>NC_059592.1:21320976-21420976 GCF_020424385.1 Procambarus clarkii
GAGAGAGAGATGTACGAGTGGATGTAATAACCCCCACAAACACCAGAGGCCAATATAAACAGGAACACACTCTCATCACATGGGACGCTTGCAAACATTAGAGCATCTTTTAGATCCATAAATCAGGATTCTTTCAAGGTAATCCTCTCAGCCACCTCTCGCCTCTCTTTATCCACCTTATTACCTGGCACTTCCAACCTCCCATATTAGGAAGGAAGTGCTATCACTTATTGGAGATAAGACCTCTCACCTGCTGCGCAGCAGGAACACCAAGAGGAGCCAGTTGTCAGGTGAGCTATATCAACTCTTGTAACCAAGCTTACAATAACACATAACACTTGTATCTTGACATCTATATTCCCACAAGCCAGCATAACACTTGTATACTGACCTCTATAGTCACACAAGTCAACATAACACTTGTATACTGACCTCTATAGGCACACAAGTCAACATAACACTTGTATACTGACTTCTATAGGCACACAGGCCAGCATAACACTTGTATACTGACTTCTATAGGCACACAAGCCAGCATAACACTTGTATACTGACCTCTATAGTCACACAAGTCAACATAACACTTGTATACTGACTTTTATAGGCACACAGGCCAGCATAACACTTGTATACTGACTTCTATAGGCACACAGGCCAGCATAACACTTGTATACTGACCTCTATAGTCACACAAGCCAGAATAACACTTGTATACTGACCTCTATAGTCACACAAAACAGCATAATACTTGTATACTGACTTCTATAGTCACACAAGTCAACATAACACTTGTATACTGACTTCAATAGTCACACAGGCCAGCATAACACTTGTATACTGACTTCTATAGTCACACAAGTCAACATAACACTTGTATACTGACCTCTATAGTCACACAAGCCAGAATAACACTTGTATACTGACTTCTATAGGCACACAGGCCAGCATAACACTTGTATACTGACTTCTATAGTCACACAGACCAGCATAACACTTGTATACTGACTTCTATAGTCACACAAGTCAACATATCACTTGTATACTGACTTCAATAGTCACACAGGCCAGCATAACACTTGTATACTGACTTCTATAGTCACACAAGTCAACATAACACTTGTATACTGACTTCTATAGTCACACAGGCCAGCATAACACTTGTATACTGACTTCTATAGGCACACAGGCCAGCATAACACTTGTATACTGACCTCTATAGTCACACAAGTCAACATAACACTTGTATACTGACTTCTATACTCACACTGGCCAGCATAACACTTGTATACTGACCTCTATAGTGACACAAGCCAGCTTAACACTTGTATACTGTCCTCGATAGTCACACAAGCCAGCATAACACTTGCATACTGACCTCTATAGTGACACAAGCCAGCATAACACTTGTACACTGACCTCTATAGTCACACAAAACAGCATAATACTTGTATACTGACTTCCATAGTCACACAAGCCAGCATAACACTTGTATACTGACCTCGATAGTCACACAAACCAGCATAACACTTGTACACTGACCTCGATAGTCACACAAGCCAGCATAACACTTGTATACTGACCTCCATAGTCACACAAGCCAGCATAACACTTGTACACTGACTTCTATAGTCACACAAGCCAGCATAACACTTGTATACTGACCTCGATAGTCACACAAGCCAGCATAACACTTGTATACTGACCTCGATAGTCACACAAGCCAGCATAACACTTGTATACTGACCTCTATAGTCACACAAGCAAGCATAACACTTCTAAAGACCCACAAGTCCTCAAAGATTGCTGAATCAGTCCATGGGTGATGAGAATTCATTTAACCAATTCATTAATTCTCGTCAGTTAATATTTATAAACTCTTTATTTCTTTAATTAGGCACCAATCAGACTATGATACAAAAATAAAATTATAAATACAAATTCTTTGATCTGATCCAGGGCATAGTGTGGCAGAGTGGGCTTCATGCGGAACCTTCACCACATGATCCGGGACCTTCTCTCACCACAAACAATACGTCTCCCCAGCTCTCTCTTCTGATTTTGCGCTGACGGGGAAATAGTGTGTGTGTACACGCGGCGGCCGCCCGCTGATCTCACCAACTTTATATATAAGACAAACACACAATCTTTTATTATTTTCTCGGACACGACATTTTCAGCAGCTTCTCAGAGCACTGGGAAATACGAGGAAATTTACCGTCCACCTCAAAAATATATTTGTGATACATTACCAATTAAGAAGTTCTTTCTTTCTCCATTTCTTATATTATCATTTTTACTCGTTATTTTAGTTGTTGAATACTAGTTAGACATATTTGAAGACTGTATTTAGAAACAATATTGTAGAAAGTGTATATTAAAGATAAACAAAAATAAATTAACGGAGGAATTAGCCTGTAGTTGAGTTGTATGGTTTATCAGCAAGATTGCTTGAATTTCTACAAATTCATTTTTGAATTTCGTTGATATAATGCTTATTAAATTATTACTGTAATTATTGTAAAAAATTACTTTAATCTGTACCAAGGCGGACGCCGGCACGATATAACCACATTTACCAGCCACGGGGGCGAGGGTCCCCCGCCTGGGCTCAACTCAACACGGAGAGAAACACAAGTGAGGATTAGACTCTCCCTCACAGGATGGAACTCTCTTGGTTTTTATGCTCTGGCAACACTCTGGTTACACTTCATCAAACCTTTGCTCTTTGCAGGAAAAAAAAAAAAAAAAATATATATATATATATATATATATATATATATATATATATATATATATATATTATTAAATATGACCGAAAAAGTAAGATTAATAATTCTAACACGAATTTTCTCAATCTTTCGTACATTATGCTTCACTGTTGGAGGTAAATCAAAAATCACTTCTCCAAAATTCATTTTTATTTCTAGTCTGACGCGACACGGGCGCGTTTCGTAAAACTTATTACATTTTCAAAGACTTCACAAATACACAACTGATTAGAACTTGCGTTTCCCTGATTTTATATCTACATTTGAGTGAGGTGGGAAGGGTGATGTGGCATTACATTTGAGTGAGGTGGGAAGGATGATGTGGCATTAACACAAGACAGAACACTAGAGGATATTAATAGGGTATTAAAAGTATCAACACAAGACAGAACAGAAACAATGGGTATTGAATAGAAGTGTTTGTAGAAAGCCTATTGGTCCATATTTCTTGATGCTTCTATATTGGAGCGGAGTCTTGAGGTGGGTAGAATATAGTTGTGCAATAATTGGCTGTTGATTGCTGGTGTTGACTTCTTGATGTGTAGTGCCTCGCAAACGTCAAGCCGCCTGCTATCGCTGTATCTATCGATGATTTCTGTGTTGTTTACTAGGATTTCTCTGGCGATGGTTTGGTTATGGGAAGAGATTATATGTTCCTTAATGGAGCCCTGTTGTTTATGCATCGTTAAACGCCTAGAAAGAGATGTTGTTGTCTTGCCTATATACTGGGTTTTTTGGAGCTTACAGTCCCCAAGTGGGCATTTGAAGGCATAGACGACGTTAGTCTCTTTTAAAGCGTTCTGTTTCGTGTCTGGAGAGTTTCTCATGAGTAGGCTGGCCGTTTTTCTGGTTTTATAGTAAATCGTCAGTTGTATCCTCTGATTTTTGTCTGTAGGGATGACGTTTCTATTAACAATATCTTTCAGGACCCTTTCCTCTGTTTTATGAGCTGTGGAAAAGAAGTTCCTGTAAAATAGTCTAATAGGGGGTATAGGTGTTGTGTTAGTTGTCTCTTCGGAGGTTGCATGGCTTTTCACTTTCCTTCTTATGATGTCTTCGATGAAACCATTGGAGAAGCCGTTATTGACTAGAACCTGCCTTACCCTACAGAGTTCTTCGTCGACTTGCTTCCATTCTGAGCTGTGGCTGAGAGCACGGTCGACGTATGCGTTAACAACACTCCTCTTGTACCTGTCAGGGCAGTCGCTGTTGGCATTTAGGCACATTCCTATGTTTGTTTCCTTTGTGTAGACTGCAGTGTGGAAACCTCCGCCCTTTTCCATGACTGTTACATCTAGAAAAGGCAGCTTCCATCCTTTTCCGTCTCGTAAGTGAAACGCAGCACGGAACTCTGCTCAAATGCCTCCTTCAGCTCCTGCAGATGTCTGACATCAGGTACCTGTGTAAAAATGTCGTCAACATACCTGCAGTATATGGCCGGTTTCAAGTTCATGTCGACTAAGACTTTTTGCTCGATGGTACCCATGTAGAAGTTTGCAAACAGGACACCTAGGGGAGAACCCATGGCGACCCCATCTACTTGCTTATACATGTGCCCATCCGGGCTCAAGAAGGGTGCCTCTTTAGTACAAGCTTGGAGTAGTTTCCTCAGAATACTTTCTGGCATGTCAAGAGGAGTACAGGCTGGATCACGATACACTCTGTCGGCTATCATTCCGATTGTCTCGTCCACAGGTACGTTGGTAAACAGCGATTCTACGTCCAACGAGGCTCTTATCCCTGTGGCCCGTGCGCCCCGCAGTAAGTCCACAAATTCCTTTGGAGACTTCAGGCTGAAGGCGCAAGGAACATAAGGAGTCAGCAGGCCGTTGAGTCGCTTCGCCAATCTGTACGTGGGTGTGGGTATCTGGCTAATGATTGGCCGAAGTGGGTTTCCAGGCTTGTGCGTCTTGACATTTCCATACGCATATCCAGGTTTATATTCCCCAATGATCTTTGGCAGGTGGAGTCCGGATTTCTTGGCGTTCACAGTTTCGATCAGTTTGTTGACCTTTGCTTTAATTCGGCTGTAGTGTCCTTCGTTACCCTTTGGAACTTAGTTTGGTCAGAGAGTATGATGTTCATTTTCGCCAGATATTCGTCTTTTTTAAGAATGACATATATTGGCGACTTGTCACCTCTCCTGACAACTATCTCCTTGTTCTCACGAAGGCTTTTAGCTGCCGCTCTAAGCTCAGGGGACAGTATGGTGCTTCTGTAGTTGCCTCGATTCTTTCCTCCTTCTGCAATAAGTTCTGCTTGTAAGGTATCTTTGGTAGTGACCTTCTTTTGTGTCTCGAGGTCGAATATGTCGTCCAACAGAATTTCCAACTCCACTTTCCGGGCCATTTCACTCGGTCTGGACATAACATGACAGTTTATGCCCAGATTTAGGAGAGTGACTTGGTCCTCAGTGAGGTTAATTCCTGCAAGGTTCAGGAAGCCATCTCTTGGTCGTGGAATTGCCATAGGTCCTCCATATAATGTTGTTAGTTTCTTGATAATCCTTGTTTCAGTGCTGAGGTGATGTTGGTCTGTGAGGATGTCGAGGTGTTGTTCAATGCGGGTACGGATACTATGGTCGATGTTGCTATTTCTCCACTCGTTTGTAGCATGAAGTAGTTGCGTTTTTTTGTCTTTGATTTCATTCTCTGCCTTGTATATCTGATCACGAATCAGATCCTGGCGATATTTTATCGTGAAGGCTTGATTCCTAGCTGCTGGGTCGTGCACTTTAACATTAGTATATTTTGGTAGCAGTCTTTCCTGTAGACATATATTATTAAATATGACCGAAAAAGTAAGATTAATAATTCTAACACGAATTTTCTCAATCTTTCGTACATTATGCTTCACTGTTGGAGGTAAATCAAAAATCACTTCTCCAAAATTCATTTTTATTTCTAGTCTGACGCGACACGGGCGCGTTTCGTAAAACTTATTACATTTTCAAAGACTTCACAAATACACAACTGATTAGAACTTGCGTTTCCCTGATTTTATATCTACATTTGAGTGAGGTGGGAAGGGTGATGTGGCATTACATTTGAGTGAGGTGGGAAGGATGATGTGGCATTAACACAAGACAGAACACTAGAGGATATTAATAGGGTATTAAAAGTATCAACACAAGACAGAACAGAAACAATGGGTATTGAATAGAAGTGTTTGTAGAAAGCCTATTGGTCCATATTTCTTGATGCTTCTATATTGGAGCGGAGTCTTGAGGTGGGTAGAATATAGTTGTGCAATAATTGGCTGTTGATTGCTGGTGTTGACTTCTTGATGTGTAGTGCCTCGCAAACGTCAAGCCGCCTGCTATCGCTGTATCTATCGATGATTTCTGTGTTGTTTACTAGGATTTCTCTGGCGATGGTTTGGTTATGGGAAGAGATTATATGTTCCTTAATGGAGCCCTGTTGTTTATGCATCGTTAAACGCCTAGAAAGAGATGTTGTTGTCTTGCCTATATACTGGGTTTTTTGGAGCTTACAGTCCCCAAGTGGGCATTTGAAGGCATAGACGACGTTAGTCTCTTTTAAAGCGTTCTGTTTCGTGTCTGGAGAGTTTCTCATGAGTAGGCTGGCCGTTTTTCTGGTTTTATAGTAAATCGTCAGTTGTATCCTCTGATTTTTGTCTGTAGGGATGACGTTTCTATTAACAATATCTTTCAGGACCCATTCCTCTGTTTTATGAGCTGTGGAAAAGAAGTTCCTGTAAAATAGTCTAATAGGGGGTATAGGTGTTGTGTTAGTTGTCTCTTCGGAGGTTGCATGGCTTTTCACTTTCCTTCTTATGATGTCTTCGATGAAACCATTGGAGAAGCCGTTATTGACTAGGACCTGCCTTACCCTACAGAGTTCTTCGTCGACTTGCTTCCATTCTGAGCTGTGGCTGAGAGCACGGTCGACGTATGCGTTAACAACACTCCTCTTGTACCTGTCAGGGCAGTCGCTGTTGGCATTTAGGCACATTCCTATGTTTGTTTCCTTTGTGTAGACTGCAGTGTGGAAACCTCCGCCCTTTTCCATGACTGTTACATCTAGAAAAGGCAGCTTCCCATCCTTTTCCGTCTCGTAAGTGAAACGCAGCACGGAACTCTGCTCAAATGCCTCCTTCAGCTCCTGCAGATGTCTGACATCAGGTACCTGTGTAAAAATGTCGTCAACATACCTGCAGTATATGGCCGGTTTCAAGTTCATGTCGACTAAGACTTTTTGCTCGATGGTACCCATGTAGAAGTTTGCAAACAGGACACCTAGGGGAGAACCCATGGCGACCCCATCTACTTGCTTATACATGTGCCCATCCGGGCTCAAGAAGGGTGCCTCTTTAGTACAAGCTTGGAGTAGTTTCCTCAGAATACTTTCTGGCATGTCAAGAGGAGTACAGGCTGGATCACGATACACTCTGTCGGCTATCATTCCGATTGTCTCGTCCACAGGTACGTTGGTAAACAGCGATTCTACGTCCAACGAGGCTCTTATCCCTGTGGCCTGTGCGCCCCGCAGTAAGTCCACAAATTCCTTTGGAGACTTCAGGCTGAAGGCGCAAGGAACATAAGGAGTCAGCAGGCCGTTGAGTCGCTTCGCCAATCTGTACGTGGGTGTGGGTATCTGGCTAATGATTGGCCGAAGTGGGTTTCCAGGCTTGTGCGTCTTGACATTTCCATACGCATATCCAGGTTTATATTCCCCAATGATCTTTGGCAGGTGGAGTCCGGATTTCTTGGCGTTCACAGTTTCGATCAGTTTGTTGACCTTTGCTTTTAATTCGGCTGTAGTGTCCTTCGTTACCCTTTGGAACTTAGTTTGGTCAGAGAGTATGATGTTCATTTTCGCCAGATATTCGTCTTTTTTAAGAATGACATATATTGGCGACTTGTCACCTCTCCTGACAACTATCTCCTTGTTCTCACGAAGGCTTTTAGCTGCCGCTCTAAGCTCAGGGGACAGTATGGTGCTTCTGTAGTTGCCTCGATTCTTTCCTCCTTCTGCAATAAGTTCTGCTTGTAAGGTATCTTTGGTAGTGACCTTCTTTGTAGTGTAGGACACTACAGCCGAATTAAAAGCAAAGGTCAACAAACTGATCGAAACTGTGAACGCCAAGAAATCCGGACTCCACCTGCCAAAGATCATTGGGGAATATAAACCTGGATATGCGTATGGAAATGTCAAGACGCACAAGCCTGGAAACCCACTTCGGCCAATCATTAGCCAGATACCCACACCCACGTACAGATTGGCGAAGCGACTCAACGGCCTGCTGACTCCTTATGTTCCTTGCGCCTTCAGCCTGAAGTCTCCAAAGGAATTTGTGGACTTACTGCGGGGCGCACGGGCCACAGGGATAAGAGCCTCGTTGGACGTAGAATCGCTGTTTACCAACGTACCTGTGGACGAGACAATCGGAATGATAGCCGACAGAGTGTATCGTGATCCAGCCTGTACTCCTCTTGACATGCCAGAAAGTATTCTGAGGAAACTACTCCAAGCTTGTACTAAAGAGGCACCCTTCTTGAGCCCGGATGGGCACATGTATAAGCAAGTAGATGGGGTCGCCATGGGTTCTCCCCTAGGTGTCCTGTTTGCAAACTTCTACATGGGTACCATCGAGCAAAAAGTCTTAGTCGACATGAACTTGAAACCGGCCATATACTGCAGGTATGTTGACGACATTTTTACACAGGTACCTGATGTCAGACATCTGCAGGAGCTGAAGGAGGCATTTGAGCAGAGTTCCGTGCTGCGTTTCACTTACGAGACGGAAAAGGATGGGAAGCTGCCTTTTCTAGATGTAACAGTCATGGAAAAGGGCGGAGGTTTCCACACTGCAGTCTACACAAAGGAAACAAACATAGGAATGTGCCTAAATGCCAACAGCGACTGCCCTGACAGGTACAAGAGGAGTGTTGTTAACGCATACGTCGACCGTGCTCTCAGCCACAGCTCAGAATGGAAGCAAGTCGACGAAGAACTCTGTAGGGTAAGGCAGGTTCTAGTCAATAACGGCTTCTCCAATGGTTTCATCGAAGACATCATAAGAAGGAAAGTGAAAAGCCATGCAACCTCCGAAGAGACAACTAACACAACACCTATACCCCCTATTAGACTATTTTACAGGAACTTCTTTTCCACAGCTCATAAAACAGAGGAAAGGGTCCTGAAAGATATTGTTAATAGAAACGTCATCCCTACAGACAAAAATCAGAGGATACAACTGACGATTTACTATAAAACCAGAAAAACGGCCAGCCTACTCATGAGAAACTCTCCAGACACGAAACAGAACGCTTTAAAAGAGACTAACGTCGTCTATGCCTTCAAATGCCCACTTGGGGACTGTAAGCTCCAAAAAACCCAGTATATAGGCAAGACAACAACATCTCTTTCTAGGCGTTTAACGATGCATAAACAACAGGGCTCCATTAAGGAACATATAATCTCTTCCCATAACCAAACCATCGCCAGAGAAATCCTAGTAAACAACACAGAAATCATCGATAGATACAGCGATAGCAGGCGGCTTGACGTTTGCGAGGCACTACACATCAAGAAGTCAACACCAGCAATCAACAGCCAATTATTGCACAACTATATTCTACCCACCTCAAGACTCCGCTCCAATATAGAAGCATCAAGAAATATGGACCAATAGGCTTTCTACAAACACTTCTATTCAATACCCATTGTTTCTGTTCTGTCTTGTGTTGATACTTTTAATACCCTATTAATATCCTCTAGTGTTCTGTCTTGTGTTAATGCCACATCATCCTTCCCACCTCACTCAAATGTAATGCCACATCACCCTTCCCACCTCACTCAAATGTAGATATAAAATCAGGGAAACGCAAGTTCTAATCAGTTGTGTATTTGTGAAGTCTTTGAAAATGTAATAAGTTTTACGAAACGCGCCCGTGTCGCGTCAGACTAGAAATAAAAATGAATTTTGGAGAAGTGATTTTTGATTTACCTCCAACAGTGAAGCATAATGTACGAAAGATTGAGAAAATTCGTGTTAGAATTATTAATCTTACTTTTTCGGTCATATTTAATAATATATGTCTACAGGAAAGACTGCTACCAAAATATACTAATGTTAAAGTGCACGACCCAGCAGCAAGGAATCAAGCCTTCACGATAAAATATCGCCAGGATCTGATTCGTGATCAGATATACAAGGCAGAGAATGAAATCAAAGACAACAAAACGCAACTTCTTCATGCTACAAACGAGTGGAGAAATAGCAACATCGACCATAGTATCCGTACCCGCATTGAACAACACCTCGACATCCTCACAGACCAACATCACCTCAGCACTGAAACAAGGATTATCAAGAAACTAACAACATTATATGGAGGACCTATGGCAATTCCACGACCAAGAGATGGCTTCCTGAACCTTGCAGGAATTAACCTCACTGAGGACCAAGTCACTCTCCTAAATCTGGGCATAAACTGTCATGTTATGTCCAGACCGAGTGAAATGGCCCGGAAAGTGGAGTTGGAAATTCTGTTGGACGACATATTCGACCTCGAGACACAAAAGAAGGTCACTACCAAAGATACCTTACAAGCAGAACTTATTGCAGAAGGAGGAAAGAATCGAGGCAACTACAGAAGCACCATACTGTCCCCTGAGCTTAGAGCGGCAGCTAAAAGCCTTCGTGAGAACAAGGAGATAGTTGTCAGGAGAGGTGACAAGTCGCCAATATATGTCATTCTTAAAAAAGACGAATATCTGGCGAAAATGAACATCATACTCTCTGACCAAACTAAGTTCCAAAGGGTAACGAAGGACACTACAGCCGAATTAAAAGCAAAGGTCAACAAACTGATCGAAACTGTGAACGCCAAGAAATCCGGACTCCACCTGCCAAAGATCATTGGGGAATATAAACCTGGATATGCGTATGGAAATGTCAAGACGCACAAGCCTGGAAACCCACTTCGGCCAATCATTAGCCAGATACCCACACCCACGTACAGATTGGCGAAGCGACTCAACGGCCTGCTGACTCCTTATGTTCCTTGCGCCTTCAGCCTGAAGTCTCCAAAGGAATTTGTGGACTTACTGCGGGGCGCACGGGCCACAGGGATAAGAGCCTCGTTGGACGTAGAATCGCTGTTTACCAACGTACCTGTGGACGAGACAATCGGAATGATAGCCGACAGAGTGTATCGTGATCCAGCCTGTACTCCTCTTGACATGCCAGAAAGTATTCTGAGGAAACTACTCCAAGCTTGTACTAAAGAGGCACCCTTCTTGAGCCCGGATGGGCACATGTATAAGCAAGTAGATGGGGTCGCCATGGGTTCTCCCCTAGGTGTCCTGTTTGCAAACTTCTACATGGGTACCATCGAGCAAAAAGTCTTAGTCGACATGAACTTGAAACCGGCCATATACTGCAGGTATGTTGACGACATTTTTACACAGGTACCTGATGTCAGACATCTGCAGGAGCTGAAGGAGGCATTTGAGCAGAGTTCCGTGCTGCGTTTCACTTACGAGACGGAAAAGGATGGGAAGCTGCCTTTTCTAGATGTAACAGTCATGGAAAAGGGCGGAGGTTTCCACACTGCAGTCTACACAAAGGAAACAAACATAGGAATGTGCCTAAATGCCAACAGCGACTGCCCTGACAGGTACAAGAGGAGTGTTGTTAACGCATACGTCGACCCTGCTCTCAGCCACAGCTCAGAATGGAAGCAAGTCGACGAAGAACTCTGTAGGGTAAGGCAGGTTCTAGTCAATAACGGCTTCTCCAATGGTTTCATCGAAGACATCATAAGAAGGAAAGTGAAAAGCCATGCAACCTCCGAAGAGACAACTAACACAACACCTATACCCCCTATTAGACTATTTTACAGGAACTTCTTTTCCACAGCTCATAAAACAGAGGAAAGGGTCCTGAAAGATATTGTTAATAGAAACGTCATCCCTACAGACAAAAATCAGAGGATACAACTGACGATTTACTATAAAACCAGAAAAACGGCCAGCCTACTCATGAGAAACTCTCCAGACACGAAACAGAACGCTTTAAAAGAGACTAACGTCGTCTATGCCTTCAAATGCCCACTTGGGGACTGTAAGCTCCAAAAAACCCAGTATATAGGCAAGACAACAACATCTCTTTCTAGGCGTTTAACGATGCATAAACAACAGGGCTCCATTAAGGAACATATAATCTCTTCCCATAACCAAACCATCGCCAGAGAAATCCTAGTAAACAACACAGAAATCATCGATAGATACAGCGATAGCAGGCGGCTTGACGTTTGCGAGGCACTACACATCAAGAAGTCAACACCAGCAATCAACAGCCAATTATTGCACAACTATATTCTACCCACCTCAAGACTCCGCTCCAATATAGAAGCATCAAGAAATATGGACCAATAGGCTTTCTACAAACACTTCTATTCAATACCCATTGTTTCTGTTCTGTCTTGTGTTGATACTTTTAATACCCTATTAATATCCTCTAGTGTTCAGTCTTGTGTTAATGCCACATCATCCTTCCCACCTCACTCAAATGTAATGCCACATCACCCTTCCCACCTCACTCAAATGTAGATATAAAATCAGGGAAACGCAAGTTCTAATCAGTTGTGTATTTGTGAAGTCTTTGAAAATGTAATAAGTTTTACGAAACGCGCCCGTGTCGCGTCAGACTAGAAATAAAAATGAATTTTGGAGAAGTGATTTTTGATTTACCTCCAACAGTGAAGCATAATGTACGAAAGATTGAGAAAATTCGTGTTAGAATTATTAATCTTACTTTTTCGGTCATATTTAATAATATATGTCTACAGGAAAGACTGAATGTCGTACCTAGTACTCACTTCTCAGCCTACTATTCAAGGCCCGATTTGCCTAATAAGCCAAGTTTTCCTGAATTAATATATTTACTATAAATTTTTTCTTATGAAATGATAAAGCAACCCTTTTCTCTATGTATGATGTCAATTTTTTTTTATTGGAGTTAAAATTAACGTAGATATATGACCGAACCTAACCAACCCTACCTAACCTAACCTAACCTATATTTATAGGTAAGGTTAGGTTAGGTAGCCAAAAAAAGCTAGGTTAGGTTAGGTTAGGTAGGTTAGGTAGACGAAAAAACATTAATTCATGAAAACTTGGCTTATTAGGCAAATCGGGCCTTGAATAGTAGGCTGAGAAGTGCGTTCTGGCTATTAGGTACGACATATATATATATATATATATATATATATATATATATATATATATATAACTTTAGAACACTTTCCCACCAGGAGACTCGAACCCTAGCCAGCACAGAAGCCTTCCAGCAACTGGCATAACAGGTACGCCTTAACCCAGGTGGTGGAGAGGGTTAAGGCGTACCTGTTATGCCAGTTGCTGGAAGGCTTCTGTGCTGGCTAGGGTTCGAGTCTCCTGGTGGGAAAGTGTTCTAAAGTTGTATACTTAACTCTCGTGTTTAGGAGAGTTGTGCCTTAAGCAGAGACACTGTGTCTTCCCATATTAACAGGGACTTGATGAAATTAACGTATAAATGACCCCTCACTTGCTCTGGTGCTCTTGGGAGGTGTTGATCGTTGGGGCATTTAAATACTCCAAAATTACCATCTCTTTTAAGGGTCTGAGCAGGTGGTGGAGAGGGTTAAGGCGTACCTGTTATGCCAGTTGCTGGAAGGCTTCTGTGCTGGCTAGGGTTCGAGTCTTCTGGTGGGAAAGTGTTCTAAAGTTGTATACTTAACTCTCGTGTTTAGGAGAGTTGTGCCTTAAGCAGAGACACTGTGTCTTCATATATATATATATATATATATATATATATATATATATATATATATATATATACATATATATATATATATATATATATATATATATATATATATATATATATATATATATTCTTATAGACTGTGGGTTGGTTGGTGTTGTCGTCGTCGATCCTTCTCTATGGACAACCCAACCCACAACTCGGCAGAGTGCTTATACTAGGAGATCACCCTTGGCGCTTCTGGCTCTTGGAGAGGGGCTCAACGTCACACGTTTAGGGGATGCGGCTCCAACACTTAGCCTCGTTGTCACGTGCACACACCCACTCGAGCCGCTGTGACTCCCCACTCTCTCCTTATGAGATATGATCTCCTCAATCCCCTATGACTTACTAGTATTACCTCTTACCCTGTCCACAGCAGTGGTTCTTGGTTCTTTCTCTCTCTCTCTCCTTCTTCACTACTTCCTGGGAAGCCTCACTAGGACAAGGGCAAACACCAGCAAATTATGACACATTTACTGAACAAAGCACATACACGATACATACACACATATAATAATAATGAATCCTATACTCTATAATATCACAATCAGGTTGCACTCCAATACCATCAGAACTCTATTATCAGCTTATCAAGTGGTATCCTATCTCCTGGTTCACCACCTGATACTATTAACCTCCTCAAGTTGGTCAAGCCTACATACACTGTTGCACTATCAGCAAGATAATGTATATATAGAAAATCAGCATTTGAATGCAATAACATATATCAGTATAAATGTTCATTAATACACAACAATGATTAATCGATCACTGTCAGTCCTGGAACGCATACATCCGTAGGTAATCCAGCCTACGACTGTAACTCTAAACTTCAGTATAAAACACTCCTTGACATAAGAATGCAAACAGTCACTCACCTCTCACTGCGTCTTGCACGCTAATGACAACCAAACACTATCAACTCCCTACTAGTAATCCACCAGAACTTCCCCTTCCACCTCTGGAAGTTCACTACCCTAATATCTTTAGGTTCTGCCGGGCTTCACTACCAGGATCCTCTGCAGCTCCTCCAGGCTGCTATCATGAAGTTTCCTTGTGCAACTACGGTGCTTCACCCTTCTGTTAGGTTCTTCCACAGCTCTCTTGGCTGCTACACCACCTCTACAGAAGCACGTGACACTCCTCTTCACTGCTGCTTCTCCTCACAGCTCGAGGTCCTCTGCTCCACTACCTTGGAGTCTCATCAGCTACTTCATCTGCTGGCTTCGAAGTTCTCAGCAACTTCTTCCCCAAAGACAAACCTGCAACCCATCGACACTCCAATAAAATGTTCCCCTTTAACACATAAACAAAAATAACCACACAATATGCTTGCCTCAAACCTCTATCTGTCCTCTACATACAGTGAGAGTGGACTCCCCCGTTTTGGGCGGGTCCATACTCCACCTCGCCTGGCGGCGGTCCTCACTCGCTGGGAGGGTCTTCCTCCATCCGGAGCCAGGCTCCCTCAGTCGTCCGCCAGCGCTCAGAGGGGGCGGACGTCGCTCCGTGTTCCTCCCTCTCCACTCTCTTATTTCAGGCTTTCTGCCTTATTAAAACATGTCTAACTTATAAATAAACATTGCTACTGTCGCTGGGCACACGACCAACTACAAGTGATCACTATGAACTGGCGTATATCGTGCTTACCACAGATTAATTGGTCGAGGGCGCTTTCCCTCTGACGGCGTCTGGTCAGGGCGCTCCCACGGCCCACAATAATGCCTCCGGGCGGCTTAATATTCACTAATTATCGTCCACGACTTGAGACCACACGTCCCCAGCTCGATTCCACAGCTGGCACGTCTGCACACTTCTCTTCTCTTAGAGATATATCACTAGGGGTTCCCTTCTGACGGGAGCTCAACGGAGCGCGGCTTCCCCCTGCGATGTCTGGCACTCAAGTGAGGTCAAAGCCCTTCCAGAAGCGAGCCTCACGCCTCCAGCAAAATGTCCACATCTCCTAGCCAGTCATTTATCTATTTTCTTCTGCATTGCCCATAATCTCAAACTGTTACACATATCCAACCAACCATTTTACATATGGGTTATCACCTCAATATTTGCTAGACCTTCCAGTTAGGTCAGGCTTGCTGAATAACTCTCAAGGAGGGAGACTCGTTTCTCCTGTAGGCTGAGATCATAACAATATATATAGGGAGTACCACCTCTAGCTGGAAGAAGGGGGACCCATAGCCTCGGAGGAAACCACGCATAACGCATTAGAGGGAATGTTTAGATCCCCTCCAATACAGTTTCTGTGTGCTTTTCTCCTACAACCCCCTTCCTTTTTTATTTTTTGAGCTTTATTATGCATTTGATGGTTACAAGATATACATGGGTTGATACAAAAATAATAATGCAAAAAGGTGCTTAAAGGTTATGGATCTCTTGAAAAACACAACAATGGGAAACATTGATGAATGTCACAGACGGGTTCGATCATTGTTGCAAATCAAACACTTCTTCGAATTCCTCTGAAGCCTATATAAATATATATATATATATATATATATATATATATATATATATATATATATATATAAATATATGTATATATATATATATATATATATATATATATATATATATATATATATATACATATATATATATATATATATGTATATATACATATATATATATATATATATATATATATATATATATATATATATATATATATATATATATATATATATATATATTATTAAATATGACCGAAAAAGTAAGATTAATGATTCTAACACGAATTTTCTCAATCTTTCGTACATTTCTTTTCACTGTTGGTGGTAATTCAAAAATCAATTCTCCAAAATTCATTTTTCTTTCAAGTCTCACGCGACACTTGAGCGCGTTTCGTAAAACTTATTACATTTTCAAAGACTTTAGTTTACACATACACAACTGAATAGAACTTACACATCTCTGATTTGTTTATATCTACATTTGAGTGAGGTGGATGGGTGAGGTGGTATTAATAGGGTATTAATTTCATCAACACAAGACAGAACACGAAACAATGGGTATTGAATGGAAGTGATTGTAGAAAGCCTATTGGTCCATATTTCTTGATGCTTCTATATTGGAGCGGAGTCTTGAGGTGGGTAGAATATAGTTGTGCATTAATTGGCTGTTGATTGCTGGTGTTAACTTTTTAATGTGTAGTGCCTCGCAAACGTCAAGCCGCCTGCTATCGAAGTATCTATCGATGATTTCTGTGTTGTTTACTAGGATTTCTCTGGCGATGGTTTGGTTGTGGGAAGAGATTATATGTTCCTTAATGGAGCCCTGTTGCTTATGCATCGTTAAACGCCTTGGAAAGAGATGTTGTTGTCTTGCCTATATACTGGGTTTTTTGGAGCTTACAATCCCCAAGAGGGTATTTGAAGGCATAAACGACGTTTGTCTCTTTTAAAGCATTCTGCTTTGTGTCTGGAGAGTTTCTCATGAGTAGGCTGGCCGTTTTTCTGTTTTTATAGTATATCGTCAGTTGTATCGTCTGATTTTTGTCTGTAGGGATTACGTTTCTTTTAACAAAATCTTTCAGGACCCTTTCCTCCGTTTTATGAGCTGTGGAAAAGAAGTTCCTGTCAAATAGTCTAATAGGGGGTATAGGTGTTGTGTTAGTTGTCTCTTCAGAGGTTGCATTGCGTTTCACTTTCCTTCTTATGATGTCTTCGACGAAACCATTGGAGAAGCCGTTGTTGACTAGGACCTGCCTTACCCTACAGAGTTCTTCGTCGACTTGCTTCCATTCTGAGCTGTGGCTGAGAGCACGGTCGACATATGCGTTAACAACACTCCTCTTGTACCTGTCTGGGCAGTCGCTGTTGGCATTTAGGCACATTCCTATGTTCGTTTCCTTAGTGTAGACTGCAGTGTGGAAACCTCCGCTCTTTTCCATGACTGTTACATCTAGAAAGGGCAGCTTCCCATCCTTTTCCATCTCGTAAGTGAAACGCAGCACGGAACTCTGCTCAAATGCCTCCTTCAGCTCCTACAGATGTCTGACATCAGGTACCTGTGTAAAAATGTCGTCAACATACCTGCAGTATATTGCCGGTTTCAAGTTCATGTCGACTAAGACTTTTTGCTCGATGGCACCCATGTAGAAGTTTGCAAACTGGACACCTAGGGGAGAACCCATGGCGACACCATCTACTTGCTTATACATGTGCCCCTCCGGGCTCAAGAAGTAGCTTGGAGTAGTTTCCTTAGAATATTTTCTGGCATGTCAAGAGGAGTACAGGCTGGATCACGATACACTCTGTCGGCTATCATCCCGATTGTCTCGTCCACAGGTACGTTGGTGAACAGTGATTCTACGTCCAACGAGGCTCTTATCCCTGTGGCCCGTGTGCCCCGCAGTAAGTCAACAAATTCCTTTGGAGACTTCAGGCTGAAGGCGCAAGGGACATAAGGAGTCAGCAGACCGTTGAGTCGCTTCGCCAGTCTGTACGTGGGTGTGGGTATCTGGCTAATCATTAGCCAGAAGTGTCGCGTCAGACTAGGAATAAAAATGAATATTGGAGAATTGATCTTTGAATTACTATCAACAGTGAAAAGAAACGTAAGAAAGATAGAGAAAATTCGTGTTAGAATTATTAATCTTACTTTTTCGGTCATATTTAATAATATATGTCTACAGGAAAGACTGCTACCAAAATATACTAATATTAAAACGCACGACCCAGCAGCAAGGAATCAAGCCTTTACGATAAAATATCGCCAAGATCTCATTCGTGATCAGATATACAAGGCTGAAAATGAAATCAAAGACAACAAAGCGCAACTACTTCATGCTACAAACGAATGGAGAAACAGCAACATCGACGAAAGTCTCCGTACTCGCATTGAACAACACCTCGACATCCTCACAGACCGACATCACCTCAGCACTGAAACAAGGATAATCAAGAAACTAACAACGTTATATGGAGGACCTATGGCAATTCCACGACCAAGAGATGGCTTCCTGAACCTTGCAGGAATCAACTTCACTGAGGACCAAGTCACTCTCCTAAATCTGGGTATAAACTGTCACGTTATGTCCAGACCGAGTGAGATGGCCCGGAAAGTGGAGTGGGAGATTCTGTTGGACGACATATTCGACCTCGAAACACAAAAGAAGGTCACCACCAAAGACAAGAACTTACAAGCAGAACTTATTGCGGAAGGAGGAAAGAATCGAGGCAACTACAGAAGCACCATACTGTCCCCCGAGCTCAAAGCGGCAGCTAAGAGCCTTCGTGAGAACAAGAAGATAGTTGTCAGGAGAGGCGACAAGTCGCCAATATACGTCATTCTTAAAAAAGACGAATATCTGGCGAAAATGAACCTCATACTCTCTGACCAAACTAAATTCCAAAGGGTAACGAAGGACACTACAGCCGAACTGAAAGCAAAGGTCAACAAATTGATCGAAACTGTGAACGCCAAGAAATCTGGACTCCACCTGCCAAAGATTATTGGGGAATATAAACCTGGATATGCGTAAGGAAGGAATTTGTTGACTTACTGCGGGGCACACGGGCCACAGGGATAAGAGCCTCGTTGGACGTAGAATCCCTGTTTACCAACGTACCTGTGGATGAAACAATCGGGATGATAGCCGACAGAGTGTACCGTGATCCGGCCTGTACTCCTCTTGACATACCAGAAAACAGTCTAAGGAAACTACTCCAAGCTTGTACTAAAGAGGCACCCTTCTTGAGCCCAGATGGACACATGTATAAGCAAGTAGATGGCGTCGCCATGGGTTCTCCCCTAGGTGTCCTGTTTGCAAACTTCTACATGGGTACCATCGAGCAAAAAGTCTTAGTCGACATGAACTTGAAACCGGCCATATACTGCAGGTATGTTGACGACATTTTTACACAGGTACCTGATGTCAGACATCTGCAGGAGCTGAAGGAGGCGTTTGAGCAGAGTTCCGTGCTGCGTTTCACTTACGAGATGGAAAAGGATGGGAAGCTGCCCTTTCTAGATGTAACAGTCATGGAAAAGAGTGGAGGTTTCCACACTGCAGTCTACACTAAGGAAACGAACATAGGAATGTGCCTAAATGCCAACAGCGACTGCCCAGACAGGTACAAGAGGAGTGTTGTTAACGCATATGTCGACCGCGCTCTCAGCCACAGCTCAGAATGGAAGCAAGTCGACGAAGAACTCTGTAGGGTAAGGCAGGTCCTAGTCAACAACGGCTTCTCCAATGGTTTCGTCGAAGACATCATAAGAAGGAAAGTGAAACGCCATGCAACCTCTGAAGAGACAACTAAAACAACACCTATACCCCCTATTAGACTATTTTACAGGAACTTCTTTTCCACAGCTAATAAAACGGAGGAAAGGGTCCTGAAAGATATTGTTAAAAGAAACGTTATCCCTACAGACAAAAATCAGAGGATACAACTGACGATTTACTATAAAACCAGAAAAACGGCCAGCCTACTCATGAGAAACTCTCCACACACAAAGCAGAACGCTTTAAAAGAGACCAACGTCGTCTATGCCTTCAAATGCCCTCTTGGGGATTGTAAGCTCCAAAAAACCCGGTATATAGGCAAGAAAACAACATCTCTTTCTAGGCGTTTAACGATGCATAAGCAACAGGGCTCCATTAAGGAACATATAATCTCTTCCCACAACCAAACCATCGCCAGAGAAATCCTAGTAAACAACACAGAAATCATCGATAGATACAGCGATAGCAGGCGGCTTGACGTTTGCGAGGCACTACACATTAAAAAATCAACACCAGCAATCAACAGCCAATTAATGCACAACTATATTCTACCCACCTCAAGACTCCGCTCCAATATAGAAGCATCAAGAAATATGGACCAATAGGCTTTCTACAATCACTTCCATTCAATACCCATTGTTTCGTGTTCTGTCTTGTGTTGATGAAATTAATACCCTATTAATACCACCTCACCCCATCCACCTCACTCAAATGTAGATATAAACAAATCGGAGATGTGTAAGTTCTATTCAGTTGTGTATGTGTAAACTAAAGTCTTTGAAAATGTAATAAGTTTTACGAAACGCGCTCAAGTGTCGCGTGAGACTAGAAAGAAAAATGAATTTTGGAGAATTGATTTTTGAATTACCACCAACAGTGAAAAGAAATGTACGAAAGATTGAGAAAATTCGTGTTAGAATTATTAATCTTACTTTTTCGGTCATATTTAATAATATATGTCTACAGGAAAGACTGCTACCAAAATATATATATATATATATATATATATATATATATATATATATATATATATATATATATATATATATATATATATATATATATATATATATATATATATATATATATATATATATATATATACATATATATATATATATATATATATATATATATATATATATATATATATATATATATATATATATATATATATATATATATATGCGAACAAGCCTGAATGTTCCCCAGGACTATATGCAACTGAAAACTCACACCCCAGAAGTGACTCGAACCCATACTGCCAGGAGCAACGCAACTGGTATGTACAGGACGCCTTAATCCGCTTGACCATCACGACCGGACAAAAGGAAGTGATGTGGGTAGACTTACTGTTGTTTCCCGGTACCAACTTAGGGTAGTACCACGGATGACGAAACACGGTACAAGACTGCAGCGATTGAGCTTCGCCGAGTGTTTAGTGTCTTCTGAGAGAGACATTGGTGTACATATAGTGTAGTAATACTTCCTCTTAAGAGTTATATATTTGGTGATGGGAAAATAATTATATATGGATAAAGTGATGAACTGTTGTATTTAATGTACCTCCCCTTTTGTTTCACTTGCATTACTGAGTTCACCCCTTGAAAGCCACTACTAACTTGGGGCCGGATACCAGAACTTTTGTACCACCAGAAAAGAACCTGGTTGCGACCCATTGAGGCCGTAACATATATATATATATATATATATATATATATATATATATATATATATATATATATATATATATATATATATATATATTTAAATGGACATATTCGTTTGTTCAAAATCGCTAATCTCCGATAGTTCTTAACTGGTTGCATTGAAATTAAATTTTTACATAACGTTCCATTCGCATCCGAGCGGGTTTATATATATATATACTATATAGATGTCACGTCTGTGATAGAAAAAAAACATGTTTTTTGTAAACCTGTGTTTTTCGTGTGTTTTTCAAGTGAAGGGAAATCTTCGAAACCTCTTTACCGATTGCTTTGAAATCTTGACACAACATTGCTTTTGAATAGGCGTGTGTTTTTATGTACCTACTATATACATGCCTCACTTGTTAGTTACTTTAGTTCATTTATTATGCACCCCATACCCATCTTGTGGGAGGTAGTGGAAAGGGTTACAGGGCCACATAATTCGCTCAGGGACTGAACCCCACAATTCATTTAGCTAAGCAACTTACAATCTTGATGACCTAGTTACAAAATTCAATATAAGTCGTCACATCAACAATAGTTCGAGATCGTCCACAAGTACAGTTTCTAAATTAAGCAACTGACATATGTGAAGAGCTAGTGTCACAATTGATATGTTTGTCCTGCACACTGCCCCCCATTCAGTGGGCAGCGGTGGATAGGTTACAATCACTTAAATACTACCTACAGTTTGCAAACTGGGGATAATTGGCTAAAATTTCTGGTAGCAGATCATTTGAATGAAATATTTACACATCGCTGGAACATTGGTTATAGAATTGTCTCTAAATT
The DNA here is from genome assembly GCF_020424385.1 of Procambarus clarkii. Classification (NCBI taxonomy): domain Eukaryota; kingdom Metazoa; phylum Arthropoda; class Malacostraca; order Decapoda; family Cambaridae; genus Procambarus; species Procambarus clarkii. The sequence goes on from NC_059592.1 coordinate 21,343,314, forward strand.
CACGTATCTTTTCGCACTCCATCACACAGTGACTGAGGGTGTGCGAGTAATTTTGTTGACACAGTTTACATTTGGTCAGGTCTACATCGGCAGATAATGAGAATTCCCAGAGATACTTATAACCGAGTCTAAGCCGAGCAGTAGTAACATATAGAAGTCTGCTGATTTTATTGGATGATCCATAGATGTGTGGCTCCTCTTGCATGATAGTATTATGATAGATGGAAATACTGGTGTCGATTTCACTTTGCCTCAGATCTACAAGATCTTGTTGAAGTTCTCGGAGTACTGCTGCTCTCAGATTGCTCATTGACAATCCAAGGTTACACTCAACGTCTCCTTTAAAGGCAGATTCTTTGGCTAACTTATCAACTCTATCATGCATTCGGAGGCCAACATGAGATGGAGACCACATGAAATGGACTCTGTTACCATCCTTAATAATTTTGTTGTATTTGTGTCTAGCTTCGGACACGAGCATGTTACAGTTATGTCTTAAAGAGTTGAGAGCATTTAAGGATGATAAGGAGTCACTTACAATTAATGTATCAAGTTTGGAGACTTGTACACATTTCAGTGCAAGGAGCAAGGCAAATAGTTCAGTCTGAAGGGTAGAGGCCCAGTTGTTTATACAGACTCCCCACTCAAAGTACAAGCCATCGCCCATTGTCAGAATAACTGCACTTCCAGCTGCACCCGTGGTGCGGTGTAGGGAACCATCAGTGTATATGATTTGAGAGAGAGAGAATGCTCTGTGGACAAAGCATCTATATGGCTTAAGGCGTTGAGCTTTGCCTCAAGACGAAGCTTGGGCTGATCTCTACTTTGCTTCTTGGGTGGAAAGGGAGAGATTAAAACTGGAAAGGGCGTAACCTCCCACGGTGCAGGAAAGTGCCGTTGTTGTTTCTCTTGGTACTAATCATGAACCCCATACATTCTGAGTTGAGTTCCAGTTTTTGTTATTCATTTGGAACAATGCTGATCTTCAATAAAGAAATTCTGGAGGGCTTCTGTGCAAGGGTTAGGGTGAGTTAACCTAAGCATTTTTATATCAATTTGACAGTTAATTTCAATAACACGATCAACAACGCTCGGAATATTAAGTTCCTTTCCCATATTAAGTATCTTTGTGGTACGAGGGCACCCAAGGATTATCCTCAAGGCTTCGTTCTGCAATTTTTCAAGCCCTCCAAGCTTTCTTTCAGGCATCAAAACAAGCAGAGGTGCAGCATAATCCACTAAAGATCTGATGTATGCAAGGTACATCATTTTGACAATTGTGACATTGGCACCATAGCCTGAGTGATAACCTGCAACAGCCTTGAGAGGTCGGAGCCTCTCTTTATACTGACGACAGAGTCTGAATACAACAGGACCATACAGTGGCACCTCAAGGCCAAGGTATTTGAATCTGTTTACATAGTCAAGCTGGGAGCCATCAGACAGTTGCATGTTGCGAACAGCTCCTCCCTGCCTGGGTGGGCGCCGATTTAGTATCTTTTTCTCTGCTGAGATAATTAAACCTAGGTCCTGACATGAGTCTAATACAGAGTTAAGAGTGTTCAGCGTGTTAGCATACCCAGTGGTGTGTATCATTATATCATCAGCATAGCTAATGATGTGGACGTTGGGTTTGCTCGGTACAGAGTTTAACAGCGTGTTTATTAAGATATTAAATAAGGTAGGACTGAGGACACCTCCCTGCGGGGTACCTAGTTCAAAGTCTCTTGCTACACTCCTATGCCCCTAGAAAAATACAGATGACTTCATGTTGGATAAGTAACCCCTGATCCAAGAAAGAAGCCGACCACCAATATTCATTCTTGCAAGCTCACTCATGATAACATGTCTATTTGCAATATCAAAGGCAGACTTGAGATCTAGGAAGGTGGTATCCATATGCAGGCGATGAGTCACAATAACGTGGCTGAAGTATGTTGACCAGACCACACACTAGAAGTTGAAGGTGGTATATGACTTTTCAGTGTGCAGGGTAAGAAAGGTGGTGATGCTATGATGTACACTCCTTCCATGCCTGAAGCCATATATCTGGGGGGATAGCATGGTTCTTATTCTATGGAGGAGACGGTTTAGGACCATTCTATCGAATGCTTTGCAATTGCAGCTAGTAAGGGAAATTGGGCGGAAAGCATTCTCTTGATTTGGCTTGGGAATTGGAATGATTATACTGTTGGTCCAAGAGATAGGAAGTTCCCCAGTAACATAGCTCATATTATACAGCTCAAGCAGGGGATTCCCTGGTACTAAAGGGAGCAGACGCAATATGTCATAAGTGATACCATCTTCACCGGGGGATGTGGCTTTACCTTTGTTTAGGGCCGCGAGTAATTCAAACTCAGTAAATGGCACGTTGCATTCATCTTCCTTGTGGAGCATGAAGTCAACGAGCCTTTCTCGATCTCCGTAACCAGCATTTAATCTGAACTGTGTGTCTGGGGGAAGATTATTGAAGCTAGAGGTTAGTGGTGGTTGCCCAAGCATCGACTAACTCGTTTGCTCTGTGTAGAGGGTGAGGGTGTGCTACTTGGCCGATCTTATCGCCTTTAATTCTTTTAATATCCTTCCATGCCTGACTGAGGGGGGTGTGAGAGTTGAGACTGTTAACAAAAGTTTCCCAGTTATCTTGCCTGAGCTCTGTCATGCGCTCCCTCGCCTTGGCTAGGGCTTTCTGAAAGAGCTTGAGCATTGCTGGCGTACGTGTTTCCCTATATGCAAGCCCAACTCGTCTAGCAGTGTGTTTCAAAGTACGCAGTTTGGGGTCATTGTAATAGGCATGGTGTTTATTACCTTTCATATCGTTCCGACTATTGGATGTTGCAGGGGGGTCGACCTAAAGGGTCAGCAAACATCTGAATGCTCTGTACAAGACCGTCGTTAAATATCTGGACTGTGAAGGGATCATAAGTGATGTACCGCTCTGACACATGAGCAACAAAGTCTTCACGTCGAGCAGGAGAAACACTGAGCCGTTTGCGTTTGAAAGTCCCACCGGGCAGGATGGTATTTCCTATACATGGAGTAGTCAATCTAGGGTGATGATCTGACAACAAATCTGTTACAATAGATGATGTGCACCAGACATGAGAGACGTTGAAACCAACACAGACGTCTAGAATGCCTCCACAAATATGCGTGGGTTCAAGATCACCCACAATCTGCACATCTTGGTGACTATTTAGTAGCGACAGCAGTTGATTCCCATTACCGTTACTGAAGCGAGAGCCACCAATGTCCTTGTGTCTAGCATTGTAGTCACCAAGAATGATGGTTGGCTCTGCTTGAGTGCAGGCCGGAAGATCAATATAATTTAACTTTCCTGCTGGAGCATATAGATTAAATACATTGAGGACAGAGTTGCCCACATAGATCCTCACTCCATGATACTGTTGGCCGGCAGTTTGTTTTTCTGGCAGAAGTTGATGGGGTAGGGATTGTTTGATGTATAGAATGCAAGAGTTACTGGATCTGAGGTTGTAAGAAACAAATGAGGGCAATTTCGGGGGTGAGGATCTTGCGGGAACTCTGCACTCCTGGAGACATACAATATCGATGTGTTCAGTTGTTACTTTGTGATGTAAATCTGAGAACCTTTTTTGAGGGATGCAATGTTCCAGCTAAGGATGAATGACTTAGTTATTTGTGCATTTAAAGTCAGCATTATATATTGATATTATTAGTTCACTTAATATTTATTATCTATATACATATTATCTATTGCACTACTGTATAAGTCCAGGAACATTTCTTAGTTTGTTACCAATGTCACACATTTGCGTCCAATGGTCTAGTACAATTTGTCGGTCATTTCCAGCTATAGAGTCGTTTTGAACATACTTTAGCACAACTTTGGCAGTTAACTTGCGTGGAAGGACTCCACTACACAAGGATTCAAGATCACTAGAAGTTTCTCCTGATGGGCAAGCGAACACATGTTTGGAAGGTTCAGGGGTGGAAGGGGGAGTTTGGCAGTCATTGCTTAAAAGTCCCCTCATACACGTGACCATCATCGAAATATCGCTGTTGGATTTTTTCTCATGTTGGAGTTGCTCTTGCAGCCGCTCCGTTTGCTGCTGTGACTGCTGCTGGTGTTCCTGCAACCGGTCACGAAGGGCAACCACTGCTTGAATAGTGGAGCGACCCAAGGGCGAGGTGGTAGGGAGGCTGAGGTTGCGATCTGTCTCATTTTGATCCAGTTCCTTATCCCCCACTTCCAGTTGACTGTGGGGTCCAGCTGTGGATGGTGGTCTCACAGTAGGTGACATTATCCCAGAACCAGGAAGTGGCCACTCTACATCAGGGGGAAGGCCCACCACTGGCAGAAGATGCAGCACCTGGTTCTTGTGGGGGAGCTGGGATGATGGCAGGAGTCTTCGGTCTGGCACCGGTCCCCTTGTGCACTTCGTAATTTAAAGGTGGTGAGTTTGGTAGCCAGATGGAGCGAACATCACCTCCAGATGGCTCTGAACAGCGAGTGGGACTGATGGCAGCATTTGGCAACTGCTCTTCATAGTGGTGTGAAGGGTATGGCGAGTGTTGTGTCAACACCCCCGGGAGGCAGGTTCCTGGCACCTGACGGGCAGGCGCAGGTTGAACACTTGGTGCTTGGTGCACTTGGTGCTTGGCAGATGGTGAAGTATTTGGTATCCAGCTGCTATGAACACTACGTCCAGGTGGCTCTGCACAGGAATTAGAGAGGGCAGCTATACCTGGCAACCGTCCTCCCGGGTGGGTGGGGCCGGGCACCTGGCCGTAAGCAGCTGGTCGCTTGACACAGTCAAGGTGCCAGGCTTGAACACCGCTCCTGCCACAGTTTATGCATTTATCACTTACTGAGTGCAGTTCCTCTATTAGTTTAAAAAACACCTCAGATTTATGAGGTTCACCACACACGGCACAAAAAAAGTTTTTGCTTGTGCAGTACCTGGCTACGTGACATCCCCATCGTTGACACTTATAACATCTACAAGGGGGAGGGTTGTAGAGTGCAATGTTATAGTGCCGACCTAAAGCTGCCTCACTTGTGACAGGAAAAAACATGCTTTTTTTTTAAAAAAACAGCGCCATCTGTAGGACGTATGAGCAACATACGCTGTAATCTCCAAAAGTTCTTCACCGATTGCTTTGAAATTTTGACACAACGTTCCTTTCGAATATGTGCGTGTTTTGATATACCTATTATTTGATGCCACACCTGTGACAGGTGAAAACATGCATTTTTTGAAAAACAGCGCCATCTGTTGCACGTAAGAGCAACATACGATACACAAAATATCTTATGATTCCATTTCAATGTTTCTGATTGCATTTATATATTGAATTTTCATAGATTTTTATTTATTTCCATTTTGATTTAATTATTTTGTGTGACGTTGCATTGGAATTGAGCTGTGTTGTTTACCATACTGTTCATTTCGTGGATATTGCTTATTTGTTTCATTTTTTCATTTCGTTTTTTTAACTGTTCTTATTTTTCAGTGCAGTTGGTGATGAAATTGAGCTGTGTCGATTGATCTGTGTTTGAATTGAAATACTTTGTTAGTAATTTTTGTTTTTGTTTTGAAAACAAGAAAATGGACAACACGTTTATTTCACAGCTGCAAATGTCCAACAAACAGCTATGAATCCACCGGCTACAACGTTAACTGCGTTATTTACGTTATGTCAAAATGACGCGTTTGCAAAAACACTGCTGTATTCGGAAGTGCCTACGTATTACACATGGAATGCCAGTAGAAAATAATTTGAACGACGTAAACGAGAAGAGCGAGTCGACGGATAACATGGCATATTCAAATATACTACGATAGGCAGACTGTACACCGTGAATCCCAATCAAGATGAATGCTTCTTTCCTCGCCAGCTGTTGGTAAATGTGCCCGGTCCAACGTCTTTCCAGCCATTGAGATTTGTCAGCGGCGTTACACATGCCACTTTCCGTAGTGCATGTCAAGCTCTGAATTTATTTGAAAACGACCGACACTGGAATGTATGCATTAATTAATGACACATCCAACACATCACATCCAAATCAAATTCGTGCATTGCTTGCAAGCATATTGACCACCGGCTCTCTTCATCTCCAACAGAGTATGGGAGAAACACAAATCGCACATGGCTGAAGATATTGTCCGTCGAATACGCAGGGTAAAATTCAAATATGAACATGAATTTTACAGCAGAAATCAACAACGAAGCGTTGATAATGACTGAAGATTTGTGCTTAGAAATCGCGAACAAAGTTCTCAATCATTTGGAAATGCTATCACCGAATCGATCTGCTGCTGCTTCGTTCGATGTAAAATTACGTCGTGAAAAAAATTACAACACGGGTGATCTGTTGTCATATGTACAATCAAATATTCTTAAGCTAACGCTTGAGTGAAAAGTCATTTACAATCAAATAATTCAAACTGTCAATAACGGGTTTGGAGAAATCTTCTTAGATGCGCCAGGTGGAACGGTAAAATTTATCTAATTAGATTGATTTTGGCAGCATTTCGATCCCAAAATGGCATAACCTTAGCTCTTGCATCGTCTGGAATAGCTGCGGCATTGCTACCAGGTGGAAGAACTGCTACTTCGGCTTTGGAATTGCCATTGAACATGCAATTCATTGAAACTCCCACATGCAACATTTCCCCATGCATCCGGCATGGGAAATGTATAGCAGAAGTGTAAACTAATTGTTTGGGATGAATGCACAATAGCCAACAAAAATTCCTCGCGGCTCTTGATCGATCATTGCAAGATTTACGTGGAAACATCAGACCATTTGGAAACGCATTAATATTGCTTGCAGGAGATTTCATGCAAACATTACGTGTAATTCCTCGATCAACACCAGCGGATGACATAAATGATTGCCTGAAATGCTCTACTTTGTGGTGCCATGTAAAGACGTTAAAATTTACTACAAATATGGTTGTCCAGCTGCTAAACGATCCATCAGTTGAGATATTCTCACATCAGTTGGAAATTGGGAATGGAAACGTGCTGGTTGATCTGACCTCAGGACGAATTTCATTGCCTCATAACTTCTGCAATTTAGTGACGTTAAAAGAAGAATTGTTTGAAAAAGTATTTCCCAATATTCAAACCAATTATAAGAATCACGATTGGCTGAGTGAACGAGCTGTTCTTGTGGCCACGAACAAAGACCTCTACGAACTGAATGATATTATTCAGTCTAACATACAAAGCGAGGCAGTCACATACAAGTCCGTCGACACTGTTGAGGATGCAGATGAATCAGTTAATTACCCAACAGGATTTTTGAATTCACTCGATCGGCCAGGGATACCACCGCACGTACTGCAATTGAAAATCGGCATACCAAATATTATGTTGCGAAATGTCAACCAGCGAAAGCTTAGCAACGGCACGCGGCTTGCAGTAAAAAATTAATCAGCAACGTCGAAGAAGCAACAATCTTGACAGGACCTTTCAAAAGTGAAGATGTCCTCATTCCTCACATTCCAATGATTCCAATGGATTTGGCATTTCAATTTAAGAGATTGCACTTCCCAATTCGATTGGCGCTTGCAATCACCGTCAAAATAGCTCAGGGCCAATCTTAAGGATTGTGCGGTTTAGATCTAAACACGGATTGCTTCTCACACAGACAATTATATGTTGTGTGTTCTAGAGTCGGCAACCAGACAATCTCTATATCTTCACACACAATGGAGCAAGGAAAAATATTGTATACCCACAAGCATTGTGAAATTAAACATATTAGAAACGTTCATTTCCTCTTTTCTTTCTTTTCCATTTAACCAGACTGAACCACAGCAACGTGTGGCCGGGTACAGCTAATCAATATAAATAAAAATGGAAATGTTCGTTTGTTCAAAATCGCTAATCTCCGAAAGTTCTTCACTGATTGCTTTGAAATTTTCACACAACGTTCCATTCGCATCCGAGCGGGTTTTTATATACATACTATATAAATGTCCTGTCTGTAACGGTAAAAAAAATGTTTTTTCTGAAAAACTGTGTTTTTCATGTGTTTTTCATATGAGGGAAATCTTCGAAACCACTTTACCGACTGCTTTGAAATTTTAACACAACGTTGCATTCGATTAGGTGCGTCTTTTTATATTTCGACTATATACATGCCTCACATGTGACAGAAAAAAAACATGTTTTTTTTAGTACAGTGTCATCTGTTGGACGTAAGAAGAACACACGCTGTAATCTCCGAAAGTTCTTCACCGATTGCCTTGAAATTTTGACTCGACGTTGTATTCGAATAAGCGTTTCTTTTTATATACCTACTATGTAGATGCCACCCCTCTCACATGTAAAAACGTGCATTTTTTAAAAACAGCGCCATCTGTTGCACATAATAGCAACATGCACGCTATACTAAATATGTCACGAATTCCATTTCAATGTTTCCGATTGCATTGATAAATTTTATTTTCATAGATTTTGATTTTTTATATTTATTATTGAATTATTTTGTGTGATATTGTGTTGGAATTGAGCTCTGTTGTTTACCATACTGTTTATTTCGTAAGTATAAGTATAGATGCCACACCTGTGACAGGTAAAACTATGCTTTTCTTGAAAAACAACGCCATCTGTTTCATGTAAGAGCAACACACATGCTATACTAAAAATGTTACAATTCCATTTCAATGTTTCTGATTGCATTGATAAATTGAATTTTCAGAGGTTTTCATTTATTTTCATTTTGATTTAATCATTTTGTGTAAATTGCATTAGAATAGAACTGTGTTGTTTACCATATCGTTCATTTCGAGTGTATAGTTTTTTTTTCACCTTTTCATTTAATTTTTAACTGTTTTTCTTATACTTCAGTGATGGGAACATCAGATCACTTGATGTTCCCAATTTTCTGATGGGAACATCAGACCATTTGGGAAGGCATCGGACGAGGGAGTGGGGAATAGTGGGGATGATGAGGGGACAGAAGTGAGAGATGGTGGGGAGGACGAGGGGTCAAGGGAGGGGGAGGGTAATGGTGGAGAAGAACGAGGGCACCGGGGAGTTTGGTATGGTGGGGACGAGGGGATGGGGGGAATAAAGAATGGTAGGGAGGACAAAGGGACGGGGGGAGTGGGGCATGGTGGGGAGGACGAGGGGACGGTGGAGTGGGGAATGGAGGGGAGGCCGAGGGGACTGTGGAGTGGGGAATGATGAGGAGGACTGGGGGACAGGGGGACTGCTGAGCCACAGCAATGCGTGGCCGGGTACTGCTAGTATATATATAAAAATATAAATGTTCGTTTGTGCATAACTGCTAATCTCCGAAAGTTCTTCATCGATTGCTTTGAAATTTTCACAGAACATTCCATTTGCATTCGGCCAGGATTTTAAATACATACTATATAGATGTCACGTCTGTGACGGTAAAAAAAAAAAATGTTTTTTTCTGAAAAACTGTGTTTTTCATGTATTTTTCATGTGAGGGAAATCTTCAAATCCTCTTTACCAATTGCTTAGAAATTTTGACACAACGTTGCATTCGAATAGGCGCGTCTTTTTATATATCTACTATATACATGCCTCACCCGTGACTGGAAAAGACATTTAAAAAAGAAACAGCGCCAGGGGAATGGTGGGGAGGACTGGGGGAAGAGGGAAGGTTGCTGTGGCTCAGCAACGCACATGCGTTGCTGAGCCACAGCAACACGTGTTTGTCATCGGGTACAGCTAGTATATATATATATATATATATATATATATATATATATATATATATATATATATATTAATATATTTTGATAGCAGTCTTTCTTTTAAACATATGGTGTTTAATATGACCGAAAGAATTAGATTAATGATTCTAATACGTATCTTCTCAATATTTCTTATGTTTTTCTTCACTGTCGAGGGTAATTGAAAAATTAACTCCCCAAAGTTTATTTTCACACTATATATATAGTCTGACGTCTAAAGAAGCGCTTTGCAAGGCACTCCGTACAATTTCAAAGGCAAGTTTTCCATGCTCTGCCATGGCTTACATTCGCTTGGGGTGAGGTGATACAGGGCATGATTGAGATGAACTTGTACAACAAGTAGATAAATGTCGTATGGGTATTAAGGCTAGTGGGTGTTCTATATTCTTGCTTCAACTGTTTCTGTGTTGGTTTGGGGTCTTGAAGTGGGAAGAATGTAAATGAAAGTGGGCATGTGAAGGCATAGACGACGTTGGTCTCTTTCAAGGCGTTCTGTTTGGTGTCTGGAGAGTTCTTCCTGAGTAGGTTGGCCGTCTAGTTTTTGTAGTAAATTGTCAATTAAATCTTCTGATTTGTGTCTGTGGGGGATAACATTCCTATAAATAATATTTTTCAGCACACTTTCCTCCGTTTTATGAGCCGTGGGAAAAGAAGTTCCTGTAAAACAGTCTAATAGGGGGTACAGGTGTTGTGTTAGTTGATTCTTCAGAGGTTGCATGGCGTGTCACCTTTCTTTTCATGACATCTTCAATATAACAGTTAGTAAAGCCATTGTTGACTAGGACCTGCCTTACTCTACAGTGTTTGTAAGGTAAGCTCGTTTTATCAAGGTTAAATGAGCTTACCTTACAAACTCTTGATATATCCAATAAGTTTGTTTGTTGTTACAGGGTGAGGCAACACCTCATATTTCAGTAACCTTTTATATATTTTTAAGAAACTGAACCCTTTCAATTTACTTAGACACTCATCAAGTGCAACATCAGTCATTGAAAGTCAAGCTCAACTGAAACTCTTCATATAAATTGAATTTATTTCTATATATATATATATATATATATATATATATATATATATATATATATATATATATATATATATATATATATATATATATATATATATATATATATATATTAGTATATTTTGGTAGCAGTCTTTCCTGTAGACATATATTATTAAATATGACCGAAAAAGTAAGATTAATAATTCTAACACGAATTTTCTCAATCTTTCGTACATTACGCTTCACTGTTGGAGGTAAATCAAAAATCACTTCTCCAAAATTCATTTTTATTTCTAGTCTGACGCGACACGGGCACGTTTCGTAAAACTTATTACATTTTCAAAGACTTCACAAATACACAACTGATTAGAACTTACGTCTCTCTGATATTATATCTACATTTGAGTGAGGTGGGAAGGGTGATGTGGCATTAACACAAGACAGAACAGGAGGGGATATTAATAGGGTATTAAAAGTATCAACACAAGACAGAACAGAAACAATGGGTATTGAATAGAAGTGTTTGTAGAAGGCCTATTGGTCCATATTTCTTGATGCTTCTATATTGGAGCGGAGTCTTGAGGTGGGTAGAATATAGTTGTGCAATAATTGGCTGTTGATTGCTGGTGTTGACTTCTTGATGTGTAGTGCCTCGCAAACGTCAAGCCGCCTGCTATCGCTGTATCTATCGATGATTTCTGTGTTGTTTACGAGGATTTCTCTGGCGATGGTTTGGTTATGGGAAGAGATTATATGTTCCTTAATGGAGCCCTGTTGCTTATGCATCGTTAAACCGTTAAACGTTAGACATGAACTTGAAACCGGCCATATACTGCAGGTATGTTGACGACATTTTTACACAGGTACCTGATGTCAGACATCTGCAGGAGCTGAAGGAGGCATTTGAGCAGAGTTCCGTGCTGCGTTTCACTTACGAGACGGAAAAGGATGGGAAGCTGCCTTTTCTAGATGTAACAGTCATGGAAAAGGGCGGAGGTTTCCACACTGCAGTCTACACTAAGGAAACAAACATAGGAATGTGCCTAAATGCCAACAGCGACTGCCCCGACAGGTACAAGAGGAGTGTTGTTAACGCATACGTCGACCGTGCTCTCAGCCACAGCTCAGAATGGAAGCAAGTCGACGAAGAACTCTGTAAGGTAAGGCAGGTCCTAGTCAATAATGGCTTCTCCAATGGTTTCATCGAAGACATCATAAGAAGGAAAGTGAAAAGCCATGCAACCTCTGAAGAGACAACTAACACAACACCTATACCCCCTATTAGACTATTTTACAGGAACTTCTTTTCCACAGCTCATAAAACGGAGGAAAGGGTCCTGAAAGATATTGTTAATAGAAACGTTATCCCTACAGACAAAAATCAGAGGATATAACTGACGATTTACTATAAAACCAGAAAAACGGCCAGCCTACTCATGAGAAACTCTCCAGACACAAAACAGAACGCTTTAAAAGAGACTAACGTCGTCTATGCCTTCAAATGCCCACTTGGGGACTGTAAGCTCCAAAAAACCCAGTATATAGGCAAGACAACAACATCTCTTTCTAGGCGTTTAACGATGCATAAGCAACAGGGCTCCATTAAGGAACATATAATCTCTTCCCATAACCAAACCATCGCCAGAGAAATCCTCGTAAACAACACAGAAATCATCGATAGATACAGCGATAGCAGGCGGCTTGACGTTTGCGAGGCACTACACATCAAGAAGTCAACACCAGCAATCAACAGCCAATTATTGCACAACTATATTCTACCCACCTCAAGACTCCGCTCCAATATAGAAGCATCAAGAAATATGGACCAATAGGCCTTCTACAAACACTTCTATTCAATACCCATTGTTTCTGTTCTGTCTTGTGTTGATACTTTTAATACCCTATTAATATCCCCTCCTGTTCTGTCTTGTGTTAATGCCACATCACCCTTCCCACCTCACTCAAATGTAGATATAATATCAGAGAGACGTAAGTTCTAATCAGTTGTGTATTTGTGAAGTCTTTGAAAATGTAATAAGTTTTACGAAACGCGCCCGTGTCGCGTCAGACTAGAAATAAAAATGAATTTTGGAGAAGTGATTTTTGATTTACCTCCAACAGTGAAGCGTAATGTACGAAAGATTGAGAAAATTCGTGTTAGAATTATTAATCTTACTTTTTCGGTCATATTTAATAATATATATATATATATATATATGATCATATACATTAAGTTAACAATTGCTTACTTAGTTATCTTTATTTTATCATATATGTTTATCATATTGAATTTAATCTCCAGTACTTAGTTATCAGTACTTGGGCCACATTTAAAGTCATTTGATTTCATATTCATTTATAACATACCTCTATAATACTAATTGCTGTGTTTATTAGTATATTAATATTGGATGTTTATAGTTATGGTGGTAGGCTGGACTGTGTACATGTTTAAAACCCAGATTTAAACAGAACCAGTGTTCAGTTATAGAACTGAGTTATTTAATCATATCCTTGTATTAACAATACAAGCTGATGTGTAAAATTGTCTGCAGGTGGATTGTGGATTTTCAATCAACTTCTCCATTCATTACACACAGAAATCACAATAGCGAGATGCATCAAATGAACAAATCCACAAGAGCCGTGATGAGGGTTTGAACCTCATCACGATTAAGGCAGCGTCTGGGATCCTCTCGAACGTAGGTTCGAACCCTCGTCCCGGCCCTTGTGGATTTGTTAATTCTCCATTCATCCTTAGGGTCCCCACTGCCCCTTACAGCCCACAGTCTGTCATTAAGAAAAGAGGATCTAGGATTTACAACCCTAGCTAGGGACTTTAGTTGAATTAATTTTGTATACAGTAATTTTTTCATTTAGTACAGTACAAGTCCCTGGTAGTTCTCCTTATATATCAATGCCGACAATTTTCCCACAGTAACAGCGTGCTAACACATCATACAAACTTTATAGCAAGACGTAATAACTTTGTTACAAGATGTTACAACTTTGTTACAAGATGTAACAACTTTGTTACAAGATGTAACAACTTTGTTACATGATGTAACAACTTTGTTACAAGATGTAACAACTTTGTTACATGATGTAACAACTTTGTTACAAGATGTAACAACTTTGTTACAAGATGTAACAACTTTGTTACAAGATGTTACAACTTTGTTCCAAGATATAACAACTTTGCTACAAGATGTAACAACTTTGTTCCAAGATATAACAACTTTGTTACAAGATGTAACAGATGTATCTTGGGTGATGGTAGAGTTCAGTGCTGCTGTGTGAGCGATAGGGGGGACTTTGGGGGATGTATGATGCAAGTTGCATCGTGCACCGCTTGTGGTAGCTGGTTTACAACTAGCAAAGGCGATGCACGATGGAGTATTCTACAGTATACCAGGAAACATTGGATGGATATGTCATATCCCTTTAAATGATTTTCTTTGAGATGTTGTAGGCATGGATTAACATGTTCAATGCATGCTCCGGAGCAGTTTGCAATGGCTTGAATGACACCTTTGTAGTCACAAGAGATTGTGAAAAGTTTGGTACAAGGTATACGGTTGTGGTGTGAATCTTGACCACTGGTCAGGTAGCCGCCATCCTGGCTAGAGGTGGTAATGTGGGATCCACACAGCGCTGGTCACAGAAGCTTCGTTGTTGTTTACGAATGTGAGAGCGAATTCCAAAGATGACTTAGAGGTGTACATTGCAGTGCACTCAGTCTGAAAATCCACCCTCGAGTGCCAGGGTGAATGTACTAACATTTTCTGTGAAGCTCGTATTATTGATCACCTCGGCAGCCTAGTGTCGAGCCTGGATTAATTAACACTAATTAAGTATTTATGTCATAGCAGCCGGGAGTCAAGGAGTCAGCCATTATGAGTGCTGCAGAAATTGACTTTTCCAGCCAACAGTAACCAAGGGAAGATAAGAATACACCCAGCTTGATTTTACTCAACAGCTGTAGTTGTAAAGCTTGACTCTCTCATGACGTCATGGCTCTAGCCGATACCAGTAGGTCTTCACCATTAGAGGAGGCACCAGAGCCTGATTTTCACTTGATAATTCAAACACCTGACTCGACCCCCAAGGAACTCTGCTGAAATTCCGAGAGCGTCCTCCAAAGCATTCTGTCTCCCCAAGAGTCTGTTCTTCTCAGAAGTGAGTTGGTATTGCTTGTAGACAGACAAGGAATTATCACCTTGTATCTCACCTTGTATATCACCTAGTATTAATACCATGCTATCTTCCATGTCATCTTAACCCATCTTTGTTATCTCAATATAGTCAGTAGAAACCAACATGCCACCAGTACCGAAGAAGCTGTTTCTGCATCCATGGGAGGCCTGCACCTGTGGTGTGTTTGACACTACTGCACCTGTGGTGTATTTGACACTACTGCACCTGTGGTGTGTTTGACACTACTGCACCTGTGGTGTGTTTGACACTACTGCACCTGTGGTGTGTTTGTGGCTACTGCACCTGTGGTGTGTTTGACACTACTGCACCTGTGGTGTATTTGACACTACTGCACCTGTGGTGTGTTTAACACTACTGCACCTGTGGTGTGTTTGACACTGCTGCACCTGTGGTGTGTTTGTGGCTACTGCACCTGTGTTGTGTTTGTGGCTACTGCACCTGTGTTGTGTTTGACACTACTGCACCTGTGTTGTGTTTGTGGCTACTGCACCTGTGTTGTGTTTGACACTACTGCACCTGTAGTGTGTTTAACACTACAGCACCTGTGGTGTGTTTGTGGCTACTGCACCTGTGTTGTGTTTGTGGCTACTGCACCTGTGTTGTGTTTGACACTACTGCACCTGTGGTGTGTTTGTGGCTACTGCACCTGTGGTGTGTTTGACACTACTGCACCTGTGGTGTGTTTGACACTACTGCACCTGTGTTGTGTTTGAGGCTACTGCACCTGTGGTGTGTTTGACACTACTGCACCTGTGGTGTGTTTGTGGCTACTGCACCTGTGTTGTGTTTGACACTACTGCACCTGTGGTGTGTTTGTGGCTACTGCACCTGTGGTGTGTTTGACACTACTGCACCTGTGGTGTGTTTGACACTACTGCACCTGTGGTGTGTTTGAGGCTACTGCACCTGTGGTGTGTTTGACACTACTGCACCTGTGGTGTGTTTGAGGCTACTGCACCTGTGTTGTGTTTGACACTACTGCACCTGTGGTGTGTTTGAGGCTACTGCACCTGTGGTGTGTTTAACACTACTGTACCTGTGGTGTGTTTGACACTACTGCACCTGTGGTGTGTTTGAGGCTACTGCACCTGTGGTGTGTTTGAGGCTACTGCACCTGTGGTGTGTTTGTGGCTACTGCACCTGTGTTGTGTTTGTGGCTACTGCACCTGTGTTGTGTTTGACACTACTGCACCTGTGGTGTGTTTGACACTACTGCACCTGTGTTGTATTTGAGGCTACTGCACCTGTGTTGTGTTTGACACTACTGCACCTGTTTTGTGTTTGACACTACTGCACCTGTGGTGTGTTTGTGGCTACTGCACCTGTGTTGTGTTTGTGGCTACTGCACCTGTGTTGTGTTTGACACTACTGCACCTGTGGTGTGTTTGTGGCTACTGCACCTGTGGTGTGTTTGACACTTATGCACTAATATATGGTCTGCCTGGTCCACATATGGGCTAGCTGCTGGTCCACATATGGGCTGCCTGGTCCACATATGGGCTGCCTGGTTCACATATGGTCTGCCTGGTCTACATATGAGCTGCCTGGTCCACATATCGGACTGCCTGGTCCATATATGGGCTGCCTGGTCTACATATGGGCTGCTTGGTCCACATATGGGCTGCTTGGTCCACATATGGGCTGCCTGGTCCACATATGGGCTGCCTGGTCCACATATGGGCTGCCTGGTCCCCATGTGGTCTGCCTGCTCCACATATGGCAGCATGTATTGTGGTCATCTTGACATCAATCGTGCATGAGACAGATGATTCATGACAGGTTCACCAGCAATATGACTGCCTGGTATAAGGGGCTGAATGAATGAATAAAACGAGTGAATGAATCGCGAGGCTGCTTATTGTAAGTAAAACACATTGATTTCAACTTTATATGTCCTGCTGTGTGTTGATTCTTGATAGTTACCAGCAATCTCCCTCAGCGGTGGAGCCGGTCGGCCGAGCGGACAGCACACTGGACTTGTGATCCTGTGGTCTTGGGTTCGATCCCAGGCGCCGGCGAGAAACAATGGGCAGAGTTTCTTTCACCCTATGCCCCTGTTACCTAGCAGTAAAATAGGTACCTGGGTGTTAGTCAGCTGTCACGGGCTGCTTCCTGGGGTGGAGGCCTGGTCGAGGACCGGGCTGCGGGGACACTAAAAAAAAAAACGAAATCATCTCAAGATTTTACCTCAAGATTAGATTACCAGCTAACAACACGAGAGGGTCGGAGATGTGTCAGACTGTCCCTTAACACCTGAATTGCCAGTGTGGAATTCTGTATTGCTTCTGGGATTAAATGTTGTTTAGTAACAATGAGAGCTAAATATGTACACTTCATATCTAGCAAAATTAATTTGTGCATGTTCTGTGTGTATATCCTATTGAAATATTGCAATTAATTTATTGCTCTGCTTAATGAAATCCCGAGGATGATAACTGAGCTCCATGTTATCTTTTTGGAAAAACCTGCATCAATAGACAGCCTCGTTAATTGACTGTTCGTTGACAGTGTTAAATGAGGTTCGTGTCCTGAGGGGAAACCATCGTCGATCAGTTAAGTGTACTACATCTCTATTGTGATCAGGTTTATATAACACTAACCCAAAGTAATTAAGCCCTCAAGGGGTAACAGTAATTATGGTCATGAATAAATACTTGATATTTGTTAACTCTGAAATTTTCTGTGAAATCTTCATTCCTAAAAATATTGCTGCTCGGCCTTGGTTACAACAGCAACATGATGAGAACATGATGAGGACCTGACACGAAGACCCTTTTTTAATACATTTCCACCCATAAGAATTGTTTACGACACAGAAGACCTCGACCTTGTGACTCGCTGTAGAGAAGCCGGAAGGCCTGGCTCACGAGGCAACCCGTCCTCCGAAGGTTTCCCAACGTCCAGAAACTGTCGTACTAAAGTGCCCTTATCCTAACCTACCAGAGGACACAAGACAGAAAACGGGACCGTATGTCAATTTCGCGAATCGTTACCGTTTTCAATTACGACAGTTTGTTACCTTAGGTGAAGTATGCGTCAAAATGTGACGTTCTATTAGGAGGACGGGCTGGTCTATTAGGAGGCCGGGCTGGTCTATTAGGAGGACGGGCTGGTCTATTAGGAGGCCGGGCTGGTCTATTAGGAGGACGGGCTGGTCTATTAGGAGGCCGGGCTGGTCTATTAGGAGGCCGGGCTGGTTTATTAGGAGGCCGGGCTGGTCTATTAGGAGGACGGGCTGGTCTATTAGGAGGCCGGGCTGGTCTATTAGGAGGACGGGCTGGTCTATTAGGAGGCCGGGCTGGTCTATTAGGAGGACGGGCTGGTCTATTAGGAGGCCGGGCTGGTCTATTAGGAGGCCGGGCTGGTCTATTAGGAGGCCGGGCTGGTCTATTAGGAGGCCGGGCTGGTCTATTAGGAGGACCGGGTGGTCTATTAGGAGGACGGGCTGGTCTATTAGGAGGCCGGGCTGGTTTATTAGGAGGCCGGGCTGGTCTATTAGGAGGACGGGCTGGTCTATTAGGAGGCCGGGCTGGTCTATTAGGAGGCCGGGCTGGTCTATTAGGAGGACGGGCTGGTCTATTAAGAGGACGGGCTGGTCTATTAGGAGGACGGGCTGGTCTATTAGGAGGACGGGCTGGTCTATTAGGAGGACGGGCTGGTCTATTAGGAGGACGGGCTGGTCTATTAAGAGGACGGGCTGGTTTATTAGGAGGACGGGCTGGTCTATTAGGAGGACGGGCTGGTCTATTAGGAGGACGGGCTGGTCTATTAAGAGGACGGGCTGGTCTATTAGGAGGACGGGCTGGTCTATCAGGAGGACGGGCTGGTCTATTAAGAGGACGGCTTTCACCAGCTGTGTCGGGGAAGTGATGTCTGCTCTGGCATTAAGACAATTTCTTTGATAAGTTCCTGCAAGCCGTCTGCCAGGATGATATAGACAACGCCTACATAAAGAAGACGGGGTCCTTCAGACAGAACTCACCCGTCACTCACGCCTGTGATAATGGCCAGCATAACGTGGCTTTCAAGACTCATCTGTCACCCATATCGTGAATAATAGTGCACGTAGCTCAGTTCACATTACTCGTCTCTAATTCATTCCTGTGATAATAGACCACATAACTTTATTCATATGACTCATATGTCATTCATTCCTATTGATAACAGTTAACGTCGCTTGGTTCATAAGAGTAGACCATACTGTTGATGATGGATCAGGTGGTTTGGTTTCAGGACTAATCCATCAATCATACCAAATAGATTGGTCCATAGGATTCATCCATCAATCGCACACATATTAATTGCCAACAAGCCTTGTCTCCAGGACTAATCCAGAACTTATATCACTGATAGTTACCAAGATAGCTAGCCTCCAAGACTTCTCTATTACTCATGTGGAGCTAAAGGTTTCGGATCTTGGTTCATAGGAATCATCCATTACTTATACCAGGAAGTATAGTTCACAGGACTCATTCATCAGTCATTCTGGTGATGACAGTCCGCGTAGCCTCGCTCACAGGCTTCATCCTTCACTTATACAAGTGATAAAGTTCCATAGTTTGCTTGACCGGACTAAATCATCACTAATACCGGAGAGAGAATAGCGTTCGTTGCTTGCTCTAGAATCTTGAATCTAGAGGCCTTTATCCTCTAGATTCCTCTAGAGGATAAAGGATAAATCCATAAATCCTCTAGATTTATGGATTGAGGATTGAGGCCTCTTTATCCTCTATCCTAAATCCATAACCTTTACCTGTGTAGTTACCCCATGTAGATTGTAAGTAGTCACGAGTCATCTACAGCAGTGATAATAGCTCACAGAGATTGGTTCACAGGACTCATATATCACCCACACCAAAGTAATAGCCCACGTTGGTTGGCTGACAGGTCGAATCTATCACTAATACTATTTATAAAAGCGGTGTGGCTAGGTTCACAGTGCTCATCCATCTCTCGCACTGGTGATGACGGCCCATGTCGCTTGGGTGACTGGGGTCATCCAACACTCATCCCTGTGTAGTAGCCAGCATTACTTCGTTGAAGGGGCTCATCTGAGTGGTCATCTGAGGGCTCTGAGTGAGTATATGAGTGGTCTCCGTGGTGTAGTGGTAAGACACTCGCCTGGCGTTCCGCGAGCGCTATGTCATGGGTTCGTATCCTGGCCGGGGAGGATTTACTGGGCGCAAATCCTTAACTGTAGCCTCTGTTTAACGCAACAGTAAAATGTGTACTTGGATAAAAACCAATTCTTCGCGGCAGGGGATCGTATTCCAGGGACCATAGGATTAAGGACTTGCCCGAAACGCTACGCGTACTAGTGGCTGTACAAGAATGTAACAACTCTTGTATATATCTCAAAAAAAAAAAGAAAAAAAAAAAATCTACCAGATAATAACAGCAGATAAGATAACACCAGGACACAATATCTTATTTAGCTCGGTTGACAGGACTCAATCACTCACACCAGTGATATTATGATCCTATAAGTCCTATGATCGTAAATTGTGGGTGGAGACCTACGATATCGGTTATCTACTGATAGCTCTTAATTGTATGCAGTAATATTATCCCACAAAACTATTGTGTGCCTAAGAGTTAATTAGGGCCTACCTTGAGTTACCTTGAGGTGCTTCCGGGGCTTAGCGTCCCCGCGGCCCGATCGTCGACCAGGCCTCCTGGTTGCTGGACTGGTCAACCAGGCTGTTGGACGCGGCTGCTCTCATCCTGACGTACGAATCACAGCCTAGTTGATCAGGTATCCTTTGGAGGTGTTTATCCAGTTCTCTCTCGAACACTGTGAGGGGTCGACCAGTTATGTCCCTTATGTGTGTAGTGGAAGCGTGTTGAACAGTCTCGGGCCTCTGATGTTGATAGTTCTCTCTTGAACACTGTGAGGGGTCGGCCAGTTATGTCCCTTATGTGTGTAGTGGAAGCGTGTTGAACAGTCTCGGGCCTCTGATGTTGATAGAGTTCTCTCTCAGAGTACCTGTCGAGTAGTTCAGTTACACAGTTTAAGTAACCAGAAAGATAGGCGCCATCTTTCATGGTGAAGGAAGGAAGGAAGGAAGAATATGACTATAAGTCAGGTCAAACGACCAACCATTGACCATGTCTGTGGCGTACACATGACGTCATGGATCTCGCCAATTTAACTAGGCCGACAGGTTTGAAGTCGACAGGGATGCTTACCTCCTAATGGGAAATTTGCCTTGACTGTTACCTCTATATAGTGCAGGAGGAAGTATGAGGCAGGGAGAAGCATTTATTATAAGTTAGTGTGCACTTTGGTCTAGGAATGTACAGTTCTGTCTGCAGGTCATGTGATAGTGTTCTGTCTGCAGGTCATGTGATAGTGTTCTGTCTGCAGGTCATGTGATAGTGTTCTGTCTGCAGGTCATGTGATAGTGTTCTGTCTGCAGGTCATGTGATAGTGTTCTGTCTGCAGGTCATGTGATAGTGTTCTGTCTGCAGGTCATGTGATAGTGTTCTGTCTGCAGGTCATGAGATAGTGTTCTGTCTGCAGGTCATGTGATAGTGTTCTGTCTGCAGGTCATGAGATAGTGTTCTGTCTGCAGGTCATGGGATACAGTTCTGTCTGCAGGTCATGTGATAGTGTTCTGTCTGCAGGTCATGTGATAGTGTTCTGTCTGCAGGTCATGTGATAGTGTTCTGTCTGCAGGTCATGAGATAGTGTTCTGTCTGCAGGTCATGGGATACAGTTCTGTCTGCAGGTCATGTGATAGTGTTCTGTCTGCAGGTCATGTGATAGTGTTCTGTCTGCAGGTCATGTGATAGTGTTCTGTCTGCAGGTCATGAGATAGTGTTCTGTCTGCAGGTCATGGGATACAGTTCTGTCTGCAGGTCATGTGATAGTGTTCTGTCTGCAGGTCATGTGATAGTGTTCTGTCTGCAGGTCATGTGATAGTTTTCTGTCTGCAGGTCATGTGATAGTGTTCTGTCTGCAGGTCATGTGATAGTGTTCTGTCTGCAGGTCATGTGATAGTGTTCTGTCTGCAGGTCATGTGATAGTGTTCTGTCTGCAGGTCATGTGATAGTGTTCTGTCTGCAGGTCATCATATACAATTACCGCACTAATGCACCAATCACGTAAAGATAACTCAAGAGCATTACTCATTTATTCGAAGAATCGACTTAATCACAGTTTTAACAGTGACTGAAGTGAAGCTATAAAGTAAAATCTGAGAGGTAGACACGTGACCATTCAGTGTGACCAACAGAACAAGTAATATCTCAGCTGGAGACCTATCAGCCTGATAGGTGTTCAGCAATGTGAAGACCTGAGAATCTGGCTCAGTAAATGAACAAAAGTGCCAATAGATCACAAGGCCGATTGTTGGTGCAGTACTACTCTTTGATCTGAACCTCAATGGTTGCATTTTAATTGTTTCTCTATATGTTCATTGTTGAGATTTACCAGCAGCCTCACCAGCTGGTAAGCTGGTGAGGCTGTTGTTGCCACACCTGTTGATCCACACCTGTTGAGCTGACGCCTGCAACAGGTGTGGATCGAAAGTACGTCAGACTGTCTGTGTACACCTTAACTGCCTCCGGGAAATTCTGTATTACACTTGACACTGTCATTCAGTATCAATGTGTATATAACTTAGCATGGGACTTCTTCTTTAGAAAAATGAATGTGAACATTTTCTGTGCAAATATGCCATGGAATATTGAAATGTATCTATATTGTGCCTGCTAATGTGGTGCCGAGCATCAGGTTTGAGATCAATCTTTTCTCTTTTGAAAACCCGGCAGTGATTGGAAGCTAAAATTAATTGATTGGTGATCGTTGACAGTGACAAGTGAAGTTGGTTTCTGTAGGGAAATCACTGTCGGTCAGTTAAGACTAGCACATGTCCCGCTGATGTGATGAGCTTTGTATAACACCAACCACAGTAATTATACCCTGAAATGTATTAGTAATATAGTTAGTGTTTAAAGAGTTAATCATTTACACACGTTTTCTGCGAAACCTTCATTCTTAACAAATTGTTACTTAACTTGCCGTTTGTTGCTCAAGCAATTGACACTTGCTAATATTCACATTTAACAAATATTGAATTACAAGGAGTCAGTTTTCACTAATATATAACTTAGGGATTTCTCACAAGCAAGTAGATCACGACCTTGGGAATCTACTGTCAATAGACAGTCAATAGACAGTCAATAGACAGCAGACTACTGTCAGTAGACAGTAGACACCCATATCCTGCAGAATGCACCGCTGCTCTGGTAATTAAAATTTCATGAAGACTTCCTGCATTCCTTCTATCATATGTTGCAAGTCTGCCAGATATTACAAGTCTGCCATGTGTTGCAAGTCTGTCAAATGTTGCAAGCTTGCAACATGTTACAATTCTTTCATGTGTTGCCAGTCTCCCATATGTTGCAAGTCTGTCATATGTTGTAAGTCTGCCAAGACTTGCAACATATAGACACGTGGCCGCCGTCGGTAGTAGAGAGTGCGTTAACTGTTGTACTTATACAGTGTTGTGTGGACCAACGTACCCGGGATTTGGACAAGAGGAGTTACAAGACGACATTCTTGGCCGTGTGCTGAGAAGTGCTGCTAGTGTGTTGCTTGAGACTCCTGCCAGGGTGCTAGAGACCCCTGGAGGTGATTATTAGTGTCCTTGTCAGCGTTTTGCTGAAGCCCTCTGCCAGTGTGTTTCTGAGGAATAGATGTGGTGGTATTGGGACACCGTGACGATACGGTGAGGACTGGCCCATGTTGAGGAAGGTGAACTCGTCGGTGATTACCACTGAGCGTGGACGACGTATACTTGAAGATAGTGGACTCACCGGGATTTGAAGAACACTGCAGATATATTGAGTGTCGTACGTGAAAGCGACACTGTCTACATAAGTGTAGTTATACTTTGATAGATGATATATTGGTGAAGGTGTTATTGTGTCTTGTTCATCCCCCCTTTATTCCTTGCACTATTACTTGCTACCACCAATGCCCCTGTTACCTAGCAATAAATAGATACCTGGGAGTTAGTCAGCTGTCACGGGCTGCTTCTTGGGGTGGAGGCCTGGTCGAGGACCGGGCCGCGGGGACACTAAGCCCCAAAATCATCTCAAGATAACCTCAAGATAAGTCTGGATAACTTACCATTGACTTGGTGTGGGTTCATAGAAGAAGAAGCTATAAGGTTCATTAAACAGAAAGACTCCGGTTACAGGCTCAAGCAGGCTGTGACACATACATGGGTATGTGTGACCCATCACACATACTCATGGAGTTTAGATGACAGATCTCATCAGTCACTCACACCAGATCACAACAACTGATGTAGCTTGCTTCACAAGACTCATCTCTGACTCATATTGCAGTTAATAGCTCTCAAAGCTTTCTTCAGATAACTCATAACTCATTACATAGATGGAAACGTAACGTGACTCATTGGACTCATCCATCATTCATTCCCATGATGACATGGTTCACAAGACTCATCTGCCACCTGTTTGGTTCCCAGGATTCATCCAGCAATCATGATGATTAAATAAGACAAACGTAGCCTGGTTTCAGGACTAATCCATCACCCCCATACCATGGATACTCGCCCCAAGGAACCTGTAATTCACATGATTAATCCATCAATCATACTGGTGATAATACTATAGTAAGGATAACTCATCCTTCACTCATTCCAGGGATGGCATGATTCACAGAACATTCCCTAAATTATTTCCGTCATGACAATTCACCCATTTTGACTCACAGGACTCATCCGTGAGTCATAGTGGTCATAGGAACTCAAATAATTTGATTCACATAACTCACCAGTCACTCATAACTATGATAATAGCCCAAATGGCTTGGTTCTTAGACTCATCCAAATCTCATTCTAAAGATACTACCCGTGTATCTTTGGTCTGAGACTCATCAATGACTCATCCGAAAGATATTAGCCAAACACACATTAGCATCACACGCACATTTCCATAATAATATCCCATGTAGATAGGTTCCAGGATTCATACGTCACTTATTCTAGGGATATTGGCCCTCATAGCATGGCTCACAAGATTCATTTCTTACTCATGGTTCAGAAGACTCGGCTATTATTCATGCCAAGGATAATGGCCAACGTGCCGTGGTTCAAGGTCTCATTTATCACTCATTCCGGAGATAAGAGACAAAGTTGCTTGTTCACAGGACTCATCCACCACTCATGCATGATACCAGGACTTTGACATCTTAGATTGGTACCCAGGACTCATCCATTATTCATAGTGGTGAAAATATCTCTCGTTAGATGGTTCACAGGACTCATCACCCCTCATTCTGATGAAAATAGCCTCGTAAGTTGGTACATATGACTCATCCCAGTGAGGACAGTCCACGTAGCTTGGTACACAGGACTCACGCATCACTCATCTTAGTGAGGACACACAGCTTGGTACACAGGACTCATGCATCACTCATCTTAGTGAGGACACACAGCTTGGTACACAGGTGAACAACGAGCCAGAGGGAAGGAAGCCAGCCTCAGCAGGATTCTGGATATTATTAAGGAACTGTTGTCACAAAGACATGGCTTTATGGCAAGTAATTTAATTCCTGTCGAAATCAGATCGGAGCTACGCGAGCTGTGTTCACATTGGCTTTGATGCAGGACGGTCCATTAATCAGGTTGATGACCCACTGGTCAGAGCTTTGGTCTGTTTCTGGAATTTCATGTTAGAGCATATCAGAAATGTATTAATATAACACACTGATTTTCCTTATTTTCCAGTTTACAGTCTAACGACTTGGGAGTGGACGGTAGAGCGATGGTCTCGCTTCATGCAGGTCGGCGTTCAATCGCCGACCGTCTAAGTGGTTGGGCAACATTCCTTCCCCCCTATATATAGTATAGTACTATATAGTCGCAATGGATTAGCGCTTCCCTCTGAAAATTCCCTCCCTCCAGGGAAGAAATTTTAAAATTAACAGGGCACCGATATAATTGTCGCCAGTATGTTTACCAATTCGAACGTCGAGGCTACATAAAACAAAGTGAAGGAACCAGATTCGGTTAAATCTTGCCATAAAGAAGTTGAATAACTAATAAAGGTGATTCATTCATTCGTATTGTTCATTATAATGAAATAAATTATTTTTAATAATATGTTTAAATTTAATATATTTAATATTAAAGCTCATCAGTAAAATCGTGTCTTTGTTATGGTATAACTCACAAGTGTTGTGGTGGGTTAGTTTCTCTCGTAGAGGATCACAACAGTGACAGATATACCAGCAAGGTCAAGCTTCAGACAACATTGTTGTATATGAAGGAGCTCTGCTTTCAGCCATATGTCACCGTTGTATGTGTATGAGTTCTGCCCTCAGCCATTTGTCACCGTTGTATGTGTATGAGTTCTGCCCTCAGCCATATGTCACCGTTGTATGTGTATGAGTTCTGCCCTCAGCCATATGTCACCGTTGTATGTGTATGAGTCTGCCATATGTCACCGTTGTATGTGTATGAGTTCTGCCCTCAGCCATATGTCACCGTTGTATGTGTATGAGTTCTGCCATAAGCCATATGTCACCGTTGTATGTGTATGACTTCTGCCCTAAGCCATATGTCACCGTTGTATGTGTATGAGTTCTGCCCTCAGCCATATGTCACCGTTGTATGTGTATGAGTTCTGCCCTAAGCCATAAAAGTCACTGTTGTCGTGGAAATACCCTGATTGATCAAAGAGGAGGATTACATTGGACCAAAGTGTGATAACCTAATATTGGGCTGTAGCAAGTAGGGTCCTTAAGGCTGATCTTAGTCATCAATTGCAGAACCCCAAATTACCTGCGGGTACACCCACACATTTAGCTAGTAATTGTATACAAGGATATGATAAAACAGCTCTATGACTGCAAACACTGGTAAGGTTCATGATCTGGGATCTGGACGATATACACTCTAGCCTAGTCCAAGGAATATCTGTGCTGTTGCACACTACAAGGTATAACTACACAAGGATAAGGTATAACTAAATTTGCATAAATTTATTATATACACATGATGACTATATATATTCAAATTTATATGATGGATTCAGCAATATAAGAAGTTCAGTCAGTACATGAGTAGGTCAGAACTTACTGGTGATGAGGCATTGCCTCGCTGCCTAACAACTCTCAATTTATTTATGGATATATTAATGTCATAAAGGATACTAATTGGCCAATCTACGCTCTAAAGCAATTAATAACTTATCTTGAATTGAGAACCGGAGCCTATCTGACAGTAGCCGGATGATGTCTCTAGCTGAGACCAGACTCTGTATTTTAATGATGAAATGGCAGCTTTGATGTTGATTTTGATGTCACAGCGTTGCTGTAAGTAGTTTACTCAGATATGGAGTGCACGTTGTTGTCTCACTTGGTAGATGAGGTGGTGGTGGGGCCTCACTAGCCGATGGTCCTCCATACTCTTGTTTTATATAAATGTACCAGGAATTCCTCCCTATCTTCAGTTCAGAAACTCTCCCAGTATTCAGGGAGCTATCACTGAAGATTATGATTAATTTGTGTGCAAATATGACACACAAACATTTGCTGAAAATGTCTCCAGTACTTCACATGTGTGCATCCTTTGGATGTAAATAAAAAATGATCAGGTACAGGACGATTCTGCCCCACCGGCGTCTGCTGGTGGCGTCCCCACCACCAGAGTGAAGGTGCTGACAATGATTATAAAATTATTATTTTAATTATTTAGACTAATTATTGTGATAAAGTTTTATCACAAGATAATTGCCTAGTGGATTTAAAGATTATTAACAGTACTTTTTGAAAAGGATTTTTAAAATACGTCACTGGAAACTATTATTTTGGTTCCAATAAAGTTTTTGATTATATGGAAGCATCTAGATTCTTGATATTACATGTACAGAGTCACATAGGCATTGAGCCCAATAGAGTAGCTGACCAAATGGTCATGAAGCCTGCTAATGTAGATACTGATGATTCTTAAGTCATTAGTAGAGATATGATTCTGAGATGAAATATAGATTTGATATGGAAATATTTCTTTCCTTAGATATTAGTTGATATAGAGAGTGGAATTTTCCACAACTGTGTGTGAGCTCTGCCCTCAGCCATAACAGTCACTGTTGTATGTGTATGCGCTCTGCCCTCAGCCATAACAGTCACTGTTGTATGTGTATGCGCTCTGCCCTCACCCATAACAGTCACTGTTGTATGTGTATGCGCTCTGCCCTCCTTGTATTCACGTGGTCTGGAGTTTGTCAGGAACCCTGAAAGATTTACTTTTTACCTGTGTTACTTTATTTTACTTTACCTGTGTTACAGGCTTTAGTTTAAGTTCATCTGTCACTCTTTGTGTGACAATTGTTTTATTGGGACCTTTGGTCAAATAATCCACGAGCGGTAACTCTGGTCCTTTTGTTTTTGTTAAGTTGGGCAGTGGGCAAAGTCGCCTTTACATTGGACGCTGTCGTTAGGGCTCTGATATTTTCTCGCACCTTGCCGTACTGTACTGTTGTGGGATTTCCATCTCTCACCTTGGGGTTAAGAAAACTTTAATTTCGTACGTCTGCACAGTGTTGCATGGTGCTGACCCCTTTTACACCCATTACATGTGTAAAGTTGGGTCTCAGAGTTGTTGACGTTGTGTGATTTGAGACACCTGGTGTATCTAAGCAATTTCTTGAGTCGCTTAACTCGGGTATCTATATCAGGATAATTGGTGCAGCAGTGGCAGAACAAACATGTCCCCCAGCCTACAGCACGTTTGGGCGTTACAGTCTTGGGTGAAGTTTTTTTTTTTTTTATAAATGAAACTCACAGTACAGACAGAAAACGATACACAAAAAAACATGAGTACATACAAAATACACAGAATACAGTAATACATCAGTCAAAGAACCCAAAAACAAGAAGAATCAAAAGGGAAATACACGAATAATCAATAGAGAACTACACATGATACAAGCATATAGCAAACACCAACTCGGGCACATAAGACAAGCTAAAAGCAGTACAGGACACAAGGCATTAACAACAGCAAACAGAACCACACAGGAAACCGTAAGTACAAAAAAACAAACAAAAGCACTTTTTTTTCTTTTCTTTTATATAAAAAAGGCAGAATACAAAGCACAAAAAGGATAGAACAGAAAAATAATACATAAGCAGCACAGGTCAAAAACACATGGCACATGAAAGAGACAAATAACAGCAATTAAAGGCAAAAAGAACATCCATAAAACAGGACCATGAATACAAATACCCCGACAAGTGAAAGGGGCGGATAACAAAGTATAATCTTAGGCACTCCAGCCCCACACAGAGAAGCGCAAAATACACAAAGACACGCTCCAGAGATATAGGAGTTTAAAAGCACACATACCAGAAATAACATGCAAAGGCACAAACAATACTACCCTTACAGGGCAAACAAAAAAGCCCACGCAGGAGCCAGGAAAAAACACACCCACCCACAAACGCACCAAACCTAACACACAAGCACAGAAGCAGCCGCAACAGAAACAAAACATCCACACACGTGATGCAAGCAGGCACCAGGGAAACAACACGCACAACACAGACAGAAACCAAGCACACCAATCACACATACTTCTCTGGATACTCCCGAGCTGGAAACCGTAAGCAATAAGCTTTCCAAACAAGTTGGTCACAGTCAGAAAGCGGGCGGCCAGGAGTCGCAAGAGGCCGAGGCATTGAATCTGGCACGCCCAAGATAAAACACTGCGCCCGCGGAACCCAGATGGTAGATGGGCACCAGGGAACAAGACGCACCAGATCATCACACTCAAAAGCCAGAGGCGTCGTAGAATCGTCGATCACCTCGCCGGACGGGAGGACGAAAGGGAAGGGTTTCCCACTAGGACGCTGGTCAAAGGGGTGGACATCAGGAAGCTCATCGGACTGCACGGCAGGCCGCACACCGGCCCGCTCACTAGGGCGTGCACTCCGGTCGACGTCAGGCACCGCACCGAGGTCCGCGAAGGAGGGCTCCGCAGGGGCCCCAGCGCTCCCGCCAACCGGAACAGTAACAGAGTCCCCCCGCCGCACATCCCTCGACAACACCACGACAAGGTCGCGATCACCAGTGGGCAACCGCCCACTAAGGGGAGCCACCAGCAGGAGGTACAGCTTCCAACACAGAAGGTACCACCGGAGGCAACACAGTATCATCCACAGCATCATCGTCCATCGCATCACACTCCTTTGCCCATGACCGGCGAGGTGACACACCCTGAGCCGAACGACGGTGCTTGAAAATAGGCCGCTGATCGTCGGAACTGTCACCCCCAGCAAGCGGTGCCCAAGAAGAACCAACGGCAGGCGACCCTAAAGCCAGGGCAGCACGATCACACAGAACAGTAGCCTCTACAGCACAGGGCAAAAAGTCACTACCACCCCCGGAGACCGGAAACGGAGAAGGAACAGACACAGCAGGCGGGAGAGCACACTCCAGCACATGTGAGGTATCCAGCACGGATGACAGAGCCGGCGCAGGCGAAGAGGCTCTGGGGAGCGAGGAAGTAAGTAAGTAATTATCAAAAGAAGGCACCAAACCGGGAAGGCTATGTAGCACCATCAAATGGGCAGAATAATCAGAGGGCGCTAAATATCACCAAGGATGCCAATACGGGAACAAAAACGCATAAGGCGAACGATATCAAAAGTATCCGAGTCACCAAGAATTCTATTGAGGGACAGGTGACCGCGAGGGGCGGTCGAAAAGCAAGACACACGCTCGTCCTGGAAGTCAGGACATTCAAGAAGGACATGCACGACCGTAAGAGGGACAATGCAACTTGGACAATAAGGAGCAGGGCGGCTCTCCATCAAGTGACCATGGGTTAAGCGAGTATGGCCAATATGCAACCTCGCCAGAGCCGTTTCCCAACGCCGGTTACGGTGGTAGGAGAACGGCCACGAGGAAACACAACATTTAAGAGTACGTAGTTTGTTACCAGTAACAGACAACCAAGAAGCCTGCCAATGGGTAAGGACGGAGGAATGGATAACCGGGTAAAAGTAGGAATATGGAATATCTTTACGAGAGATGGGACAAGAGCGGACAGCTTCCTTGGCGGCAGCATCCGCACGCTCATTTAAAGACACACCAATATGGCTGGGAACCCAACAAAACTCAACCGACTTAAATTTACTGTGAACAAGAAACAGCCAATGCTGGATCTCGACAACTACTGGATGAACCGGATTAAAGGACCCGAGAGCCATGAGGGTACTACGAGAGTCAACAACAACTACAAAGGAAGACTGACAATGAGAAAGCAGGAGACAAAGAGCATAGAGAATAGCATAAAGCTCTGCCGTAAAGATGCTAGTCTCCGGAGGTAAGCGACACATATAAGTGCGATCAGGAAAAACAACAGAGTAGCCAACACCATCCGCAGACTTAGACCCATCGGTGAAGACAGAAACGGAGCGGAAGTGAGAAGAAAACTGCTCGAGGAAAAGGCGTTTTAGAACCGTTGGAGGGGTAAAAGCTTTAGTGATACGGGTCAAGGACGTACAAAACCGCGGAAGAGGGACTCTCCACGGGGGCAAAGAAGGAACAACACGAGGAGAAACATCAGAAATACGAACGGAAAGAGAATCCTGTAGGCGAGATAACCGGACAGAAAGAGGGAGGTGGTGAAGAGGAACAGGAACCGCAGGAGGGGTAAAAGTTAAAGCACGACAGAGGCGAGAGGAAGGATGTTGCAAGGACCGCGCAAGATAGCGAAGACAGTAGCGATCACGGCGGTCCTGGAGAGACATGAAGCCAGTGTCAACATATAAGCTAAGGATGGGAGTCGAAAGAAAGGCACCAGAACTGAGGCGCAACCCAGTATGGTGCAAAGCATCAAGACGGCGAAGAGTAGAACGAGAAGCAGACGAGTAAGCAGGGCAACCATAATCGAGCTTAGACAGGACGAGAGAGGAATGTAAAGCAAGGCGAGTGCGCCTATCTGCCCCCCAAGAAGAATGGGACAAGACCCGAAGGAGGGTAAGGGCCTTAGAGCACTCAACACGGAGGTAAGAGATATGGGGAGACCAAGACAAACGAGTGTCAAGGAATAACCCAAAAAGCTTCGCAGAATCTTTGTATTCAAGGGGATGACCATAAAGTGACAAAGAGGGACGAAGAACGACCCGTTTCCGCGTAAAAGTCATGGCACAAGTCTTAGAAGTAGAGAACTTGAAGCCATGATCGGTGGCCCAAGAGGACAAGGCATCAATTGCAAGTTGAAGCCGGCGCTGAAGGAGAGGCGAATCATCACCCTGACAGCAAAGGGTAAGATCATCGACATAGAGAGCGGAGAAGACACCAGAAGGAAGAGAGGAAAGAAGACCATTGAGGGCAACCAGAAAAAGAGTAGTGCTCAGAACACTACCCTGGGGCACACCTTCGTATTGCTGAAAAGAAGCAGAGAGAGCGGTACCAAGCCAGTCCTCAGGGACTGACGATGACTCCCAGATCCGATTATACAGACTCAGTAAATACTGAGACGTGCACGGAGGGAGATGGCGAAGCATCTCATAATGAATACCATCGGAGCCCGCCGCCGTAGAACCGCAGAGGGCCAGGGCAGAACGAAGTTCAGAGAGAGAGAAGGGATCATTATAGGGAAGCTGAAGATGAGTGCAGAAATCTAAAGGACGAGACTCAAGGACAGGTTTACGAAGAAGGAAAGATTGGGGAAGATGAAGACCAGAGCTAACAGAAGAAAAGTGGGAACCCAGTTCGGAAGCGACCTGCAACGGGTCCGCCACAAGAGTATCATGGAGGTGAAGGACCGGTGAAACATCGGGAACGAACTTACCCGCTATCTTGCGGATACGCTTCCAGATCTCGGTCAGAGGGGTTTCGGACGTAATTGTTGAGACATAAGATGCCCAACATTCACGCTTAGCCGTATGGATGGCCCTACGGGCCACCGCACTCGCTTTCCGAAAGAAAAGAAAAGAATCGGTCGTCTGCCTACAGCGGTGCCTCTTCCAGGCTGCACGCTTACAGCGGACAGCCCGAGCACAGTCCACATTCCAGCAGGGAACGCACTTCCGTGGACCCCAAGAGGAAGAGCGAGGAATAGAGCGGAGGGCAGCGTTGAAAACAGTGTCATGAAATAGAAGGAGAGCGCGAGAGAGAGGCAGAAGGGAGAGGTCAGAGAGAGCAGCACTGAGGGTAAATAGGGTCCAGTCCGCCTTAGCAAACTGCCACCTAGGGAAAGAGAGGAAAGGGCGAAAAGAGAAAAAGGAAACAAGGATGGGGAAATGATCACTTCCATGGAGGTCATCAAGAACCTGCCACGTGAAATCTAAGTAAAGAGAAGAAGAGCAGAGAGAAAGATCAAGACAAGAACGGGTGCGAGTCTGAGAGTCCAAATGAGTGGGCTCACCAGAATTCAGAAGAGACAGGGAAGAAGAGAGGAGAAACGGCTCAAGAAGCCGACCCCGGGTATTCGTCAGAACGTCACCCCAAAGAGAATGACGACAATTGAAGTCACCCAGCAGGAGCACAGGCTCCGGCAAGGAGTCTAGGAGGTGTTTCAAATCAAGAAGAGAGAGTGGGACACTCGGGGGGAGATAAATGGAACAAACTGTGTACCATTTCCCCACAAAGATACGAGCAGCAGAACAATGGAGAGGCGAAGGAAAAAGTAAAGGAACAAAGGGAACATCAGCACGAACCAAGAGAGCAGAAGAATTAGAAGCCCCAGCAACGGCTGGGGGGGGGGGAGAAAGGAATAGCCACGAAAACGACCAGGACGAGCACCAAGCATCGGCTCCTGGAGACAGACACAAAGGGGCGAAAACCGCGAAATCAGAAGTTGGAGTTCGAGGAAATTGGCGTAATAACCTCGAACGTTCCATTGAAGAATGGACAACGACGAGAAGAGAAAGGACAAAAACAGAGAACAAGGAAGAAACAAAGGCGAAAGAGCAACAGAGCACGTTAAAGAATATCAGGGTCAGGATCAGGGTCAGCAAAGTCAGGGTTAGGGGGCATGGGTAAACTGAGCAAAGATGGAGGGAAGGAAACGGGAGAACATATCAGAGGTGGGCGGGCGGGGTCCGGAGGAGGAGGAGGAAGAGGAGGAGACAACGGAGAGAAGCAGTCAAGGACAGCAGCAGGAAGAGGGGGAGTAGAAAGAGGGGAGCGCACCCCAGCAAGAGCAGCAACCGAAAGGGAAGCAGGGGCCAAAGAAACCTCCATAGCAGGAACAGGGGGCGTAATCCCTGAAACGGGAGGGGAAGGAGCAACAGAGCCAGAAGTAGGAGCTGAGGAAGAAAGCGAAGCCTTCTTACCCGCCGGGGAGGAGGAAGGAGAGGAGCCAGGCTTACGCTTCTGACTTAAAGAGACTGGTGTCCCAGCAACTACGTACCGGGCAACGGATTCCAGTGTCTCAACAGGAGAAGCTGAACGAGAGCACACGCGACGGCCGTTAGGAGAGCGATGGACATCTGCCTGCACCGACAGGCGGCGGGGAGAGCCGATAGATGGAGGAAGAGGATGGGAAGGAGGATCGGAGGGGGACGAGGAAGAAGACACAGGAGACATGACAGACCGGGTAGAAAGAAGGGGAACCCCAGACAGAGGACCAGGAGGGGGACCCCTCGGAACAGAACACAAAGGGACAGAGGAGGGGGCAGCGGGTGTATCAGGGTCCAAGGCCCGGAAACGGTTGTGAGTCTGAGGAACGGGGGAAGGACGAGGAGAGGAAGAGCGCAACACGCGAGCATAAGAGATGTTAGTATAAGGCGGGAGCCGGCGAACCTGGCGCCTCGCCTCAGGAAAAGATAAACGCTCCCGGTGCTTCAGGTTGAGGATGGCTGCCTCAAACTTGTAATGGACACAGGCACGGGAGAAGGTAGGATGGGCCTCACCGCAGTTGAGGCAGCGAGCTTGGGGAGAAGTGCACTCTGACTTAGAGTGACCTTCACCCCCACACAAAGGACAGAGAGAGACAGTCCCAGAGCAGCGGAGGGCACCATGCCCAAACCTCCAGCACTTGTTACAAAGTCGAGGAGAAGGAATATACTCCTGGACAGAGCACCTAGCACCAGCAAGAATGACAGAGGATGGAAGGGTCCTACCATCAAAGGTGATCTTCACAACGCGAAGGGGTTGACGGCGACGACCACGAGGGGGACGAGTAAACGAGTCAACCCGGAGGACAGAATGGCCTTGGGCATCAAGGATATGCCGAATATCATCGTGGCAATCCTGCAGATTCCGAACACCGGTTGCAACATGGGGTGGGAGGAGAATAGTGCCAACACTGGCATTCATCTGAACGTTCTTGGAGACCCGAACAGGGATCTCGCCAAGGCAAGACATGGCAGCCAAGCGGGAAGCTGCTGCATCCTGAGAAGGAGCAGCAACGACACGTGTACCGAAACGAGTGGGGTTGAAAGTAACAGACGCATCCACGGAATCTACAAGATGCCGATGGAGGGAGAAATCGTCAGGACGCGCAGAATCAAGAGGGAGGAGATCAAAATATTTGGCCCATGAAGCAGGACCAAACAAGGCCTGATACGCATCAGCACGGGAAGAAATCGAGCGAGTGCGGCTGGGGCGCGAACGGCGTTGAGAACCCCTAGAGAGAGAGGGGTCAAAAGGTGCAGTAGTCACAATGAGAGACTTAGCCGCACCAGGGGACGAAGTGGTCACCACCGGGGGCTAGAGGCTCGACCCAACCACAGAGGAGGGAGGGGAGCTGGGGGAAGAAGTCAGGACGGTCAAAGGAGGAGCAAGGTCAGGGCCCAACGCAGCGGGAGCTACAGAGCCTGGCCTTCCAATACAGGCCGACTCGGGGGCATGGTCGCCCACCCCACGAGCCTGAGAGGGTACAACGGAAACATTCAACGACATAGAAACGAAGAAAGAAATTCATCCACGAATGTGCCCCCATACCCACCATGGAGCCACAATTAGAGGCAGGACACCCAACAGGAAGCTATCGCCGATCATGCCGGGGCCCCCTAGGGGTGCGTTGTGAGTATACGCCCCACAAACGCCACCTTAAGAACCGTCAGTCCGTCGAGATCGGGTTCAGCGACGAAAGGGGGTGACATCCGCTTGTCGGGGGTGACAGTTCCGACGATCAACGGCCTATTTCTAAGCGCCGTCGTTCGGCTCGGGATGTGTCACCTCACCGTATGTGGGCGGAAGAGAGTGATGCCATGGATGATGATCCTGTGGGCGACGATGTGCTGCCTCCTGTGGTGCCTTCTGTGTTGGACACTGTGCCCCCTTCTGGTGGGTCTCCTCAGTGGGTGGTTGCCCCTGGTGACCACGACCTCGTCGTAGTGTTGTCGAAAGATGTGCGACAGGGGGACTCTGCTCCTGTTCCAGTTGGCGGAGGCCCTGAGGCGCCTTCGGTGCCACCCTCCACTGGGCTCGGTGCAATGCGCGGCGTAGAACAAAGTGCGCGCCTTATTGTGGGGCCTGATGGGCGGCCTCCGCCCACTGCTCCGGTATCTCCTGCTTCCGCGGCGGCGATGCCCCTGCCTTCCGTATCGGGTCGGTGGCGCCCGCTTCCGCCGAATGTGGTGATCCCCGAATACATGGAGCACCCGTGAGTTCGTGAGAGCCGTTCCCCTACGGAACTGGAGTATTTGGTATGAGAGGCTTATAAGCGTCATTATCCACAGTATACATACCCTGAGAAATATCCTCCTGTTTGACTTTTGTGTGTTCTGCTTGGTTGGCTGTGTGGTTGGGTGTGGGTCAATACTTGCAGCTTTGTGTGTCTTATGTGTGGCTGGTTGTGCTATTGTGCTGCTGTAGTGGTGTGTTTCGTGTGGTGAACGTTTATTTTATGTACTTGTATCCTTACAGCCTTTTGGTTCTTGACATGGTTTTTGTGCTTTTTGTTTTTCTGTCTTTTCAGTTCCCTGTGTGGTTCTGTTTTTTGGTCTTATTGCCTTAGGTGTGTGTGTGTGTGGTTATTTTTTGTCCTTGAAATTGCTTTATTCTTTGTACATATTTTATGTTATTTATGTTTTTATGTGTGGTTTTTAGATTTCTTGTTCATTTGTTGTTACTTTTGTGTATTTTTTCTTGTATATTTTTGTTATTGTACTTATGTCATTTATTTGTTGTGTATTGTATGAGTATTATGTCCCATGCTGTTTGTGGGTTTCTTGGCTTGTGTCCTGTGTGCTTTCCTGTGACCTCTTGTTTGTATTTTGTGTCTGTTTTTCTGGTGTTTGCTTTATTTCATGTGTTACCACGATTGTTTGTATTTATCTGTTATTTTGTACTTGTTCCCTGTTTTTGTACTTTGGTGATTTTTTCCTTATCATTAACAAAAAATATGATTTTTGCAAGTAGTTGTTACGTAGTTCTTGCCTGTGTTTCTTTATTTGTTAATGTATTGTTTCTGATATCTTTCGGGTTGATATTTGCCCTATTGTACTGTATTTTGTATCTTGAGTTTGTTTAATGGCTTGTTTGTTATACATTTTTGTTTTGTTGTTGGCCCTTCAGGCCGGTATTTATGTGCATTACTTGTTATGTTGTCTTTGTTTTATTCTACTTATTAGCATGCTTTGCATGTAAATATATAAAAAAAAATAAAAATATAGAATTAAATAGTAATTATTAATACCTTAAAGTAAATATCCTGTCACTAGGCTATGTCCTACCTCTTATAGAGGTTGGCACATAAAGAGTAAATGGCATTTACATATACACACAAATAAGTTGATTGGTAGTCAGTGTCATTGTATGAGTTCCTAGGCTAGCTTATCGTTATCACCGTTGGATGGATTAAAGACACCAATTTACAATCAAAGACGAAATGGTTATAGGTAAAATATAAATGAGTATAGAATACGATAATAATTATACATACAACACAACTGGTGTTGTTATTGATCCCACCCTAATTAGGGTCTGCACAATGTTTGAATGATAGTTAGGCTGCTCAATATTTAGATCAACACAAGTTTTGCATTCTACCCTAACACCGATTGGCAACAAGTAAATTAATATAATATTGTGCAGTAAAGGCAGGCCTGCAATAATTTATTTGAATTTTATATATATATATATATATATATATATATATATATATATATATATATATATATATATATATATATATATATATATATATATATATATATGTTAAATGTTTCTCTCAAAACGTAAGGGAAATAAATATACATTTATAGTTAGTAGCCTCTCATCAACCTCTGGTGATATTTAATAGTGTTAATTATTTTGTTAATTGATGAAACCAATCAGGAGTTGCTGTTAATATTGTGTTAGCAGCAGTAGTTTCAATCACTGTTATTTAATTTAATGTTATTTTTTTGTTAGTGGCTGTTTGCGAAATTAAAATATCACACTTCTAGTGGATAATTCTGGGGTAACACAGTCAAAATTTGGTTGATTTTAAATTTTGCTTCACACTCTGCAGATATAACTCTTCACATATTTGATGGATAAATTCGCGAATGCGTAGCACTGGGTTTGAGTGGTTTTCCACTCTCTGATTTTATTTGTTTGCACGTATTTTGCCCCTTGGTTACTGTCCTTGGAACAATGATGGTGCTGGCTAATTGTTTGCCGTAACACTTTATGCACTTCTAGCTGGGGTTTACTGAGTTTAGGTTCCAAGTGTTTTATAACAGTTTACTTTAACTGCTATTTGTTTTAAAATTTACTTATACACTGATTCATTTATGAATAACGAAGATCCTGGTTCGAAGAACCAAATAAATCTGGGGTCTGAAAACCAATGAATGTTTAGATTTGATGAACAACTTGCTAATTGTGGTTCATCCGGTTCGCTGAAGACCATATGAATGAGGGAAAAATCACCCATCAGGAAGTTATTTATTTATTTTTAATTTATTTATTATGAATTTATTTCTAATTTAAGCAGACTGTATTTTCATAGCTACCTGCTAGGAGCCTCCCTTCACTTCATCGGGGGATTAATAATATAGCCTACAAAATCGAAATTAATCGATTAATAGAAATTCGCTACTAATTGTTAGTCTACAATAGTTAATTTAAAACAAAGCACAGCTTAGCTGTTATGTAGAATGCAATTTGTTTAATCAACCATGCACATGTCGTGATCATATAAGTCGTGTCACCTCATGGTTGAGCATGCTGGCGTCAGGCCTTGGTTACTGCAGAACCACGTAATTCATTGCTGTTATCTCCTTAATTCCCCCCCTCCAATTTCAACTGTGACTTAGTCACATAGTAATAACCGCAACAAGTACATGAAGCATATAACCAGAGAATGGAGGGTGTAATTAAATGATAACTCTTATTCGTTTCCGGTGGCTTGCCCCGCGTCCTAATCGCCTGACTTGCTTACAAAATACGGCCGTAAATGTAATTAATTAACCGTCTAACGGATACAGAACTGTTCCTTATAGATAGCGAAGTCCATGTCGGTAATAGAGGAATTTGGTGTCCCATAACGCAAAGGTTCGCAGAAAGTTTTCTTGGAGCTCGTGTAGGGTGCTCTCTGGGCTAAACTTGTTGTTGTCAATATGGCATCTCCCCTTCCCTTCCGCCCCGGGGACGCGTCCTCTGGCACGGTTCTAAACCTGTCTTTATCGACTTTGGGGAGAAGACTTGCTTTTATTTATTACTAACTGTACCCGGCCACGTGTTGCTGTGGCTCCCATTCCCCCCTCCCCCGTCCCTTCGTCCTCCCAACCATTCCTCTCTCCAATCAGCTGAGGGGCCTGACAGCTGAGTCGACAGCACTTCGGATTCATAGTCCTGAGGTTCCGGACGCGATCCCCGGTGGAGGCGGAAACAAATGGGAAGTTTCTTTCATCCTGATGCACCTGTTCACCTAGCAGTAAATAGATACCTGGGAATTAGACAGCTGCAATAGGCTGCTTCCTGGAGGAGTGCAACAAAAAGGAGGCCTGGTCGAGAACCGGGCCTCGGGGATGCTAAGCCCCGAAATCATCTCAAGATAACCTCCCCACTCCCCCCATCCCTTCGTGCTCCCCACCATTCCCTCCCTCCCCTGTCCTTTTGTCATCCCCACTATCCCCCATTCCACCGTCCCCTTGTCTTTCTAACCCTTCCCCACTCCACCATCCTCTCGTCCTCCCCCACTCTCCCACTCAACTGTCCCCTTGTCCTCCCTACCATTCCCTCCTCCCCCACTCTCATGTCATCTCCACCATCCCCCACTCCCATGTCTCCTTGTCCTCCCCGCCATTCCCCACTCCCTCGTCCGATGCATTTCCAAATGATCTGATCTTCCCATCAGAAAACTGGGGACATCAAATGATCTGGTATTTCCATCTCAGAAATATAAGAAAAACAGTTAAAAAAGTGAAATGGAAAATAAACAAATAAACTGTACCCACGAAATGAACGGTAAGGTCAACAATACAGCTCAATTCCAACGCAATGTCACTCAAAATAATTAAATCAAAATGAAAGTAAATAGTTTTCTATGAAAATTTAATTTGTCATTGCAATCGGAAACATTGAAATGGAATCATAACATATTTATTATAGCATGTGTTGCAACTACGTGCAACAGATGGCGCTGTTTTTCAAAATGCATGTTTTAACCTGTTACAGATGTGGCATCTAATCTATCACAGGTGTGGCATCTATACAGTAGGTATTTAAAAACACACGCTTATTCGAATGGAATGTTGTGTCAAAATGTCAAAGCAATTGGTGAAGAACTTTCGGAGATTACAGCGTGTGTTGCCTTACATCCAAAAGATGACGTTGCTTTACAAAAAAAAAAAACATGTTTTTTCCTGTCAATGGTGAGGCATGTATATAGTAGGTATATAAAAACACGTGCCTATTCGAATGCAACGTTGTGTCAAAATTTCAAAGAAAGTGGTAAAGAGGTTTCGAAAATTTCCCCTCACATGAAAAAAAAAACATGAAAAACACAGTTTTCAAAAAAAGCATGTTTCTTCCCGTCACAGACGGAACATCTATATAGAATGTATTTACAAACCCGCTCGGATGCGAATGAAACGTTGTGTGAAAATTTCAAAGCAATCGGAGAAGAACTTTCGGAGATTAGCGATTCTGAACAAACGAACATTTACAATTTTATTTATATAGATTTAATAATGTCCTATCATGGATAACCATTTTTGTATTGTTTCTAGTGCCCAAACTGGTGCTTTAAAGATTATTTAATGTACATATTATCAGTAAATATAAATTGTGATTACGTGGCAATAGTCTCATTTTCTGTGATGAACCATGAAATTCGAATTTCCTTTGAATGATCCACTAGGGTTAGTGTTTGTGTTTGCCCAACATGACAGCCTTAGCTTGGTATGCTAGGAGTTAGTATTTAGTGTAGGAATTTCCGACAACTGCTGGAAATTGGCTCTCAGAAATTGTCGAACTGTTATGGCCCTCAGCCATAACAATAACAGTCCTTACACATGGAATGAGCAAAGAGTAGACATTGGGAAATACCATTGGTTATGTTATATAATCTGTGACTACAGCAACAATGTTTTAACTTAGTGAATACAAATATGATCTATGTATTTCTTCTATGTCAAAATTAATCAACAATAATTATAATAACATTCGTTGTTTAGGTACTTTTAATACGGTGGGCAACTCCTAGTTTATGAGTACAGTGATATGTTAGTACAGTGTGTCGGGAAACCGACACACACACAACCACACACACACAAATAACACAGTCTCCCCTAGTCTATACTCCCTTCAGGATGGAAAATGGGAGACTCTGTGACGTCATCGACTCCGTGACGTCATCGAAGTCATCGTATATTTACATTATGAAACATTGTTAATAGACTAGTTTAGTCTCTAAAGTTAACAAAAAAGTAATCAATAAGATTGAATATAATTATTTACACAGTATTGTAGCTAGGTTCCCTTGTTAATGTAAAATTACTTTGAGTGAGGAACCAGCTTAAGGGCGTTGGCCCGAGTCGAGGGAGGCCCGCTCAACATACACAATAACAACAAACAGGGGACCAGCCTACCACGCTGTTTTAGAACTGGTGTAACAACTAGACACCCCATTTACGTGTCAACACCAGCAACACAGCTTAACAACATTACAACAACGACTGTATCCGTCTACCAAGTATTGTATATTATTCGAGTGCACTGATTAATATAAATAAGTAGATGGTTATATCGTAGGACATCCCCAAATACAACGTATGTGTACCCCATTACAACCCTCACAGTTCATGTCATACCTGTAATTGATATGTTTAGGGAACTTTGATTAATTCCTTGCATCCCATACAGGTAAATTGTGAGAGGAGCATCAAGAATCTGTGCAGACAGTTGGTTCATACACATAATTAACTACTTGTTTGCCAAGCCTTGTCCTTCCCACCAGCCGCCATTACGTGGCACAAAGAGGCAGGGCCACACCCATCTTGAGGCTACACCTACACGCCTTACTAGGCCCATTCTACTGGCACAGCTAAGACATTATATTAGTAGCAGTAGTTATAATTAATTATTATATTAGTAGTTTAGACCACCATATGTGGTACACTATACATTGCAATAACTAAAATAACAGATTTAAAGGTAAACAATTGGTAGTTTAAGAAGGAGCCATAACAATGTGGTTTAGGCTACCAATTGTCCCTCCCAATAGTGTGTAAGAAGATTTCAGGCAGTTTACCAGTACATACAGTCCACTTAATTAATACTTACTTACTAAGAAAATAAATAAGACATAACTTTATTTTATTAAATCAATTTGAAAAAGAGAGTTTAGCTGCCTGGAATTTCCCAACATTATTTGGTCCTACGGAACCGGATTATATTTAGTTCTTTGAACTAGATATTATACATACATATAGTGCAATATTACCTATACATTATAGCAGGAAGACACTGCTATATTTTTTGCATTTTTTCTAGCCTAACTTTTCAATCTCATAGCAAACAGAACTTACAACAAGCACTATTATTGTTCTGACAGTACCAAAGGAACAATTGTGCTTTTTTCATTTCATTACAAGAGGTTGATAAGAGGCTACTTTACTTATAAGTTACTTATATATGTTTTTTTGTATTATTGCCATTACTGTAACATTTACTGCATGCCACATCATTTACTACTAATTCTTGCACAAGGGTAGAACATTTTAGGCTGGTGTTGTACAGCAACCTAGTCTAATTTATTGTGCTAACCTGGTGTAAGGGTAAGAATTTTACACTTGTCTAGAGTTGAACACATATTACAACCTAGCAAGTACATATTTTTATGCAGTATTTAAGACAACCCGAGTTGTGTTGTCAATATGATATCAATATAACATTAGTACAATTTATCTATAATCATTTCACCTTTTGAGTGTTAACCTGTGTCTCTGTACCAACCAAGAGTGATAATGATGGGCTAACTTACGGATACCAGCATTGATACAGGTCTACCACTCAAATTATAGTGTATGATTATACAGTGTATATTTAAATATAGTCTATACAACTAACAAGTACTTCCAAGATGTCTACTGTCAAAAATGTCCAAATAACCCTCACAGGATTGAGGGATCATTTATCACGGCAGATTAGCACATGTGATGACATGAGTAAACAAACTCCAGTTAACTATGTAGCATTGGAAAATTATCTTAGGCTTGCACGGAACAAATATGACCGTGTGTTGCAACA
Organism: Procambarus clarkii; assembly: GCF_020424385.1. Taxonomy (NCBI): domain Eukaryota; kingdom Metazoa; phylum Arthropoda; class Malacostraca; order Decapoda; family Cambaridae; genus Procambarus; species Procambarus clarkii. Next base: position 21,386,951 of record NC_059592.1, read on the forward strand.
AATGAAAGAATATCAAGTTTTACTACAGAATACCAGTGTTGGTGGAGAAACATTACAAGATGTTATACAAGAACATTCCGATTATGAAGATACAATGTTTACACAGTTGCAATACTTTGATGATATCATACATGCCCATAAAGCCAATATAAATATTGCAACCACAACTTCCCAGAAACAGACAGCACCAGAAGTCAAATTGCCATCACTTAGTTTACCAATCTTTTCTGGAAGAGAAGACGAGAGTTGGGACGGTTTCTGGAGCAAATTTGTCGATTCTGTGGATTCTAATGCTAATGTGCCAAAAACAACAAAGTTTACATACTTACAGAGTGTCTTGAAGGATGAAGCGTATCAGGTAGTCTGTAATCTAAATCACACAGATGATGATTATGACAATGCAGTGCAACTCCTGAAAGATAATTACGTTAAACCTGAAAGGACTATCAGAATTCTAACACAGAGACTGTTAGACATTAAACCTCCAAATAATACTGCAGTCTCACTCCAAACCTTCAGATTGGAGCTTGAGTCCATGCTCAAGGCACTTAAAAATAAAGTGAACCTGGATGAGTCAGACTGGATAATACAAGTCCATATGACACGGAAATTACCCAGGGACATACTGGATAAGTTGTTTGTATTAGTAGGTAAGTCATCCTTGACTGTAAATGAGATTACAAAGGGTTTACAAACCATCATAGAACGAGAAAGAGTTAATCCAGAAGAAAAAACATCTAAACCCACATCTGCTACTAATAGTAAACAACAGAGTACAAACAGTGCTCCAAACAAAGCTAAAACATCTTCCCCCTCCACAAAGTGGAATCAGGGCAGTGTAGGAACATATGCAGTTGGTCCCTCCAAACCTACAGTTAACGCGTCACCCAAAACGGTGACTTCTCAAGATACTGTTAATGTCTGGAGACCATGTGTGTTTTGTGAGCAATCACATTCCATGTACAATTGCAGACGCTACCCTGATCGTGCAACACGCATAAAACGACTCAAGGAGTTACATAGATGTAGCAAGTGTATAAGGGAACATCATCCCGACAATTGCACAACAGTAATGCGCATCTGCACTAAGTGCCATAAGGGTCAACACCATACTGCACTTTGTGGGGACACAAGTATAAAGTCTCCCAAACCACAGGAGGAGGAAGGAGCTACAGCATCAGTAAAACTTTGTACTGTGTTACCTGACATAAGTGTCTTCACAACCAGGTCTAACCATAAATCAGCTCTACCTACTGCACGATTGATCATTAGAAATGGAAAGAATAAAGCCACCGTACGTGGATTATTTGATCAGGGGTCCCAACTGACCTTTATATCCAAGGAGTTGGGTTGATAAACTGAAACTCACACCTGTAGAGGAGACACGGATAAACATAGCAGGATTCCTGACTAACTCAGGAGCCCGAACTTACAGGGTAGTACGACCCACAGTACGACTAGGAGGTTATATACGAAAAGTACCAGCACTAGTAGTAGATAAATTTCCAACAGACCTGTATATAGAAGGTCTAGGAACAACAGCCAAATTCCTGGAAGAAAAGGGAATTCCTTTGGCTGATAACATTACATCGGACAACCTTTCCGATATTGGAATCCTTATGGGATCAGATGTCTACCATAAGTTTATCATAGGAAAGGAAGATTACCACGGTATGAACGTGTTACCATCTGCAGGTGGCTATTTACTAACAGGCCCAGTACTACGGCTAAAACAACCCGCACCTGTGGATCACCAACATGCCAACACAGTAATGGTTGCATGACTAGGAGAACAGTCTCCACTGCAACTCAGAGACATTTGCGAGGATGAGCTTGATCCCCCAGTATATAAGTTATGGGACCTGGCAACTCTCGGCATTGTCCCTGAACAACCTAGTCCAGATGATGACTGGACTTATAAACAATACCTAGACTCAGTTATCTACAGAGATAATCAGTACTGGGTCAGGTTACCATGGAAGCTGAATCACCCTCAGCTATCCATCAACTACTTCATGGCACAAAATCAATTAAGATCACAGGTGTTACGTTTACAAAGACAACCTGAGAACTTGAAGTTGTACCATGAAATAATACAGAAGCAGCTCGATGACAAATTTATCGAGGTTGTAACAAATGATAACCCAAAGGAAGGACATTATCTGCCACACCACCATGTTCAGAAGGATTCTGCGACTACCCCACTACGGATAGTATTTAATTGCAGTGCTAAGATGGGGCAGAATAGTGTTTCGTTAAATGATTGCCTTCAAACAGGCCCAAGCCTAACACAAAGGCTTTATGACGTGCTGTTAAAGTTTCGTATAGGGACTTATGCATATACGGCCGACATTAGCAAGGCATTCCTTAGGGTAGGTCTTCAAGAAGAAGACCGGAACTACACAAAGTTCCTATGGATTGAGGATCCTAATGATCCAAACAGTGAAATAATCACTTATAGGTTTGCGTCTGTTTTGTTCGGAGCCACGAGCTCACCATTTCTGCTTCAAGCTACCTTGGATACGCACTTGAAGAAGTCCAATAGCCCGAACAAGACAGAAATTAACGAAAACCTGTATGTGGATAACTTTCAAGGAACAGCCAACAGTGAAAGTAAGCTGTTGGACATATACCATGAGGCCAATCGAGAATTAATGGGAGCCAATATGCCTCTCCAGTCTTGGGTCTCTAACAATGACAAATTAAAACAACTGATCACAACTGAATTTCCCGACTACCAAGTACCCGAGATGACAAAGGTTCTAGGTGTCCAATGGAACACGACAACCGATCAGTTGACAATCAAGTCAGTGGAGACAGATACCACTAACTTAACAATGAGAAAATTGCTATCACAAGTCAGTAAACCCTTCGACCCATTAGGCTTATTAAGTCCAATACTAATTAATGGGAAGATGATAATACAGGAATGTTGGCAACAAAAGATAGGCTGGGATGATCTTCTAACACCTGCCCTACAGGAAAAATGGCAAGGGTTAGTGAAAGATTTAAGCATCCTAGAGTCTGTCAAGTTCCCTAGGAACACAACAGTAAATGAAAAGGAACCAATTAAGTTGCATGTATTTTGTGATGCCTCAGGAAAGGCTTATGGTACAGTAGCTTACCTGGTCTCAAATGGGCAAGCCAGTTTGCTCACATCAAAGGCCAGAGTGGCACCTTTAAAGAAAAGATCACTGCCACAACTGGAATTAACAGCCTTACTGCTAGGTGTAAAATTGGCTCATTATCTGATCAAGGCCTTAAGCCACATCCACTTTAAAGAAACAGTAGTATGGTCAGATAATGAGGCAGTGCTACAGTGGGTTAAAAACAATAACAGTAAGAATCCTTACGTGAGTAACCGCGTTAAGGAAATACGAGAGTTGTCAGCAGGGTATAAACTAAGATATGTACCTACTAAAGAGAATCCAGCTGACTATCTCTCCCGAGGCCTGACTTTACGGCAATTAACAAAGGCAGAGATGTGGTTCAATGGACCTCAGTGGCTAATCAGCGACCAGTGGCCTGAACAAAAGCCACAAGTCATTGTGACCAATGTCACTGTTCCCACTGAGAACCCGGAACTACCTCGGACTTTGGTAATTGATCCTGCTCGGTACTCTGAACTGAACAAACTTGTAGGTGTCACCCAAGTAGTGTTTGATTTTCTAAAGAAAATATTAATCAAACATAAATTCCCTAGTGCCTTAAGGTACTGGGTTAAAAGAGCTCAGACCGACACATTCGGGACAGAAATTGACAATGTTCCTAAGAAGCTACAACATGATCTGGGTCTCTGGTTAGACACTGACAATTATAACTTGATAAGATGCGGAGGACGCTTACAACATGCTGACATAGATCTGGAAGCAAAAAATCCAATATTGCTCCCTCGTCACCACATAGTAAGCAAACTAATTGTGTTACATATATACAAATACTGCACTCTGCATGGTGGGGTATTAGATACTCTCACAGAATTAAGACAACAGTACTGGCTACCCCAAGGTAGACAGACAGTAAAATCCATATCAAATCCTGTGTTGTATGCCGGAGATACGATGCCAGAGTGTGTCCATATCCTGGCCCTCCTCCACTTCCGAAGGAACGAGTCGTACATATTCATCCTTTTGAGACAACAGGAGTAGATTTCACAGGAGCACTGACACTGACAGGCACTAAAGACAAGAAACCAGTAAAGGCTTATATCTGTCTTTTTACTTGTGCCACAACAAGGGCAGTCCATCTAGAAGTGACTCCCGATATGAGTGCCGAAGCATTCTTACAGGCTTTCCGCAGGTTTGCTTCACGTAGATCTTGTCCCAAGTTAATGATTTCAGACAATGGGTCCAACTTGGTGGCAGGAGAAGCATGCCTGAGGAAAATCTGGACACACCCAAAGGTACACACAGCCCTAACTCAACGGCAGTGCTATTGGAAATTCATACCTCCCAGAGCACCATGGCATGGAGGCTTCTATGAACGGATGGTTGGTACGGTGAAACGGTCTTTACGGAAAACCCTACACCGCCAAAAGATTGACCTTCAGGAGCTTCAAACAGTAATCATAGAAATAGAAGCACGAGTTAACAACCGACCACTTACCTACCTCTCTGATGATGCTTTGCAGCGTGAACCATTAAGTCCAGCTCATTTGATGTATGGGAGACCTCTCAAAACACTTGTGTCCTTTACCGATGAGGAGCCAGAGGATCCTTCATATGTCAAAGAGAGTGATTTGGTTCAACGTTTCAAACATCTTTCAGGGGTGATAAGTCGGTGGAATGACGTATGGACTCGTGAATACCTAACAGCTCTGAGGGAGTATCATTACGGGGCAAACAATCCCTATAACAGAATTAACTTGAACCCTGGTGACATAGTTCTGGTGGATAGTGACGGACCACGCTCGGAGTGGCCTATAGGAGAAATAGTCTCTGTTCATCCAGACAGCCAGGGCATCTTGAGAATAGTGAAAGTAAAATGCAAAGGCAACACTACTCTCAAAACCTTAGAGAAATTAGTACCTTTAGAACTGGCCAGGAAAGAAGACGTACAACGACTTCCAGCACCCGATACGCCAGTACGGGACATACGTCCCCAACGGACTGCTGCACAACAATGTAAACTCAAATTAAAGCAGCACTATAATTCTGAGGGAGAAGAATAAAGTGATCGCAGTCCTTAACGGGACTTCGACCCGTGTTCTGCCCCCTGGGAATTATGTCGGGAAACCGACACACACACAACCACACACACACAAATAACACAGTCTCCCCTAGTCTATACTCCCTTCAGGATGGAAAATGGGAGACTCCGTGACGTCATCGACTCCGTGACGTCATCGAAGTCATCGTATATTTACATTATGAAACATTGTTAATAGACTAGTTTAGTCTCTAAAGTTAACAAAAAAGTAATCAATAAGATTGAATATAATTATTTACACAGTATTGTAGCTAGGTTCCCTTGTTAATGTAAAATTACTTTGAGTGAGGAACCAGCTTAAGGGCGTTGGCCCGAGTCGAGGGAGGCCCGCTCAACATACACAATAACAACAAACAGGGGACCAGCCTACCACGCTGTTTTAGAACTGGTGTAACAACTATACACCCCATTTACGTGTCAACACCAGCAACACAGCTTAACAACATTACAACAACGACTGTATCCGTCTACCAAGTATTGTATATTATTCGAGTGCACTGATTAATATAAATAAGCAGATGGTTATATCGTAGGACATCCCCAAATACAACGTATGTGTACCCCATTACAACCCTCACAGTTCATGTCATACCTGTAATTGATATGTTTAGGGAACTTTGATTAATTCCTTGCATCCTATACAGGTAAATTGTGAGAGGAGCATCAAGAATCTGTGCAGACAGTTGGTTCATACACATAATTAACTACTTGTTTGCCAAGCCTTGTCCTTCCCACCAGCCGCCATTACGTGGCACAAAGAGGCAGGGCCACACCCATCTTGAGGCTACACCTACACGCCTTACTAGGCCCATTCTACTGGCACAGCTAAGACATTATATTAGTAGCAGTAGTTATAATTAATTATTATATTATTAGTAGTTTAGACCACCATATGTGGTACACTATACATTGCAATAACTAAAATAACAGATTTAAAGGTTAACAATTGGTAGTTTAAGAAGGAGCCATAACAATGTGGTTTAGGCTACCAATTGTCCCTCCCAATAGTGTGTAAGAAGATTTCAGGCAGTTTACCAGTACATACAGTCCACTTAATTAATACTTACTAAGAAAATAAATAAGACATAACTTTATTTTATTAAATCAATTTGAAAAAGAGACTTTAGCTGCCTGGAATTTCCCCACACAGTGCGAGGTCTACAGTGAATAATTGGTATATATGAGTATTTGTGGTATACTACTACAGTGAGAGACCTGCAGTGAGTAACTGGTATTGACTCGACCAGTATAGTGAAATAATAGTATTATATGAGGTCTACAGTGAGTAACTGGTAGTTAGTCGACAAGTCTATTAGAATTAATTAATTGAAATCATCTTTTTATTAAGACAGTATTAAATATGGGATCAAACTTTAGCTAATTAGAGTTAAGTATCATTAAGATTATTTTAATCAGTATTAATTCATTAAGATTAACTTTGTAATTTGTTATTTTGTTTTTTATTAATTTCGTAATTATATTGAATATTCTTCTTGGCAATCTTTATTAAGTCCTTTATTTTACTTGCCATCTGTATACAACTTACCTAATTACACTGAATCCTATTTCATTTTTAACTTGTTCTTATTATATTTGAATTTTCTGCAATAGTTATTAATTAATATTTATAAAATATAATTATTATAAAAAATCTTAATCAAGTCTATATCAATCCATAATATTACTCGTGTCAAGCCCTATTGAATCTTTATTATTTCTTGACATCTGCATCCTTCTTGTCTAATTGCAGTGATCATTATTTTATTTTACTTGTTTCGCTTATAACTGTATTTTAATTTTTTTGCTATAGTTATTTTATATACTTTTTTATTTTCAAGTTTTTTTAACCTAAAAGAGGCACGACCTCTTGTCCAAGTGTAAGGACCTATAGCCTCGGAGAAGAAAATAAAGAGTACTCAGAGAAGATCTTGTGGATCCTCACCGAACACTTTGATATTTTCGTCTCCTACCACAGCTATTTTTTGGTATATGTATATATATATATATATATATATATATATATATATATATATGTCGAACCTAGTAGCCAGAACGCACTTCTCAGCCTACTATGCAAGGCCCGATTTGTCTAATAAGCTAAGTTTTCATGAATTAATATATTTTCTCAAATTTTTTTCTTATGAAATGATGAAGTTACCCATTTCATTATGTATGAGGTCAATTTTATTTTATTGGACTTAAAATTAACGTAGATATATGACCGAACCTAACCAACCCTACCTAACCTAACCTAACCTATCTTTATAGGTTAGGTTAGGTTAGATTGCCGAAAAAGTTAGGTTAGGTTAGGTTAGGTAGGTTAGGTGGTCGAAAAAACATTAATTCATTAAACATTAATATATATATATATATATATATATATATATATATATATATATATATATATATATATATATATGTCGTACCTAGTAGCCAGAACGCACTTCTCAGCCTACTATTCAAGGCCCGATTTGCCTAATAAGCCAAGTTTTCATGAATTAATTGTTTTTCGACAACCTAACCTACCTAACCTAACCTAACCTACCTTTTTCGGCTACCTTACCTAACCTAACCTATAAAGATAGGTTAGGTTAGGTTAGGTAGGGTTGGTTAGGTTCGGTCATATGTCTACGTTAATTTTAACTCCAATAAAAAAAATTGACCTCATACATAATGAAATGGGTAGCTTTATCATTTCATAAGAAAAAAAATTGAGAAAATATATTAATTCAGGAAAACTTGGCTTATTAGGCAAATCAGGCCTTGTATAGTAGGCCGAGAAGCGCGTTCTGGCTACTAGGTACGACATATATATATATATATATATATATATATATATATATATATATATATGTCGCACCTAGTAGCCAGAACGCACTTCTTGGCCTACTATGCAAGGCCCGATTTGCCTAATAAGCCAAGTTTTCCTGAATTAATATATTTTCTCAAATTTTGTTCTTATGAAATGATAAAGCTACCCATTTCATTATGTATGAGGTAAATTTTTTTTATTGGAGTTAAAATTAACGTAGATATATGACCGAACCTAACCAACCCTACCTAACCTAACCTAACCTATCTTAATAGGTTAGGTTAGGTTAGGTAGCCAAAAAAGTTAGGTTAGGTTAGGTAGTCGAAAAACAATTAATTCATGAAAACTTGGCTTATTAGGCAAATTGGGCCTTGCATAGTAGGCTGAGAAGTGCGTTCTGGCTACTAGGTACGACATATATATATATATATATATATATATATATATATATATATATATATATATATATATATATATATATATATATATATATATATATATATATATATATATATGTATATGGTATGTCGTAAATCACAGGGTAAAATTGCAAGACATGAAGAAGTCAACGACATCATCAAGAGGAGCCTCGCCACAGCCCGCTGCCCGGCACAAAGAGAACCACACTTATCCAGACCTAACGACCCTCAGAAGCGCCCTGATGGGGTCACCTTGCTACCTTGGAAGGATGGTAAGCAAGTGGTATGGGACTACACGTGCGCTGCCACACTGGCCAGTACCTACCTCCACTACAGCACACGTGAAAGCGGTGGTGCTGCTTCTTTCAGGGAATCGCAGAAAATTATTAAATACAGAGGTCTAGCACACTGCTACAGCTTTGTTTCGATCGGCTCGGAGACCCTCGGTTCGTGGGGAAAATGTGCATTGAAGTTCCTGAAGGAATTGGGGGACAAATTGATCAGCGCTACAAAAGACCAGAGAGCAAAAAGTTTCTTGTTCCAGCGCCTCAGTGTTGCGATTCAAAGGGGAAATGCCTGTTGCGTCTTGGGCACTAGTCCAACTTCAGAGGAATTCGAAGAAGTGTTTGACTTGCAACAATGATCGAACCCGTCTGTGACATTCATCAATGTTTCCCATTGTTGTGTTCTTCAAGAGAAGAACCCTAGAAGAACCCTCTGCCTTACCCTACAGAGTTCTTCAACTTCGAAGAACTCTGTAGGGTAAGGCAGGTCCTAGTCAATAACGGCTTCTCCAATGGTTTCATCGAAGACATCATAAGAAGGAAAGTGAAAAGCCATGCAACCTCTGAAGAGACAACTAACACAACACCTATACCCCCTATTAGACTATTTTACAGGAACTTCTTTTCCACAGCTCATAAAACGGAGGAAAGGGTCCTGAAAGATATTGTTAATAGAAACGTTATCCCTACAGACAAAAATCAGAGGATACAACTGACGATTTACTATAAAACCAGAAAAACGGCCAGCCTACTCATGAGAAACTCTCCAGACACAAAACAGAACGCTTTAAAAGAGACTAACGTCGTCTATGCCTTCAAATGCTCACTTGGGGACTGTAAGCTCCAAAAAACCCAGTATATAGGCAAGACAACAACATCTCTTTCTAGGCGTTTAACGATGCATAAGCAACAGGGCACCATTAAGGAACATATAATCTCTTCCCATAACCAAACCATCGCCAGAGAAATCCTAGTAAACAACACAGAAATCATCGATAGATACAGGGATAGCAGGCGGCTTGACGTTTGCGAGGCACTACACATCAAGAAGTCAAAACCAGCAATCAACAGCCAATTATTGCACAACTATATTCTACCCACCTCAAGACTCCACTCCAATATAGAAGCATCAAGAAATATGGACCAATAGGCTTTCTACAAACACTTCTATTCAATACCCATTGTTTCTGTTCTGTCTTGTGTTGATACTTTTAATACCCTATTAATATCCCATCTTGTTCTAATGCCACATCACCCTTCCCACCTCACTCAAATGTACATATAAACTCAGAGATACGTAAGTTCTAATCAGTTGTGTATTTGTGAAGTCTTTGAAAATGTAATAAGTTTTACGAAACGCGCCCGTGTCGCGTCAGACTAGAAATAAAAATGAATTTTGGAGAAGTGATTTTTGATTTACCTCCAATAGTGAAGCGTAATGTACGAAAGATTGAGAAAATTCGTGTTAGAATTATTAATCTTACTTTTTCGGTCATATTTAATAATATATATATATATATATATATATATATATATATATATATATATATATATATATATATATATATATATATATATATATATGCGGAAAATCCACAGAGAAAATATGAAATGAGGTGAACGTTTCGGCTAGTTAAAGCCTTTGTCAACACCAGACTGACTAAGGAGAAGGGGGAGGATATATAGGCCGACACCTGACCAACCCATCCCTAGGGTTGGTCAGGTGTAAATAACCAAAAACAGGTATAGCTTAGCTTAGAATGGTCAAAGAGGATTAAGCGGTCAGAGAATAAGGATGAAAGATTAAAGAAAAGCCTCATGAACACACAATATATGAATATACAATTATAATGAGACATTGTAAGCCTCTCTATCAGAGTTATTTCTTAAACTGTTGTGCAATATTATAACTTAAAAATGGATCAAGTTTGTACATACCAGTACTAACATTAAGAAGATTTGGACACTGACTGATTAGAGCAGACTCAATCAAATTCCGTTCCACGAAATCCCCACAATTGGTAATGCTTTTTGCCCCATTCCAGTTAATATTGTGATCGCATATATATATATATATATTTTATTAAATATGACCGAAAAAGTAAGATTAATAATTCTAACACGAATTTTCTCAATCTTTCGTACATTATGCTTCACTGTTGGAGGTAAATCAAAAATCACTTCTCCAAAATTCATTTTTATTTCTAGTCTGACGCGACACGGGCGCGTTTCGTAAAACTTATTACATTTTCAAAGACTTCACAAATACAATTCACAGCAGCAAGGAATCAAGCCTTCACGATAAAATATCGCCAGGATCTGATTCGTGATCAGATATACAAGGCAGAGAATGAAATCAAAGACAAAAAAACGCAACTACTTCATGCTACAAACGAGTGGAGAAATAGCAACATCGACCATAGTATCCGTACCCGCATTGAACAACACCTCGACATCCTCACAGACCAACATCACCTCAGCACTGAAACAAGGATTATCAAGAAACTAACAACATTATATGGAGGACCTATGGCAATTCCACGACCAAGAGATGGCTTCCTGAACCTTGCAGGAATTAACCTCACTGAGGACCAAGTCACTCTCCTAAATCTGGGCATAAACTGTCATGTTATGTCCAGACCGAGTGAAATGGCCCGGAAAGTGGAGTTGGAAATTCTGTTGGACGACATATTCGACCTCGAGACACAAAAGAAGGTCACTACCAAAGATACCTTACAAGCAGAACTTATTGCAGAAGGAGGAAAGAATCGAGGCAACTACAGAAGCACCATACTGTCCCCCGAGCTTAGAGCGGCAGCTAAAAGCCTTCGCGAGAACAAGGAGATAGTTGTCAGGAGAGGTGACAAGTCGCCAATATATGTCATTCTTAAAAAAGACGAATATCTGGCGAAAATGAACATCATACTCTCTGACCAAACTAAGTTCCAAAGGGTAACGAAGGACACTACAGCCGAATTAAAAGCAAAGGTCAACAAACTGATCGAAACTGTGAACGCCAAGAAATCCGGACTCCACCTGCCAAAGATCATTGGGGAATATAAACCTGGATATGCGTATGGAAATGTCAAGACGCACAAGCCTGGAAACCCACTTCGGCCAATCATTAGCCAGATACCCACACCCACGTACAGATTGGCAAAGCGACTCAACGGCCTGCTGACTCCTTATGTTCCTTGCGCCTTCAGCCTGAAGTCTCCAAAGGAATTTGTGGACTTACTGCGGGGCGCACGGGCCACAGGGATAAGAGCCTCGTTGGACGTAGAATCGCTGTTTACCAACGTACCTGTGGACGAGACAATCGGAATGATAGCCGACAGAGTGTATCGTGATCCAGCCTGTACTCCTCTTGACATGCCAGAAAGTATTCTGAGGAAACTACTCCAAGCTTGTACTAAAGAGGCACCCTTCTTGAGCCCGGATGGGCATATGTATAAGCAAGTAGATGGGGTCGCTATGGGTTCTCCCCTAGGTGTCCTGTTTGCAAACTTCTACATGGGTACCATCGAGCAAAAAGTCTTAGTCGACATGAACTTGAAACCGGCCATATACTGCAGGTATGTTGACGACATTTTTACACAGGTACCTGATGTCAGACATCTGCAGGAGCTGAAGGAGGCATTTGAGCAGAGTTCCGTGCTGCGTTTCACTTACGAGACGGAAAAGGATGGGAAGCTGCCTTTTCTAGATGTAACAGTCATGGAAAAGGGCGGAGGTTTCCACACTGCAGTCTACACAAAGGAAACAAACATAGGAATGTGCCTAAATGCCAACAGCGACTGCCCTGACAGGTACAAGAGGAGTGTTGTTAACGCATACGTCGACCGTGCTCTCAGCCACAGCTCAGAATGGAAGCAAGTCGACGAAGAACTCTGTAGGGTAAGGCAGGTTCTAGTCAATAACGGCTTCTCCAATGGTTTCATCGAAGACATCATAAGAAGGAAAGTGAAAAGCCATGCAACCTCTGAAGAGACAACTAACACAACACCTATACCCCCTATTAGACTATTTTACAGGAACTTCTTTTCCACAGCTCATAAAACAGAGGAAAGGGTCCTGAAAGATATTGTTAATAGAAACGTTATCCCTACAGACAAAAATCAGAGGATACAACTGACGATTTACTATAAAACCAGAAAAACGGCCAGCCTACTCATGAGAAACTCTCCAGGCACGAAACAGAACGCTTTAAAAGAGACTAACGTCGTCTATGCCTTCAAATGCCCACTTGGGGACTGTAAGCTCCAAAAAACCCAGTATATAGGCAAGACAACAACATCTCTTTCTAGGCGTTTAACGATGCATAAACAACAGGGCTCCATTAAGGAACATATAATCTCTTCCCATAACCAAACCATCGCCAGAGAAATCCTAGTAAACAACACAGAAATCATCGATAGATACAGCGATAGCAGGCGGCTTGACGTTTGCGAGGCACTACACATCAAGAAGTCAACACCAGCAATCAACAGCCAATTATTGCACAACTATATTCTACCCACCTCAAGACTCCGCTCCAATATAGAAGCATCAAGAAATATGGACCAATAGGCTTTCTACAAACACTTCTATTCAATATCCATTGTTTCGTGTTCTGTCTTGTGTTGATACTTTTAATACCCTATTAATATCCTCTAATGCCACATCATCCTTCCCACCTCACTCAAATGTAATGCCACATCACCCTTCCCACCTCACTCAAAAGTAGATATAAAATCAGGAAAATGCAAGTTCTAATCAGTTGTGTATTTGTGAAGTCTTTGAAAATGTAATAAGTTTTACGAAACGCGCCCGTGTCGCGTCAGACTAGAAATAAAAATGAATTTTGGAGAAGTGATTTTTGATTTACCTCCAACAGTGAAGCATAATGTACGAAAGATTGAGAAAATTCGTGTTAGAATTATTAATCTTACTTTTTCGGTCATATTTAATAAAATATGTCTACAGGAAAGACTGCTACCAAAATATACTAATATATATATATATATATATATATATATATATATATATATATATATATATATATATATATATATATATATATATATATATATATATATATATATATATATATATATAACTGCCCAAACGTATCTACATACGAGTTTATGCGATCACAATATTAACTGGAATGGGGCAAAAAGCATTACCAATTGTGGGGATTTCGTGGAACGGAATTTGATTGAGTCTGCTCTAATCAGTCAGTGTCCAAATCTTCTTAATGTTAGTACTGGAATGTACAAACTTGATCCATTTTTAAGTTATAATATTGCACAACAGTTTAAGAAACAACTCTGATAGAGAGGCTTACAATGTCTCATTATAATTGTATATTCATATATTGTGTGTTCATGAGGCTTTTCTTTAATCTTTCATCCTTATTCTCTGACCGCTTAATCCTCTTTGACCATTCTAAGCTAAGCTATACCTGTTTTTGGTTATTTACACCTGACCAACCCTAGGGATGGGTTGGTCAGGTGTCGGCCTATATATCCTCCCCCTTCTCCTTAGTCAGTCTGGTGTTGACAAAGGCTTTAACTAGCCGAAACGTTCACCTCATTTCATATTTCTCTGTGGATTTTCCGCATAAAATGATCAGTGTTTTGTGATCGTCAATTGCATATATATATATATATATATATATATATATATATATATATATATATATATATATATATATATATATATATATATATATATATATACATATATATATATATACATATATATATATATATATTTGTCGTACCTAGTAGCCAGAACGCACTTCTCAGCCTACTATGCAAGGCCCGATTTGCCTAATAAGCCAAGTTTTCACGAATTAATTGTTTTTCGACTACCTAACCTACCTAACCTAACCTAACTTTTTCGGCTACCTAACCTAACCTAACCTATAAAGATAGGTTAGGTTAGGTTAGGTAGGGTTGGTAAGGTTCGGTCATATATCTACATTAATTTTAACTCCAATAAAAAAAATTGACCTCATATATTATGAAATGGGTAGCTTTATCATTTCATAAGAAAAAATTTGGCAAAATATATTAATTCATGAAAACTTGGCTTATTAGGCAAATCGGGCCTTGCATAGTAGGGTGAGAAGTGCGTTCTGGCTATTAGGTACGACATATATATATATATATATATATATATATATATATATATATATATATATATATATATATATATATATATATATATATATATATATATATATATATATATATATATATATATGTCGTACCTAATAGCCAGAACGCACTTCTCAGCCTACTATTCAAGGCCCGATTGCCTAATAAGCCAAGTTTTCATGAATTAATGTTTTTTCGTCTACCTAACCTACCTAACCTAACCTAACCTAGCTTTTTTTGGCTACCTAACCTAACCTTACCTATAAATATAGGTTAGGTTAGGTTAGGTAGGGTTGGTTAGGTTCGGTCATATATCTACGTTAATTTTAACTCCAATAAAAAAAAATTGACCTCATACATAGAGAAAAGGGTTGCTTTATCATTTCATAAGAAAAAAATTATAGTAAATATATTAATTCAGGAAAACTTGGCTTATTAGGCAAATCGGGCCTTGAATAGTAGGCTGAGAAGTGAGTTCTGGCTACTAGGTACGACATATATATATATATATATATATATATATATATATATATATATATATATATATATATATATATATATATATATATATATATATATATATATATATATATATATATATATATATGTCGTACCTAGTAGCCAGAACTCACTTCTCAGCCTACTATTCAAGGCCCGATTTGCCTAATAAGCCAAGTTTTCCTGAATTAATTTATTTACTATAATTTTTTTCTTATGAAATGATAAAGCTACCCTTTTCACTATGTATGAGGTCAATTTTTTTTTATTGGAGTTAAAATTAACGTAGATATATGACCGAACCTAACCAACCCTACCTAACCTAACCTAACCTATATATATAGGTAAGGTTAGGTTAGGTAGCCAAAAAAAGCTAGGTTAGGTTAGGTTAGGTAGGTTAGGTAGACGAAAAAACATTAATTCATGAAAACTTGGCTTATTAGGCAAATCGGGCCTTGAATAGTAGGCTGAGAAGTGAGTTCTGGCTACTAGGTACGACATATATATATATATATATATATATATATATGTCGTACCTAGTAGCCAGAACGCACTTCTCGGCCTACTATGAAAGGCCCGATTTGCCTAGTAAGCCAAGTTTTAATGAATTAATATATTTTCTCTAATTTTTTTCTTATGAAATGATAAAGCTATCCATTTCATTATGTATGAGGTCAATTTTTTTTTATTGGAGTTAAAATTAACGTAGATATATGACCGAACCTAACCAACCCTACCTAACCTAACCTAACCTATCTTTATAGGTTAGGTTGGAATAGGTAGCCGAAAAAGTTAGGTTAGGTTAGGTTAGGTAGGTTAGGTAGTCGAAAAAACATTAATTCATGAAAACTTGGCTTATTAGGCAAATCGGGCCTTGTATAGTAGGCTGAAAAGTGCGTTCTGGCTACTAGGTACGACATATATATATATATATATATATATATATATATATATATATATATATATATATATATATATATATATATATATATATATATATATATATATATATATATATATATATATATATATATATATATATATGTCGTACCTAGTAGCCAGAACGCACTTCTCAGCCTACTATGCAAGGCCCGATTTGCCTAATAAGCCAAGTTTTCATGAATTAATTGTTTTTCGACTACCTAACCTACCTAACCTAACCTAACCTAACTTTTTCTGCCACCTAACCTAACCAAACCTATTAAGATAGGTTAGGTTAGGTAGGGTTGGTTAGGTTCGGTCATATATCTACGTTAATTTTAGCTCGTATAAAAAAAATTGACCTCATACATAATGAAATGGGTAGCTTTATCATTTCATAAGAAAAAAATTAGAGAAAATATATTAATTCATTAAAACTTGGCTTACTAGGCAAATCGGGCCTTTCATAGTAGGCCGAGAAGTGCGTTCTGGCTACTAGGTACGACATACATATATATATATATATATATATATATATATATATATATATATATATATATATATATATATATATATATATATATATATATATATATATATATATATGTCGTACCTAGTAGCCAGAACGCACTTCTCAGCCTACTATGCAAGGCCCGATTTGCCTAATAAGCCAAGTTTTCCTGAATAAATATATTTTCTCTAATTTTTTTCTTATGAAATGATAAAGCTACCCATTTCATTATGTATGAGGTCAATTTTATTATTGGAGTTAAAATTAACGTAGATATATGACCGAACCTAACCAACCCTACCTAACCTAACCTAACCTATCTTTATAGGTTAGGTTAGGTAGCCGAAAAAGTTAGGTTAGGTTTGGTTAGGTAGGGTAGGTAGTCGAAAAACAATTATTTCATGAAAACTTGGCTTAATAGGCAAATCTGGTCTTGCATAGTAGGCTGAGAAGTGCGTTCTGGCTACTAGGTACGACATATATATATATATATATATATATATATATATATATATATATATATATATATATATATATATATATATATATATATATATATATATATATATATATATATATATATATATATATATATATATATATATATATATATATATATATATATATATATATATATATATATATATATATATATATATATATATATATATATATATATATATATATATATATATATATATATATATATATATATATATATATATATATAACTGAAAACTCACACCCCAGAAGTGACTCGAACCCATACTCCCAGGAGCAACGCAACTGGTATGTACAAGACGCCTTAATCCACTTGACCATCACGACCGGACATAATGAGGTGATAGCTGAGGCTATTTGAACCACCCCACCACCGGCACTCGGATCGTAATCTTGGGCATAGCATTTTACCAAATCACCTCATTCTTTGGGGCACACGTGAGGAACACAAATGCGAACAAGCCTGAATGGTCCCCAGGACAATATGCAACTGAAAACTCACACCCCAGAAGTGACTCGAATCCATACTCCCAGGAGCAACGCAACTGGTATGTACAAGACGCCTTAATCCACTTGACCATCACGACCGGACATAATGAGGTGATAGCCGAGGCTATTTGAACCTCCCCACCGCCGGCACTCGGATAGTAATCTTGGGCATAGCATTTTACCAAATCACCTCATTCTTTGGGGCACACGTGAGGAACACAAATGCGAACAAGCCTGAATGGTCCCCAGGACAATATGCAACTGAAAACTCACACCCCAGAAGTGACTCGAACCCATACTCCCAGGAGCAACGCAACTGGTATGTACAAGACGCCTTAATCCACTTGACCATCACGACCGGACATAATGAGGTGATAGCCGAGGCTATTTGAACCACCCCACCGCCGGCACTCGGATAGTAATCTTGGGCATAGCATTTTACCAAATTACCTCATTCTTTGGGGAACACGTGAGGAACACAAATGCGAACAAGCCTGAATGGTCCCCAGGACAATATGCAACTGAAAACTCACACCCCAGAAGTGACTCGAACCCATACTCCCAGGAGCAACGCAACTGGTATGTACAAGACGCCTTAATCAACTTGACCATCACGACCGGACATAATGAGGTGATAGCCGAGGCTATTTGAACCACCCCACCGCCGGCACTCGGATAGTAATCTTGGGCATAGCATTTTACCAAATCACCTCATAATGAGGTGACCGGACACCTCATTATGTCCGGTCGTGATGGTCAAGTGGATTAAGGCGTCTTGTACATACCAGTTGCGTTGCTCCTGGGAGTATGGGTTCGAGTCACTTCTGGAATGTGAGTTTTCAGTTGCATATAATCCTGGGGACCATTCAGGCTTGTTCGCATTTGTGTTCCTCACGTGTGCCCCAAAGAATGAGGTGATTTGGTAAAATGCTATGCCCAAGATTACTATCCGAGTGCCGGCGGTGGGGTGGTTCAAATAGCCTCGGCTATCACCTCATTATGTCCGGTCGTGATGGTCAAGTGGATTAAGGCGTCTTGTACATACCAGTTGCGTTGCTCCTGGGAGTATGGGTTCGAGTCACTTCTGGGGTGTGAGTTTTCAGTTGCATATTGTCCTGGGGACCATTCAGGCTTGTTCGCATTTGTGTTCCTCACGTGTGCCCCAAAGAATGAGGTGATTTGGTAAAATGCTATGCCCAAGATTACTATCCGAGTGCCGGCAGTGGGGTGGTTCAAATAGCCTCGGCTATCACCTCATTATGTCCGGTTGTGATGGTCAAGTGGATTAAGGCGTCTTGTACATACCAGTTGCGTTGCTCCTGGGAGTATGGGTTCGAGTCACTTCTGGGGTGTGAGTTTTCAGTTGCATATTGTCCTGGGGACCATTCAGGCTTGTTCGCATTTGTGTTCCTCACGTGTGCCCCAAAGAATGAGGTGATTTGGTAAAATGCTATGCCCAAGATTACTATCCGAGTGCCGGCGGTGGGGTGGTTCAAATAGCCTCGGCTATCACCTCATTATGTCCGGTCGTGATGGTCAAGTGGATTAAGGCATCTTGTACATACCAGTTGCGTTGCTCCTGGGAGTATGGGTTCGAGTCACTTCTGGGGTGTGAGTTTTCAGTTGCATATTGTCCTGGGGACCATTCAGGCTTGTTCGCATTTGTGTTCCTCACGTGTGCCCCAAAGAATGAGGTGATTTGGTAAAATGCTATGCCCAAGATTACTATCCGAGTGCCGGCGGTGGGGTGGTTCAAATAGCCTCGGCTATCACCTCATTATGTCCGGTCGTGATGGTCAAGTGGATTAAGGCGTCTTGTACATACCAGTTGCGTTGCTCCTGGGAGTATGGGTTCGAGTCACTTCTGGGGTGTGAGTTTTCAGTTGCATATTGTCCTGGGGACCATTCAGGCTTGTTCGCATTTGTGTTCCTCACGTGTGCCCCAAAGAATGAGGTGATTTGGTAAAATGCTATGCCCAAGATTACTATCCGAGTGCCGGCGGTGGGGTGGTTCAAATAGCCTCGGCTATCACCTCATTATGTCCGGTCGTGATGGTCAAGTGGATTAAGGCGTCTTGTACATACCAGTTGCGTTGCTCCTGGGAGTATGGGTTCGAGTCACTTCTGGGGTGTGAGTTTTCAGTTGCATATTGTCCTGGGGACCATTCAGGCTTGTTCGCATTTGTGTTCCTCACGTGTGCCCCAAAGAATGAGGTGATTTGGTAAAATGCTATGCCCAAGATTACTATCCGAGTGCCGGCGGTGGGGTGGTTCAAATAGCCTCGGCTATCACCTCATTATGTCCGGTCGTGATGGTCAAGTGGATTAAGGCGTCTTGTACATACCAGTTGCGTTGCTCCTGGGAGTATGGGTTCGAGTCACTTCTGGGGTGTGAGTTTTCAGTTGCATATTGTCCTGGGGACCATTCAGGCTTGTTCGCATTTGTGTTCCTCACGTGTGCCCCAAAGAATGAGGTGATTTGGTAAAATGCTATGCCAAAGATTACTATCCGAGTGCCGGCGGTGGGGTGGTTCAAATAGCCTCGGCTATCACCTCATTATGTCCGGTCGTGATGGTCAAGTGGATTAAGGCGTCTTGTACATACCAGTTGCGTTGCTCCTGGGAGTATGGGTTCGAGTCACTTCTGGGGTGTGAGTTTTCAGTTGCATATTGTCCTGGGGACCATTCAGGCTTGTTCGCATTTGTGTTCCTCACGTGTGCCCCAAAGAATGAGGTGATTTGGTAAAATGCTATGCCCAAGATTACTATCCGAGTGCCGGCGGTGGGGTGGTTCAAATAGCCTCGGCTATCACCTCATTATGTCCGGTCGTGATGGTCAAGTGGATTAAGGCGTCTTGTACATACCAGTTGCGTTGCTCCTGGGAGTATGGGCTCGAGTCACTTCTGGGGTGTGAGTTTTCAGTTGCATATTGTCCTGGGGACCATTCAGGCTTGTTCGCATTTGTGTTCCTCACGTGTGCCCCAAAGAATGAGGTGATTTGGTAAAATGCTATGCCCAAGATTACTATCCGAGTGCCGGCGGTGGGGTGGTTCAAATAGCCTCGGCTATCACCTCATTATGTCCGGTCGTGATGGTCAAGTGGATTAAGGCGTCTTGTACATACCAGTTGCGTTGCTCCTGGGAGTATGGGTTCGAGTCACTTCTGGGGTGTGAGTTTTCAGTTGCATATTGTCCTGGGGACCATTCAGGCTTGTTCGCATTTGTGTTCCTCACGTGTGCCCCAAAGAATGAGGTGATTTGGTAAAATGCTATGCCCAAGATTACTATCCGAGTGCCGGCGGTGGGGTGGTTCAAATAGCCTCGGCTATCACCTCATTATGTCCGGTCGTGATGGTCAAGTGGATTAAGGCGTCTTGTACATACCAGTTGCGTTGCTCCTGGGAGTATGGGTTCGAGTCACTTCTGGGGTGTGAGTTTTCAGTTGCATATTGTCCTGGGGACCATTCAGGCTTGTTCGCATTTGTGTTTCTCACGTGTGCCCCAAAGAATGAGGTGATTTGGTAAAATGCTATGCCCAAGATTACTATCCGAGTGCCGGCGGTGGGGTGGTTCAAATAGCCTCGGCTATCACCTCATTATGTCCGGTCGTGATGGTCAAGTGGATTAAGGCGTCTTGTACATACCAGTTGCGTTGCTCCTGGGAGTATGGGTTCGAGTCACTTCTGGGGTGTGAGTTTTCAGTTGCATATTGTCCTGGGGACCATTCAGGCTTGTTCGCATTTGTGTTCCTCACGTGTGCCCCAAAGAATGAGGTGATTTGGTAAAATGCTATGCCCAAGATTACTATCCGAGTGCCGGCGGTGGGGTGGTTCAAATAGCCTCGGCTATCACCTCATTATGTCCGGTCGTGATGGTCAAGTGGATTAAGGCGTCTTGTACATACCAGTTGCATTGCTCCTGGGAGTATGGGTTCGAGTCACTTCTGGGGTGTGAGTTTTCAGTTGCATATTGTCCTGGGGACCATTCAGGCTTGTTTGCATATATATATATATATATATATATATATATATATATATATATATATATATATATATATATATAAATATATATATATATATATATATATATATATATATATATATATATATATATATATATATATACCCTACCTACCTTCTTCACCTGGTACTCCTCCCACTTCCTTCCTCACCTGGTACTCCTCCCCCTACCTTCCTCACCTGGTACTCCTCCCCCTACCTTCCTCACCTGGTACTCCTCCCCTACCTTCCTCGCCAGGCAGATGGCACACCTTATGCCACCTCCGGGAGAAACTGCTCACCTTGACACCAAAGAACACACAAAACTACTCAACCCCTCCAAGTGATCACTGGGTTGACATGGTCAGAGAAGGTGACCGCCCACCTCTATGCTACAGGCCAAGAATTGTTCAAGTTATTTGTCTTGGTTGGCACTCAAAGCCACACACAGCTTGGCACACTAGTAGTGACCTAGGGGGACCCATGACCCTACCTCCGGAGAGCAACTAAGAGGGGGCTCTTGCTCAGAAATACTATTACCACTTAATACCAAAAATAATGCAGAATTCTCACAAATTCATCACCGTGATATTAGCCATGGAAGTTAACATTATTAGGTTCATTACCTAGAATACAAATTCAATTTGTAATATAATTATAAGGGGTAGAAACTTTATTCAATAAAGAATATTAAGAAAAATATTAAGAATATTAAGAATAATATTAAGAATATTAAGAATAATATAAAGAATATTAAAAATTAATGTTAAGAATATTAAGAATAATATTAAGAAAAATATTAAGAATAATATTAAGAATAATATTAAGAATAATATTAAGAATATTAAGAATATTAAGAATAATATTAAGAATAATATTAAGAATATTATTCTTAATATTGAGAATATTAAGAATAATATTAAGAATATTAAGAACAATAAAAAATAAAGAATAATAATATGGTATTCGAGGCCTTGCTCAGGACTATATTCGTTCCTATCTCAGTGTTCCTATGACTACACCAATATGTAGTCATCAATAGCATATCCTCTCCAACTCTACCTTTGACAACTATCCCCCCTGTCCCCGTCCCTTCCCAAATCCTTATCCTGATCCCTTCCAAGTGCTATATAGTCTAATGGCTTGGCGCTTTCCCCCTGATAGTTCCCTTCCCCTCTATCACTGGTGTTAGGGTGCCACAGGGCAGCATCATGAGACTCTTCTATGTCTTGTATACATCAATGATTTGACAAATGTTTGTAACATTCTTAAACTTATTCTATTTGCTGACGATACTAACCTCATCTACTCTAACCCCCCAACCCCCACACACTAAATAATATTGTCAACACTGAATTATAAAAAAGTCCACTCCTTTATGTCAATCAACGAACTTACACTAAACTTATAAAAGACCTACTATATTTTATTTCGTATAAAATCATTAAATCAGATTCAACTTCAGACAATGTTAACATTGCCTCTAAAAATGAGGGGTATTTCCTCGGCCATAGACATAAACAAAAGACTCATAGACATGTAGACTCAGACAAATATGTGTCTATAGACATAGACAATAGACTCAACTTCAGCACCCACATAAAATACAACCAAAAAAGTCTCAAAATCGGTTGGTATACTTTCTAAAATCAGATCTTGTGTTCCCCACTCTGCTCTCCTCTCATTATACTACGCACTAATCTATTCCTGTCTTACCAGTGTAATCACCTCTGCCAACCCATTTTGTAGTTATTTGTTGATTTAAAAACCTTACTACAATGTACCCTTTCATCTTACCTGATATGTTAGATTAAAGACCTGCCCGAAACTCTGTGCCTATTAGTTGCTTTGCAAGAATGTAAAAATACCAAAAAAATGAATCAAGTCATTGTACCTTCTTGCAAATAAATTATTATTATTATTATTATTAGTTTGATTGTATAATGAGAGGTCTACAGTGAGTAACCGGTATTTACTCGATGAGTATATTGGTATCGTTATATACTGAGAGATCTAAAAAGAGTAACCTTGCATTTGCTCGACGTGTAGAGTGGTATACTATTATAACGTGGTAAGGTTAACCTCGGTGAGTGACTCACTCGAGCAAGCTGATTAAAGAACAACCCAAGCTCCGACAAGAAGCAAAGTACAATGCTTTAAGACAAATTGATGTTGTGGTCAGAGAGCGTTCCCTTCCTCAGATTATTTACACTGATGGCTCCGTGCACCAGTCCCATGGTGCAGCTGGAAGTGCCGTTGTTGTGACAGCGAGAGAGATGGCACCTTCTCTTATGAGTGTGGAGCGCGTATAAATAACTAGGCCTCCACTCTTCAAACAGAATTGCTTGTCATAATCCTTGCTCTCGAATGAGTATATATGAATCCAAAGTTGACACGTTAATTGTAGGTGATCACCTTATCATCCTTGACTGCCCTCAGCTCCCCAAGGCATAACTGTGACTTGCTTGTTTCTGAAGCTAGACACAGATATAATGAAATAATCAATGATAGAGTCAGAGTTTGTCTCTTGTGGATTCCTTCCCATACTGGTCTCCGAATGCATAATAGTTGGTCAAAACTGGTTGGTTTAACAACCAACTGGTTGGTTTAACTCAACCAACAAATAGTTGGTTGAGTTGGTCAAAACTTTTGCTCATAAGAGGGAATTGATTTCCATCTTGGACTGCCTTGGAGCAGCCTGATGGCAGTAATATTCCAGAAACATCAGCAAAATCTTGTAGACTTTGAGGCAAAGTGAAATTCACACCAGTTACTCCATCTATCATCATTCTATTGTGCAGGAAGAAACGCACGTCAATGGTTCATCCAATAAGGTTAGCAGACTTCTGGATGTTAACACTGCTAGGCTTAAGCTCGGCTACAAGTACCTCTGGGAGTTTGTAACATCTGCTGATGTAGTCTTGACTAAATGTAAACTCTGTCAGCAGAACTATTCGCATACTTGCGTCATAATATACTGGGTGAAAAAATCGCAAAACCTAGAGATAACACCATCAATTTAGTACAAGAAATGTGTAAATACTTTATTCATAATGATGTACTACCAGGAATCTTGGCCATGTATAAAAAATTTGCTTACTCTAGGTGCAGCCTGCACATGACTGTAAAGCTGCCGCCCAGTTGGGTGGGTGTGGAGCAAGACTAGTAACTGTCTGACTCACCATAGATGTTAAGTGCCATGTACTTGTATAGTGACTGTTGTGACCCTCTTGTTGAATCACTGATGATACAAAAAGTTTATTAATATGTATATATATTTGTGCACACACACACACACACACACATATATATATATATATATATATATATATATATATATATGTCAGACCACGGAGGAAAATGAAACAGGAATTTCCTTAAGTACTTTCGTATATTAAATACATCTTCAGAAGGAATGAAGGATATATATATATATATATATATATATATATATATATATATATATATATATATATATATATATATATATATATATATATATATATATATATATATATATATATATATATATTTATATATATAGGGCTTCTATCCCTCTAACTATTTTCTTAGCATCAGGGCTTAGCTGAAATAGGAGTTCTCCAAAACTCATTTTCGTAATGTCAAGGTGAAGAAAAGAAGTGAATTACTATAGAATGTATTACACTTATTTGTACAATTTGCACAACGTTTCGAACCCCCATGGTTCATTCTCAAGTGAAAAGAATTTTCAGGACTGGTTGATTTTATACCCGCACTGGGTCAGGTGATAAGACAATACAGGTGAAAACATGGGGGGATACATAAGGGATAAATGAGGGGTGAAACATAAGAATAGAGGTAACTGCGGAAGGCCTATTGGCCCATACGAGGCAGCTCCTCTCTACATACAAAGATTAATCAGGTGTAATTGGCCTGTTATGTTGAGCAGTGTCTTCTGTGTTGGCATCGTTATGTTCTGGTCTTGTCCTTACTCTCATGGTGGGTAGAGTAAATAGTTCCGTGATTTGGGTGTTCATGGTAGGTTGTTCTATTCTTATGTGAATTGCTTCAAGAATTTGTAATCTTCTTGCATCTTGGGTTTGGTCTATTATACAGGTATTTTTGTTCAACATTTCTCTTGTTTAGGGTGATGTCATGGGCTTGTCTCATGTGATTCCTGGGGGCACCGGATTGAAGATGGCATGTCAAACGCCTCGTCAGCTTGGTCGTCGTCATACCTATGTACTTACATTGAAGGTTACATCCTTCGTGGGGGCAAGTGTACATGTATACAACGCTTGACTGCTGTAGAGGGTTCTCCGTCGGCTTCGGGCTGTTTTTGATAAGGAGTTCGGAAGTCTTCTTGGTTTTGTAGAATATTATCAGGTTTATGTTTTGGTTAGGAGTAATGCTTTTTACTCCTTTACGGATTATTTCTTTCATTATTCTTTCCTCTTTTATATGTTCATTGTGCATGGTTGATTTATAATATAATTTTATTGGAGGTGTTGTGGTTTCTGTTCTAGGTTCTGAATTATACCAACGGTCCAAGTGTCTTCTTATTGCAGCGTTTATTTCCGCGTTGCTATATCCGTTGTTCACCAATACCTGAGTTACTCTTTCAAACTCTCTACTCACGTTGCTCCATTCGGAGCAGTGGGTAAAAGCGCTCGACGAATATAAGCATTGAGAACACTGGATTTGTATCTTTGGGGGCAAGTTTCAATGTCTACCATGCAAGTAAGTTAATGCCACCATTCGTTGAGACAGAGATCGATGTATTTTTCACCACTTTTGAGACGCTAGCTAAAAAACTTAGCTGGCCTGCAGATCGATGGTCTACCCTTCTCAGAGTGCATCTTACAGGTAGAGCTGCAGTTACTCTCAGTACCTTAGCGTCTGAGAATGACTACCAGACCCTGAAGCAAGCAGTTTTGGACGCCTACCTTCTCTCCACCGAAAGCTACAGACGAAAATTCCGTGATTATCAAAAGGCAAGTACCACCACCTTTCTAGAATTTGCAAATACAAAGAAAAGATATTTCATGAAATGGCTGGAAGCAGCACATGTCTCTACATTTTCAGAACTCGTCAACCTCGTGCTAGTTGAAGAATTCTTGAGACGTGTTCCCCCTTCCGTCCGTTTATATTTAGCAGACAAAGAAGAAACCGACTACATCAGATGTGTGCAGTCGGCTGACACCTACAGCCTCATACACCGGCTAACACCACCTTTCAGTAAGAAGTCTTGGTATAGTTATGATAAAGTGAGTACAGATCAAGCGAGCTCTCAATTTTATTGTAAGTATTGCAAACTCTATGGACATACCATAGATAAATGTGGGAAGGCTCAATACAAAGGCTAAAGCGAAACTACTAAACCCAAACAGACTCCTCCTAAGTCCGGTAAGCCTGTAATGAATGTTGGTGTTCCTGTTAATGATCTTTCTCTCTTCAGTAAACACCTGTATCCTGGAACTGTCTCTACCAACGATACAGATTCGGAGGGACGTTTCAAATTGAAGATCTTGAGGGACACAGCGGCTCTTCAGTCAATAATATTGAAATCAGCTGTGCCTAACATCACCTACACCGGGGAAACCGTCCTTATCACTGACCTCACTGCTGCCACTCCGTATCCACTCGCCAGAGTCCACCTGGATTGTTCTTTCGTGACCGGAGAAGTCCACGTCGCCATCAGGGAAAAGCCTTTTCCCATGTCTGGAGTGCAACTTCTCCTGGGCAATGACTTGGCAGAAGATCTGCAACCGTCCAACCTGATCATCATGGACAAACCCCAGGTGTGTAACTCTGTAGTGGACAATATGTTTCAGCAGAGGTCCAAGAAAGTGATGAAGTTTCTCCTCCGGTTTTGGTGACCACCCGTGCACAAGCTGCACGCCCGCAACCAGCTGACTCTACTGCAACTGTTGTCCCTCAAGACCATCAGAATCTACCACCGAATCTTACTAGGTTGGAGTTCCGTAAGTTACAGAGGGAAGATCCATCATTAACACCATTATTCCTCCAGGCTGAGACTCAACCTGACAGTATCCCTGGGTTCTCCTAGAGAATCAGTTGCTCTACCGCAGGTACAGACCCAGTAAGCTGAAGGAGGATGACGATTGGGCAAATGTCGAACAACTAGTGGTTCCCACCAGCCTACGGCCCGATATTCTACACCTGGCCCACGGAGCTCTTTCTCACAATGGTTTTAACAAAACCTACCACGGAATCAGACAAGACTACTACTGGCCAGGTATGGTTAAAGACGTCAAAAGTTACGTGCAACAGTGTCATACATGTCAGATGGCAGGTAAACCTAACATCTCTATTCCCCAGGCTCCATTAACTCCTATCCAGGTGCCTGCAGAACCTTTCCACAGACTCATCATAGACTGTGTTGGTCCTTTACCCCGGACCAGTTCTGTCACTCCAATATACTAACTATCCTGTGTCCTGTGTCCTGTGTCCTACCACCAGGTTCCCCATAGCAGTTCCAGTAAAGAACATTACGGCTGCTACTGTGGTAAAACAACTATTGAAGATCTTCACCCAGTATGGATTTCCAAGAGAGGTTCAAACTGACTGTGGCACCAACTTCACCAGTGATCTGTTCAATAAGACACTGGAAGAGTTCAACATCACACAGATATTGTCCAGCCCCTATCACCCTGCTTCACAGGGTTCTCTTGAGCGTAGTCATCAGACTATTAAAGTACTCCTAAAGAAATTTTGCAATGACACCTTGAAGGACTGGGATAAACAACTTGACCTCATTATGTGCATTTTCAGAAGTCTCCCCAATGAGTCTCTAGGAGTATCTCCTTATGAAATGCTCTTCGGACGTAAGTGCCGTACTCCTCTCGAAGCTTTTAAAGACTCTCTATGTAATGCCACCTTCAGTGACCCTCAGAATGTGCCCCAGTTTCTTCAAAACTTAAAACACATTCTAGAGAGAGTACGTAAATTTGCTAATGACAATCTATTGAAAGCTCAGGAGAGGATGAAGACTAATTTTGACCAACGCAGCAAAATAAGGAAATTTAAACCATGAGACTTCGTGTTGGCATATTTTCCTATCCCAGGTTCTCCATTGCAAAACAAGTTTTCTGGACCTTACCGCATCAAGGAGTGCAGAAACAACCACAACTACGTTCTTGAGACTCCAGATAGGCGGCGGAAGACCCAGTTGTGCCACGTCAACCTCCTGAAGCAGTATCAAGGTACTCCCCCTACTGTGTTGGTATCATTATCCACATTTAAAGGTCCATACCTCCACAGTGAGACCTTCCCTGCTTCTCCTCCCGAAAGCACTAACATTGAGTCAGTGCCTTCCAACTCGGAAATCCTAACTGATCTTCATACCTATTTGCAGGACAGTAATAGTGCTCCTTTCATCAGAATCTTCAAGGAACATCAGAAGTTGTTCAGCGATGATCCACAGGAGTGTAATGTGGTTCAGCACGACATCCAGCTACTCTCTGACACCCGGCCGATTCGTGAACCTTTCTACCGAATCAGCCCGAGCAAAAAGGAAGTTATGCGTGCTGAAGTACAGTACCTCCTGGATCATGGGCTGGCCACCCCTTGTGAGTCCCCTTGGGCCTCACCCTGCATCTTGGTGCCGAAACCGCATGGTAAAGTGAGGCTGTGTACCGATTACCGGAAATTGAATCTTGTGACTGTCAAGGATGCTTACCCATTACCTAAAATAGATGACATCCTTGACGCCATTGGTAATGTTCGGTAGTTATCTAAACTAGACTTACTCAAGGGATACTACCAAGTATGTTTGACAGAGCGAGCTAAGGAAATATCTGCCTTCACCACTCCTTTTGGCCTTTACAGATATGAACGCCTTCCATTTGGACTATGTAATGCCCCGGCCACCTTCCAGCGAGCTGTCAACCGTGTCATTCACGGCTTAGATAACACCTACGCCTACTTGGATGACATCGTTGTGGCAACCAACACCTGGAACGAACATCTGCTCCAGCTGCAACGATTGTTCGCCAAGCTCCTGACAGCCGGCCTCACCATCAACTTGGGCATGTCCACCTTTGCTAAAGGTAAAGTGCGTTATCTTGGTCATGAGATAGGGAGTGGCAGCATAGCTCCGTTAAACATACATACCCAAGCCATCCAGCATTACCCACAGCCTACCACCAGGAAGCAGCTCCTGTGCTTCCATGGTCTTGCCTCCTACTACCGTAGGTTTGTAAAGAATTTTAGTAAGGTAGCGACACCATTGATCACTTTAACCAGCCCCAAGCAACGGTATCATTGGACCATGCAGCAAACCATTGCTTTTGAACAACTTAAATCCCTGCTCTGTTCTAATCCTATTCTCGCCTCGCCAGATATCACGAAGCTTTTCATCCTCCATGTCGACGCCAGTAGTACCGGCATAGGGGGCGTCCTGATGCAACAACGAGGCGAGGAAGTTCTACCTGTTAGCTACTACAGCTACAAGTTAAAACCTCACCAGAAGAATTACAGCACTATCGAAAAGGAGCTACTCTCCATCGTCCAGAACTTACAGCACTTTGCATCGTACCTACAAGGTGCTCGGTCTACAACCATCTACTCGGACCACAATCCCCTACGCTTCCTGCAGCAAGCCCAATTCAACAATCAACGACTTCTCCGATGGACTTTGTATCTGCAGAATTTCAACCTGGAGATCTTCTACATCAAGGGTTCTGACAACATCATAGTAGACGCCCTCTCCAGAGACTATGAGGTAGAGGCAGCTACACCTACCACTCTACCATCTGAAGACGTAACTTCACCCATTAGAGCAGGCTTCGGGGGAGAGTTGTGACGATAATCTCTTTCAAGAGAGATTGACCTGCTCTTCGCTACATAAAGTTACTTATATATATACAACAATAAGATGATACCTTCAAGATACATCTACCAGTAGCACAAAACGTTTTGACTAGGAGGCAAACATACCCTAAACTCCCCCCTACTCCACACTCCCTCCATGCCGGCCCCGTCATCAACCAGCAAACTACCATTCCCAGCCTGCCTGCTTCTGATTGGTGACCCGCCGACTGCACACCTGTACCTCTGCACCTCAGCGCCCTCTACTTAGTCGATGTCTGGGCTTGAACCAGTCATTGAAGTTAGAATATCGTGTGCTCTCAAGTTGTGAACAACTGATATACGCTCTGTCTATCAGGTGGATGCTTCTCAGCTAGCGCTTTATTCTCAGCACCTGCTTATTTCATTTTGTCTTTATATTATCGAATAACGTCATCCCTGTTCTTAATTTTTATGTTCATATTTTTTGACTTGTTTGCTTGCACTGTACATAGCCAAGGAATTGTCTTTGTTTTTAATTTGCTTTCAATTTAATTAAACTTTCATTATTCATACTATGTGTTTTGGGTGTATTCCTTTACTTTACCACAGACAACAGCCAAGCAGTCGATCTTTTTTATCTCAAATGTGATAGGCATTGACACCAGCCAATAGGAGGACTGCCGAATATCTACACTCCTTCACTTTTCCGTCACAAAATATATATATATATATAATATATATATATATATAATTATATTAAATATGACCGAAAAAGTAAGATTAATAATTTTAACACGAATTTTCTCAATATTTCATATATTTCTTTTCACTGTTGATGGTAATTGAAAAATCAATTCTCCAAAATTCATTTTTATTTCTAGCCCGATGCGACACTTGAACGCGTTTCATAATAATTTATTACATTTTCAAAGACTTTAGTTTACACACACACACAACTATAACTTGCAAACACTAAACAGAGTTTAAACAGCATTGATTTTATACCTGCATTTGGGTGAGGTGATATGTTACAACAGTTTTGGATGAGGTGAAAACAAACTTTCAACACTAGACAGAACACGAAACAATGGGTATAATATTTTGTAAGTTAAAGGGAAGAATGGAAGTAACTGCAAAGGGCCTATTGGCCCATATTTCTTGATGCTTCTATATTGGTGCAGAGTCTTGAAGTGGGTAGAATATAGTTGTGCATTAATTGGCTATTGATTGCTGGTGTCGACTTCTTAATGTGTAGTGCCTCGCAGATATCAAGCCGCCTGCTATCGCTGTATCTGTCGATGATTTCCGTGTTTTTTGTTAAGACTTCTCTGGTGATGGTCTGATTGTGGGAAGAGATTATATGTTCCTTAATGGAGCCCTGTTGCTTATGCATCGTTAATCGCCTGGAAAGAGATGTTATTGTCTTGCCTATATACTGAATTCTTTGAGGCTTACAGTCCCCAAGTGGGCATTTGAAGACATAGACGACATTGGTCTCTTTTAAATCGTTCTGCTTTGTGTCTGGAGAGTTTCTCATGAGTAGGTTGGCAGTTTTCTTGGTTTTATAGTAAATCGTCAATTGTATCTTCTGATTTTTGTCTGTAGGGATAACGTTTCTATTAACAATATCTTTCAGGACCCTTTCCTCCGTTTTATGAGCTGTGGAAAAGAAGTTCCTGTAAAATAGTCTAATAGGGGGTACAGGTGTTGCGTTAGTTGTCTCTTCAGAGGTTGCATGGCGTTTCACCTTCCTACTTATGATGTCTTCAACGAAACCATTGGAGAAGCCGTTGTTGACTAGGACCTGCCTTACCCTACAGAGTTCTTCATCAACTTGCTTCCATCCTGAGCTGTGGCTGGGAGACCGGTCGACATAAGCGTTAACAACACTCCTCTTGTAGCTGTCTGGGCAGTCACTGTTGGCATTCAGGCACATTCCTATGTTTGTTTGCTTAGTGTAGACTGCAGTGTGGAAACCTCCGCTCCTTTCCATGACTGTTACATCTAGAAAGGGCAGCTTCCCATCCTTCTCCATCTCGTAAGTGAAACGCAACACAGAATTCCGCTCAAATGCCTCCTTCAGCTCCTGCAGATGTCTGACATCAGGTACCTGTGTAAAAATGTCGTCACCATACCTGCAGTATATGGCCGGTAAGGTCCTCTGTATGGTCCGTAAATTACGTGCTCCGTGTTACCCTGATCGGTAAGATGGCCGACTCTCGATGGAGTCTCCCTGATCACATTGGTGGTCAAGCGTCTCTTTTCCTCTTCCCTCTAGCTCGGACACGCATGCGCAGAACGTTTCTAAGTAATTTCGAGCGTAAAGTATTTTATTTACTTGTAGTTAATTAGGGAAGTAAAGAATTATGATAAGTGTTTATGCCACTGATAAAAGTTTAAAGGTTCAATATATTTTTGCATAATGCAAGTCAGCTTATTAAGACTGCTTAAAATGAACGAGAGGAATATTATATAAAATTATTTTACATTGCAATATTTTCCACTGGAGTTGTTAATTCACCTAAATAAGCGAGTTCAGTAAGCAATAATTTGCTATATAAATAAAACAACTAAATAAACTATTATCTTTAGTAAAGGAAAGTAATCAACTGGACTCTGGTTTAAATTCAACTAAATGTGGATATATTTCATGTTTCAACTTGCTGCTACCTCCCGGCATCATGGAGACTGAGTTGGTAAAATACTGAGACACAATAGAAACATTAATTGGATTAATTCTACAAATTAGTAAGATTAGTAATTACTATAGTTAATACAATAAGGATGTATTAGTGTTCGATAATTTCCAACACCAACTGTCTGCCAACCTTCCAAGGGCGCAGTGTGATTCCATCTGGTCGGCCAGCAAAGCTAACAGAATCACGGTTCAATAGATTGCGGGGCTCTCTCTCTGCTGGACACGGGGCAGAGGCAAGGCTTCTCTTAATGATGTCATTGACTTCGTCGTGTCTAGAGTGCCAACCGCCAGAATTTCCACAGTGCAGGCCATGCAATCCATATTCGTCAGCATCTACCTCGCCACAAATACACCTATGAACAGTGTGGATAGGGGCAGCAAGGCAGAGAGCGACTGCAATACGGAGCTCCTGCGGATCAAGACGTGTGCCTGTCGCAGACACAGGGACTGCCAAAAGAAAGTCCCCTGCATGGGGAGCCTGCACAGCTGAGAGGTTTGCACGATTACTGGGGGTTCTTGCTGTCTCCAGCAAAGCTGTGTCTTCTTTGTCTACAATGGGGCTGTCCCAACTGGATTGTTTCTTGGCTTTCGGCATGGCTGGTTTGAGTGCTGGGTCTTCCATGATACCCAATTTCGTGTCGCATTCCTTGTAGTGGGAGACGTCTATCCCTGCTAAGTCACACTGGTTGTCCGGTAGGATTTCCTTAACCAGGTCATCTGATGCTGAGGAAGAAGACAGGAAGG
>NC_059592.1:21425976-21734625 GCF_020424385.1 Procambarus clarkii
GTGAGTATAGTTTATTTTTTATTTTTTCATATTTTTATTTAATTTTGTAACTGATTTTCTTATATTTCAGTGATGGGAACATCAGATCACTTGATGTTCCCAATTTTCTGATGGGAACATCAGACCATTTAAGAAAGCATCGAACGAGGGAGTGGGGAATGGTGGGGATGACGAGGGGACGGAAGTGAGAGATGGTGGGAAGGATGAGGGGACAATGGAGGGGGTAATAGTGGGGAAGGAGGAGGGGACAGGAGAGTTTGGGATGGTGAGGACGAGGGGATGGGGGAATGGAAAATGGTGGGAGGACAAAGGGACAGGGGAGTGGGGCATGGTGGGAAGAAAGAGGGGGATGGTAGAGTGGGGAATGGTTGGTAGGCCGAGGAGACTGGTGAGGGGGAAATGGTGGGGAGCACTGGGGGACAGGGAAGGTTGCTGTGGCTCAGCAACGCACATGCATTGCTCAGCCACAGCAACGCATGGCCGGGTAGTTGCTAGTAATTCATAAAAATTCTATACTCATATTCAACTGTATTAATTTATATTGAATATTGTCAATTATTGTTTATAACTAATGTTACTGGTAGAACAGTGTGAGCTGATAGGTTGGGTTACTGGGAGAACATTGACTCAAATAATGTTGATTAAGTCAAATATTAAACACTTGTTTACATTTGTTTGGTCTTCAACATTTACTGTAATAGTGAAGGCAAATAGAGGAAGGAGAAAGATGGTACAAAATAGAAAGTAGAAACAAATATTTCTCTGGATCGTGTTTATTGGAAATATCATCGTTCACTTTCTCACCCGGATAACTGAACACATCAGATGAGTTGTGGACCGGAGCTGATTAATAAGGTCTGAGGCTTGAGCCAATGATGTGTTCTGGGACGGCAGTCCTGGGAAATCTTGTCCCAGATGCAAGACACTAGAAGCAGCATTTACTGTGATTACAGAAGCTCAGGAGAGCTGCGGACCCCAGGTTAAGAAGGTCTGTAACGAGGGCTGGAAGCTGAGATAGTATGCCGTACATCCTCTGGTATGAGCAATAAGAGGGTCGCTGCCACTATTAATAGTCTTACTGGCCCTTGTTCAGTACTCGTGTTCTTCCAGCAATTGTTCTCCCCGCTGGCCGCGGAGAACTTGAGAGGCGTTGTTGGTAGGAGTAAGGTTGGTACACCTTACCACTCTTGCTCTCTGTCTGACTCTTGTATCAGGCTCTCACCTGTGGCTGGAACACCATAGTTTAGTGGGCGCCATTGTCAACTTGGTTAATAATTACAGGTCATTGACTATAATTACAACTGCAGCTAACACTGAATAGTTGTATTCTCTAAACCAACTCAATATAAATTTATTGTCAAACACTACGTCACTGAAATTAACATTCTCTGCTCCATTATAAAAGTTAACATTGTTCAAAAGAGATAACATCATCAAAGTGATCATTGTTTGGTTGTGGTATTCAATGTATCGTTATCTCGTCAGATTAAATGGATATATTATCAAAGGGAACTAAAATATGTGATTTGTAAAATACGTCAAATAAACAAACTTAAACTTAAATGACACCAGACAAGAGCTCGTTCTCCTGACTAAACCACAGAACAACAACAACATCACTAACATCTGGAATACACATCTGCATTATGATTGTGAGCACCCAGGTTGTGAGCACCCAGGTTGTGAGCACCATGGTTGTGAGCACCCAGGTTGTGAGCACCCAGGTTGTGAGCACCATGGTTGTGAGCACCCAGGTTGTGAGCACCCAGGTTGTGAGCACCATGGTTGTGACCACCCAGGTTGTGAGCACCCAGGTTGTGAGCACCAAGGTTGTGAGCACCCAGGTTGTGAGCACCATGGTTGTGACCACCTTGGTTGTGAGCACCCAGGATGTGAGCACCCAGGTTGTGAGCACCATGGATGTGAGCACCCAGGTTGTGAGCACGCAGGTTGTGAGCACCCAGGTTGTGAGCACCATGGTTGTGAGCACCCAGGTTGTGAGCACCATGGATGTGAGCACCCAGGTTGTGAGCACGCAGGTTGTGAGCACCAAGGTTGTGAGCACCCAGGTTGTGAGCACCATGGATGTGAGCACCCAGGTTGTGAGCACGCAGGTTGTGAGCACCCAGGTTGTGAGCACCATGGTTGTGACCACCCAGGTTGTGAGCACCCAGGTTGTGAGCACCAAGGTTGTGAGCACCCAGGTTGTGAGCACCATGGTTGTGACCACCTTGGTTGTGAGCACCCAGGTTGTGTGCACCCAGGTTGTGAGCACCATGGATGTGAGCACCCAGGTTGTGAGCACGCAGGTTGTGAGCACCCAGGTTGTGAGCACCATGGTTGTGACCACCTTGGTTGTGAGCACACAGGTTGTGAGCACCATGGTTGTGAGCGCCATGGTTGTGAGCACCCAGGTTGTGAGCACCCAGGTTGTGAGCACCATGGTTGTGAGCACCCAGGTTGTGAGCACCCAGGTTGTGAGCACCATGGTTGTGACCACCCAG
Organism: Procambarus clarkii; assembly: GCF_020424385.1. NCBI lineage: Eukaryota > Metazoa > Arthropoda > Malacostraca > Decapoda > Cambaridae > Procambarus > Procambarus clarkii. Next base: position 21,428,481 of record NC_059592.1, read on the forward strand.
GTTGTGAGCACCCAGGTTGTGAGCACCAAGGTTGTGAGCACCCAGGTTGTGAGCACCATGGTTGTGACCACCTTGGTTGTGAGCACCCAGGATGTGAGCACCATGGGTGTGAGCACCATGGTTGTGAGCACCCAGGTTGTGAGCACTCAGGCTGTGAGCACCCATGTTGTGAGCACCCAGGTTGTGAGCACCATGGTTGTGACCACCTTGGTTGTGAGCACCATAATTGTGAGCACTCAGGTTGTGAGCACCATCGTTGTGAGCACCATGGTTGTGAGCACACAGGTTGTGAGCACTCAGGTTGTGACCACCCAGGTTGTGAGCACCATGGTTGTCACCACCTTGGTTGTGAGCACCCAGGTTGTGAACACCATGATTGTGACCACGTTGGTTGTGAGCACCATGGTTGTGAGCACCTTTATTGTGAGCACCATGGTTGTGAGCACCCAGGTTGTGAGCACCATGGTTATGAGCACAATGGTTGTGTGCACCAAGGTTGTGAGCACCATGGTTGTGAGCACCATGGTTGTGAGCACCCAGGTTGTGAGCACAGTGGTTGTGTGCACCATGGTTGTGAGCACCATGGTTGTGAGCACCACAGTTGTGAGCAACATGGTTGTGAGCACCCAGGTTGTGAGCTCCATGGTTGTGAGCACCATGGTTATGAGCACCATGGTTGTGAGCACAGTGGTTGTGTGCACCATGGTTGTGAGCACCATGGTTGTGAGCACCATGGTTATGAGCACAGTGGTTGTGTGCACCATGGTTGTGAGCACCATGGTTGTGAGCACCACGGATGTGAGCACCATGGTTATGAGTACCCAGGTTGTGAGCAACTAGGTTGTGAGCTCCATGGTTGTCAGCACCTTGGTTGTCAGCACCCAGGTTGTGAGCAACTTGGATGAGAGCACCATGGTTGTGAGCACCACGGTTGTGAGCACCATGGTTGTGAGCACCCAGGTTGTGAGCAACTAGGTTGTGAGCTCCATGGTTGTGAGCACCTCGGTTGTGAGCACCCAGGTTGTGAGCAACTTGGATGTGAGCACCATGGTTGTGAGCACCCAGGTTGTGAGCACCTTGGTTGTGAGCACCGAGGTTGTAGGCACCATGGTTGTGAGCACCATGGTTGTGAGCACCCAGGTTGTGAGCACCTTGGTTGTGAGCACCCAGGTTGTGAGCACCCAGGTTGTGAGCACCCAGGTTGTGAGCACCCAGGTTGTGACCACCCAGGTTGTAAGCACCATGGTTGTCACCACCTTGGTTGTGAGCACCCAGGTTGTGAGCACCATGGTTGTGACCACGTTGGTTGTGAGCACCATAGTTGTGAGCACCATGGTTGTGAGCACCATGGTTGTGTGCACCATGGTTGTGTGCACCATGGTTATGAGCACCATGGTTATGTGCACCCAGGTTGTGAGCACCATGGTTATGAGCACCATGGTTATGAGCACCATCGTTGTGTGTACCATGGTTGTGAGCACCCAGGTTGTGAGCAACCAGGTTGTGAGCTCCATGGTTGTGAGCACCTTGGTTGTGAGCACCCAGGTTGTGAGCAACTTGGATGTGAGCACCATGGTTGTGAGCACCCAGGTTGTGAGCACCGAGGATGTGAGCACCGAGGTTGTAGGCACCATGGTTGTGAGCACCATGGTTGTGAGCACCCAGGTTGTGAGCACCTTGGTTGTGAGCACCCAGGTTGTGAGCACCATGGTTGTGAGCACCCAGGTTCTGAGCACCCAGGTTGTGACCACCCAGGTTGTGAGCACCATGGTTGTGACCACCTTGGTTGTGAGCACCCAGGTTGTGAGCACCATGGTTGTGACCACCTTGGTTGTGAGCACCATGGTTGTGAACACCTTTATTGTGAGCACCATGGTTGTGAGCACCATGGTTGTGAGCTCCATGGTTGTGAGCACCAAGGTTGTGTGCACCATGGTTGTGAGCACCTTGGTTGTGAGCACCATGGTTGTGAGCACCATAGTTGTAAGCACCATAGTTGTGAGCACCATGGTTGTGTGCACCATGGTTGTGTGCACCATGGTTATGAGCACCATGGTTGTGTGCACCCAGTTTGTGAGCACCATGGTTATGAGCACCATGGTTGAGAGCACAGTGGTTGTGTGCACCATATTGTGAGCACCATGGTTGTGAGCACCACGGTTGTGAGCACCATGGTTGTGAGCACCCAGGTTGTGAGAAACCAGGTTGTGAGCTCCATGGTTGTGAGCACCTTGGTTGTCAACACCCAGGTTGTGAGCAACTTGGATGTGAGCACCATGGTTGTGAGCACCATGGTTGTGAGCACCATGGTTGTGAGCACCATGGTTGTGAGCACCCAGGTTGTGAGCAACCAGGTTGTGAGCTCCATGGTTGTGAGCACCTTGGTTGTGAGCAACTTGGTTGTGAGCACCATTGTTGTGAGCACCCAGATTGTGAGCACCTTGGTTGTGAGCACCGAGGTTGTAGGCACCATGGTTGTGAGCACCATGGTTGTGAGCACCCAGGTTGTGAGCACCTTGGTTGTGAGCACCATGGGTGTGAGCACCCAGGTTGTGAGAACTATGGTTGCGAGTACCATGGTTGTGAGCACAATGTTTGTGAGCACAATCGTTGTGAGCACCATGGTTGTGAGCATCATGGTTATGAGCACCATGGTTGTGAGCACCATAGTTGTGAGCACCATGGTTGTGAGCACCATGGTTTTGAGCACCACGGTTGTGAGCACCATGATTGTGTGCACCGTGGTTGTGAGCACCGAGGTTGTAGGCACCATGGTTGTGAGCACCATGGTTGTGAGCACCCATGTTGTGAGCACCTTGGTTGTGAGCACCATGGGTGTGAGCACCCAGGTTGTGAGAACTATGGTTGTGAGTACCATGGTTGTGAGCACCATGTTTGTGAGCACAATCGTTGTGAGCACAATGGTTGTAAGAATCATGGTTATGAGCACCATGGTTGTGAGCACCATAGTTGTGAGCACCATGATTGTGAGCACCATGGTTGTGAGCACCATGGTTTTGAGCACCACGGTTGTGAGCACCATGATTGTGTGCACCGTGGTTGTGAGCACCATGGTTGTGAGCACCATGATTGTGTGCACCACGGTTGTGAGCACCACGGTTTTGAGCACCACGGTTGTGAGCACCATGGTTGTGAGCACCATGGTTGTGAGCACCATGGTTGTTAACACCATGGTTGTGAGCACCCAGGTTGTGAGCATCATGGTTGTGTGCACCATGGTTGTGAGCACCTTGGTTGTGAGCACCCAGGTTGTGAGCACCATGGTTGTAATCACCATGGTTTTGATCACCATGGTTGTGATCACCATGGTTGTGAGCACCCAGGTTGTGAACACCATGGTTGTGAGCACCCAGGTTGTGAGAACCATGGTTGTAAGCACCATGGTTGTGAGCACCCAGGTTGTGAGCACCATGGTTGAGTGCACCATGGTTGTGAGCACCTTTGTTGTGAGCACAATGGTTGTGCGAACCATGGTTGTGATCACCATGGTTGTTGGATTTCTGGGGCTTGAACTCATATATTCAATTATTTGGTTATTGTATTTAAATAAATCGAAGGACCACCCACTTTTGAGAAAAGAGGGAAAACGAATAATAGTGATTATTAGATTGGCATTAGAGAACCAGTGTCTATGGATAATAATTAAATGACTAATCACTTGAAAATAATGAATAGACTGTATTATTAATTATTTAAAGTCGAAGCCTCAAATATCAACATTTGGGGGGGGGGGGTATTTCTAGAAGTTCATATAGATCTAGGAACCAGTGTGGTTCGTCACTAGTTCATTGTTGAGTTAGTAACATAGTAAATCTAAACTAAAATAGATTAAAAAATATGATACCTCAAATTATGAATATTAAAGATTATGAATTATTGAACAACAGTAAGAGTAAACACATTAATTACCAAATCATAATTTCTGGCAATAAATTATTCACTGTAAAGATCCTATATGAATTATATGGAAATCAGTAATAATCTTAGATAAATTTGTACGAAATAAATGTCTTAGCTGTAAGATGATTTCTGTAACGCTATTTCGTCATTCGTCCTCGCAGTCACAGGATCCCAATAAAGAAAGAACCCGAGGTGAATATCACGAATGAAGAGAATCAACTTGTCGACTCCTCGTATAGACGCTGAAATCAGAGAAATTTAAGTAGCATTTGATTAGGCTACGAATTATTTCAAGTATTTATGAAAACTGAGATAAATGTGGAAAATCAACTAACCTTGTGTATCTAGGATCCATTCGTTGTCACGACAGACTACCCACAAATATACAATCTAGAATGATGCATCAAACGAGAATGGTATACTTAACATGAGCGTATCAAATACTGAGGTCTGCCGAAACCGCGTCGACCAGTCCCAGGCGTCCACCGCTGTGTACGCGTAATTACGGGTCGTGGCTTCAATTGTTGACGCGTTATTAACTGGCAGGGCACTATAGAACACACGAATAGGCAATTGTCGACTATTAATTGAGTTACAACGTAATTCTTGTTGGAAAACTCTTTAGTCACTACCACGTGTCTCGCCACTCTTATCGCCAAGGATGCCTCGTGCGCAATGGCGTCTTCGCCATCCCTCAACCCGTCTCTCGCATTCACTACAGAAATTATTAATCACGGATAATTCTTTTCCGCGTAATTATTGATGTAATACGTTAATGAGAACTGGGTTGCAATTATAGGGACTTAAATATTATCATATTCTCGTTTAATGGTGTTAAACGAGAAATGGAGAAGATTTTCATTCTCTCCATAGCATTCGTACGTAACAGATAAAACTGCTACTTGATAATAATTTCAGTTAATAACTCTTAATTATTACACGGAATACTGATAATTTTAGAGAACCACATTCAATTCTCTAACACATTGGTAATAAACGTGTCTAACTAGACATTATCTGACGCAATTTTGTTACTCGATTTCGTGCGAATTCTAGCACTAATGCGCAGATAAAATTGTTACTTTATATTAACACTACCGTTAGTGAAATTAGTAACTACTGTAGTTAGTATATAATGATGATGATGTATTATAATACAATAGTAGTTTGTTAGTGTTGGAAATTTCCAACAATGGTTGTGAGCACCCAGATTGTGAGTACCATGGTTGTGAGCACCATCATGGTGAGCACCAAGGTTGTGAGCACCATGGTTGTGAGCACCATGGTTGTGAGCACCCAGGTTGTGAGCACCATGGTTATGAGCACCATGGTTGTGAGCAATATGGTTGTGAGCACCATGGTTGTGAGCACCATGGTTGTGAGCACCACGGTTGTGAGCATCATGGTTGTGAGCACCATGGTTGAGTGCACCTGGTGCTCTGCTCTACCAAAGCTCAACTAAGACAGAAGACCTGAGAACACAAGAGGAATGAGTGCTGGAGCCTTAAGACGGGATGAGAGGAGCTGGTGAGCCATCACCAACATTGAAGAATTAAGTAAAGGTTGACACTGAGAGATAGTAGTGAAGGTGAGGCCGTAAGACCAGCAAGGAATGACACTATTTTGGAAATAGTCCACAAGTCACTATATCATGAACACGAGCATTTTAGTCCAAGCAATGGTTGGATTATATAACCTAACTCTATAGAAATAAAGCTGTGAAGAGAGTGTATGAGTTAAGACAATGGATGGAAGAGAAGACTGTACACATTTTAAACAGTTGAGTGTATTGTGAAGACGCAAGGGTTGTGTTAGAGGAAGCGGGAGTGTGTTTGTGAGGTGAAGAGTGGGCTTCAGAGACCAGTTTTTTCCGCTCTGAGAAAGCAGGGAGTGTGTTTGGAGAAAGCAGTGTGCATGTCTATGTGAAAGCAAGTCAGTGCTTGAGGTGGAGGGGAATGTATGTAAGGAAGTGGGAAGTGCACGAAACTACAACATTTCATCAGGAAAATAAATCTCGATTAAAAAAAATACAAACTAATAAGTCTCTCCAGAAAAAAAATGCTGGACTGTTTACAAATAAAAAAAAGAAAGGCAAGATAAACAATTAAGTGCATATAACAAGAGGTATAGACTAATGCCAAACCTTTGTTTAGATATATCAAACAATGTTTAAAGATTATTAAGCATTTGAAAAATAAAGAAGATTTTGCAACAGATAACAAAGAACCGGGTGATATTTTACTAGAGAGAAACTTAATATTATTTCAATAGGTAAAAAATTCAATAATGGAGGGAAGGAGGACAAGTTGAGTAGATAAGTAATTACCAGAAATGAAGACATTAAACAACTAAACAAGTCTACAAATAAAGGTCTAAGTCTCCATTGTCAGACTAAGTAATTGCCAAGGTGTTTAACCAATGTATAGAAGCGCTCAGTGAGACCTTGTCTTGCATACTTAATAAATGATTAGAGTTTAGCAGAGTACCACAGTCAGCGGGAGAGTGTAAACCTGTCGACATACTCAGTCTAGCTATATTGTAACACTGGTTGTCCAGAAACTATATTACTGGCCGTCCTGTGATATAGTCCAGCTGGTGCTCTAGTGTACTAGCATCATGCAACGTCACTGACTAGTCTTATATCAAGAATGAGCTGGTTGGGGATTTAAACCCAAAAGGGAGCTCTGGTTTTTGCACCAGACTGTTACTTGCGTACAGACAGACAGTCCCCAACCACTCCCAGACCAACCCATCCTTCGAATTGAAAGTACGATTTAATACTAAGTGTAATAAGTACATTTTCCTACTGTCATAAACATTGCATAATTACACTTATGGGGCTGTTACATTTATCCAACTCCCTCCCCCGATTTAATTCTCCTCGTTTTCTGTTAAGACACTCAGAATTTTAGGATGAAATTTTCAATTTCAATCTTACTCATGGAGAGGGGTTCAGGATCACCTATTTAGGGGTGCGGCTCCAAAACTGGCCTCATTGTCACGTGTACATACCACCGACTCGAGCTGCCGTGACTCCCGACTCTCTCCTTGTTCGGAATGATCTCCCTGAATTAGTGTCTACTGTCAGCATATCCGCAGCCATGACACCCCCCCCTCCCCCTCCCCCTCCCTCTCCCCCCCCCTCTCTCTCTCTCTCTCTCTCTCTCTCTCTCTCTCTCTCTCTCTCTCTCTCTCTCTCTCTCTCTCTCTCTCTCGGAAACCTCGCCAAGACAAGAGCAAAAACCAGCTAACATTTGAAACATTTAATACATAGAAACGTACATAATAAAAGATATAATATACAATATTACCGTACTAACCCGTCCTCTTAAAAATAACGTCACTTTTGACTCGTATCACCGTACAGCACTCTAAGCTGCTACAACCTGGCAGCACTCTAGTATCATATCCTGGCTTCACCAACTATCTATATCAGGTGACTGCACAACTCTTGGCTCACAACCTACTACCCCTCACTGCTTGGGGCTGAAATACGTGGCACAACAATAATGTATCTTCAACCTTAAAAGTATATTGAAACTCTGCTTGGGGCTGAAATACCTGGAACAGCTACATAAATATCCCCAACAAAAGAAGAAATCAATCTCTCACCTTACATTGCATCTTACATGTCAATAAGTATTCACAACCCGTTCTCACAAATTCGTAAAGTCAATATTGACTTATTAACTATGTGCATAGGTGATATACTAAACATAATAGATACCCTTAAAAAGATTCATAGAAAACACCGACCTTACCTAACCTTGTTAGTATCTTAAGATAAGCATCTTATTGCTTCGTAATTACAATTATTACTTAACCTATACCTATTATAGGTTAGGTAATAATTGTAATTACGAAGCAATAAGATGCTTATCTTAACATACTAAGTAGGTTAGGTAAGGTCGGTGTTTTCTATGAATCTTTTTAAGGGTATCTATTATGTTAAGTATGTCACCTATGCACATATTTAATAAGTCAATATTGACTTATTAAATTTGCGAGAACGGGTTGGCATTCAAGCACTCTCCTTACACATTAATGTGTCAACAGGATCCTCTGTTCTGCTCCTAGAGGCTTACTACTAATGCAATATCTAGGTCCTCCAAAAATCAAGACAGGCACTTCTGCATTTCTCCCAATCTGCTACACAATGAAGTCCTACTCCAACACCATTGACGCTCCTCTACCGGCTCCACAAAGACACGTGAAGCTCTTCTACACTGCTTGAAGTTCAACTCCTCACTATGGAGCTCTGCTCTACCTCAGAGTTCAGTATCCACTTCTCCAGCCTCGAAGTTCCTCCATTCACTTTTTCCCACACAAACTTGCAATTCCATTACCTTGCCAATAACAAAATTTTCCTAACAAAATTAAGTAATAAACCTATATCCTGTCATTAAATCTCGCCCTCCCACGCTGCACCGTGTTGTCCAACTCTGGTGGGTATTCTCCCATCCTGGACGAGTCCGAGATCGAAACATGTACTGACGTGCTGCTGACTTCCTCCCCGGACGCTGGGCGGCTGGGGGCCGCCGCTTCTCAGTCGCCCCGTGACATCCAACGAGAGAGGTTATATCACTCCTCCCTCCAGCATGTTCACTCAACTCTAACTTCTTATTTTAGCTAACTGGATCAACAAAATATCTACTCTGTATATACATATGTTCACTCTAATCACTGGGCACATGATCAAGAACTGTTAGCTAATCTAACAACTGATTAAATATGCTTACTGCAGAAATCTATGAAATAGGGGCGCTCACTCCCGGGTGCTCAACATGGTGCTCACACAGGTTGCCCACAAAAATTGCTTTAGGACTGCTTCACAAGGCTTCCTCCAGCCCTGACTTGAGTACACAGAGTCGCCCGGCAGGCTCCACACAGAAACGCCTGCTTGCTTCTTTCTTCTTAAAGGAACACACAATTAGAGTTCCACACAGGTACGACCAACCACACGCTTCCAGGTCGCCTCTAATACATTCAAATCACAGAGAAATGGTGTATGATGTCTTGAACAGCTTCCTCACATTTGAAAACAAGTAGCTTTCACTTCACCGCTAACACAGGGCACCATATTCTTTCTTCTTCCAGGAGAACAACAGAGTACAACCATCCCTGACGACTGCTGTAACACAAGTAAGGTCACAACGTCCTGCTAGCGTCATGTCTCGTCACCAAAATATCGACATCTCATTCCATCTCACTTTTATTAGACACTCATCCTCCGCTCGTATTCTTAAATTCCTCACTGACATTTATTATATATTTTCTTCCTCTGACCGCTTGGTCTCAGGTCCGGAAAACAGAATAACTCACTGGTAGACTCGTTCCACCAGGCAACATGAGGTCATAACTTCGAGACACTTTATACTCTTATTTAGATAAAAGTGTTACGAATTTACCTTATATATATATATATATATATATATATATATATATATATATATATATATATATATATATATATATATATATATATATTTTTAAACCTAGAAGGGGTACCACCTCTGTTGCAAGTGTAGGGACCCATAGCCTCGGAGAAGAAAATAAAGAGTACTCAGAGGAGATCTGTGGATCTTCACTGAACACTTTGATATTTTCTTATTCTACCTCCCCTATTCTTTTGGTATGTGTGTATATTTATCTAACTTTATTTGAAAATATCATTACACAAAAAAAAATATAATATTGATTACATGCAGAGTACAAGGCTGCTTGTCACAAGTTGAATAGCTACTCCAGCTCCTCAGATGGTGGGCAGGAACCATGGATGCAGTGAGCATTTCCTCTCTGGATTGCCACACTAAGGCGCTGAAAAAGAAAACTGGCAGCTTTAGGGTCTCTAGTTGTTTCGATTAGCTTAGACCCCAACTCCTTCAAAAAGCTAGCAGCACTTTTACCCCAGGCACCAAGTGTCTCTGAGGCAATGGGGACAAAATTGTAGTGGGGTTCAGGGTCTCTGTATTTATGTGACTTGGCCGCTTCCCGGTGATAGGCAGCTCCTCCTGCTTGTGTAGCACTGAAGTCAACATAGGTGTTGGCTAAAGTTGAAAGGGAAGTGTAGTTCCACACCAACTGTCTACCATTCTTCCATGGGTTCACCGTGATTCCGTCTGGGCGACCGACAGGCTCCTCAGAGTTGCAGGACATTAGGTAACGGGACTCTCTCTCTGCTGGACAACCGGCTGTGGTAAGGCTTCTTAATAATGTCATTGACCTCGCCGTGTCTTGCATGCCATCCTCCTGTCCTTTGGCAGAGAAGGCCATGCCGTCCGTACCTGCCGGCCTCTGCCTCGCCGCAAATACATCTGTATTCAGTGTGGATTGGGGCAGCGAGGAGGAGAGCCACGGCAATTTGGAGGGCCTGTGGTGTGAGACGGGTGCCGGTTGCTGACATTGGGGTTGCAAATAGGAAATCACCTGCATGGGGAGCTGCTACAGCTCTAAGTCGGGCAGTGTCACGTGGTGTTGTCGCAGCTTCTAGCAAAGTCGCAGCTTCTTGGTCGGCAATGGGGCGATCCCAGCTGGATTGCTTATGGGCTTCAGAAGGCGGTGGTTGGGATGCTGGTCCTGCGAGAGAGACCCATTTGGTTGTGCAGTCTGTAAAGCTGGGATCATGTACCCCTGCCTGTTGAACTAGGTGCTCAGGTATGATTTCCTTCACCAAGTTGTCAGATCCCACTAAAGAGGATAGGAACGCTGGTACAGGAATTTGTGTTGCTGTGCGCACGCCAAGGCCCCCGAGTCTGACAGGAAGGGAGGCCTGTTTCCACTGTAAGTCGCTGAGGGAAAGATCGAGGGCTTTTTCTAGTGTTGATTTCAGCAAGCTGTCGTACTCTTCTAATTTAATATTGTTGAAAGATGGCGAACATCTTAGAAAGTAGGTCAGCCTGGGGAGGGACAAACATCTGGTGATGAGGTAAAGTGCATCATGAGCATCGATGTCTTCAATCCTCTCGTTCATCCTCTTCAGGACAGTGATCTTCTTACCAAGGACCCCGTCGATGGCATTCCTTACAAGAGGAGCACCTAGGAGTGTGCTGTCCTCAGGGTTGGTTGTTTGAATGTCAGGCAAAACAACCTTTATTTGCTCTATTATGTGCTGGTTGGTGGAGGTTATTTCGCACTTGGAAGAGTTCAGGGTGAGGCCTAGACTTGCTCCTTGCTCCTGAATTATTCTTATGTCGTCCAAGAGTGAGGCTGGGGAGCCGGCTAGAATACCATCGTCCAAAAATCAAATGTTGAGCTCACTGGACAGTTATCGGTGACTTCCTTGATGACTAGGCAGAAAAGAAAAGAAGCAAGGAGGTCACCCTGTTGGACACCTTGTGATTCAATTTCATGTTCCCCAAAAAGCAGCGTTAGATCGTTCCCCAAAAAGAGAGTTAGTTATATATATATATATATATATATATATATATATATATATATATATATATATATATATATATATATATATATATATATATATATATATATATATATATATATATATATATTAGTATATTTTGGTAGCAGTCTTTCCTGTAGACATATATTATTAAATATGACCGAAAAAGTAAGATTAATAATTCTAACACGAATTTTCTCAATCTTTCGTACATTTCTTTTCACTGTTGGAGGTAATTCAAAAATCAATTCTCCAAAATTCATTTTTATTTCTAGTCTGACGCGACACTTGAGCGCGTTTCGTAAAACTTATTACATTTTCAAAGACTTTACACATACACAACTGAATAGAACTTACATATCTCCGATTTGTTTACATCTACATTTGAGTGAGGTGGATGGGGTGAGGTGGTATTTAATAGGGTATTAATTTCATCACACAAGACAGAACACGAAACAATGGGTATTGAAATGGAAGGGATTGTAGAAAGCCTATTGGTCCATATTTCTTGATGCTTCTATATTGGAGCAGAGTCTTGAGGTAGGTAGAATATAGTTGTGCATTAATTGGCTGTTGATTGTTGGTGTTGACTTCTTAATGTGCAGTGCCTCACAAACGTCAAGCCGTCTGCTATCGCTGTATCTATCGATGATTTCTGTGTTGTTTACTAGGATTTCTCTGGCGATGGTTTGGTTGTGGGAAGAGATTATATGTTCCTTAATGGAGCCCTGTTGCTTATGCATCGTTAAACGCCTAGAAAGAGATGTTGTTGTCTTGCCTATATACTGGGTTTTTTGGAGCTTACAGTCCCCAAGTGGGCATTTGAAGGCATAGACGACGTTGGTCTCTTTTAAAGCGTTCTGCTTTGTGTCTGGAGAGTTTCTCATGAGTAGGCTGGCCGTTTTTCTGGTTTTATAGTAAATCGTCAGTTGTATCCTCTGATTTTTGTCTGTAGGGATAACGTTTCTATTAACAATATCTTTCAGGACCCTTTCCTCCGTTTTATGAGCTGTGGAAAAAGAAGTTCCTGTAAAATAGTCTAATAGGGGGTATAGGTGTTGTGTTAGTTGTCTCTTCAGAGGTTGCATGGCGTTTCACTTTCCTTCTTATGGTGTCTTCGACGAAACCATTGGAGAAGCCGTTGTTAACTAGGACCTGCCTTACCCTACAGACTACGGCCTACTTTCCGGGCCGAGTGAGATGGCCCGGAAAGTAGAGTTGGAAATTCTGTTGGACGACATATTCGACCTCGAGACACAAAAGAAGGTCACTACCAAAGATACCTTACAAGCAGAACTTATTGCAGAAGGAGGAAAGAATCGAGGCAATTACAGAAGCACCATACTGTCCCCCGAGCTCAAAGCGGCAGCTAAAAGCCTTCGTGAGAAAAAGGAGATAGTTGTCAGGAGAGGTGACAAGTCGTCAATATATGTCATTCTTAAAAAAAGACGAATATCTGGCGAAAATGAACCTCATACTCTCTGACCAAACTAAGTTCCAAAGGGTAACGAAGGACACTACAGCCGAATTAAAAGCAAAGGTCAACAAACTGATCGAAACTGTGAACGCCAAGAAATCCGGACTCCACCTGCCAAAGATCATTGGGGAATATAAACCTGGATATGCGTATGGAAATGTCAAGACACACAAGCCTGGAAACCCACTTCGGCCAATCATTAGCCAGATACCCACACCCACGTGCAGACTGGCGAAGCGACTCAACGGCCTGCTGACTCCTTATGTTCCTTGCGCCTTCAGCCTGAAGTCTCCAAAGGAATTTGTTGACTTACTGCGGGGCACACGGGCCACAGGGATAAGAGCCTCGTTGGATGTAGAATCGCTGTTTACCAACGTACCTGTGGACGAGACAATCGGTATGTTAGCCGACAGAGTGTCTCGTGATCCAGCCTGTACTCCTCTTGACATACCAGAAAATATTCTGAGGAAACTACTCCAAGCTTGTACTAAAGAGGCACCCTTCTTGAGCCCGGATGGGCACATGTATAAGCAAGTAGATGGGGTCGCCATGGGTTCTCCCCTAGGTGTCCTGTTTGCAAACTTCTACATGGGTTCCATCGAGCAAAAAGTCTTAGTCGACATGAACTTGAAACCGGCCATATACTGTAGGTATGTTGACGACATTTTTACACAGTTACCTGATGTCAGACATCTGCAGAAGCTGAAGGAGGCATTTGAGCAGAGTTCCGTGCTGCGTTTCACTTACGAGATGGAAAAGGATGGGAAGCTGCCCTTTCTAGATGTAACAGTCATGGAAAAGAGCGGAGGTTTCCACACTGCAGTCTGCACTAAGGAAACGAACATAGGAATGTGCCAAAATGCCAACAGCGACTGCCCAGACAGGTACAAGAGGAGTGTTGTTAACGCATATGTCGACCGTGCTCTCAGCCACAGCTCAGAATGGAAGCAAGTCGACGAAGAACTCTGTAGGGTAAGGCAGGTCCTAGTCAACAACGGCTTCTCCAATGGTTTCGTCGAAGACATCATAAGAAGGAAAGTGAAACGCCATGCAACCTCTGAAGAGACAACTAACACAACACCTATACCCCCTATTAGACTATTTTACAGGAACTTCTTTTCCACAGCTCATAAAACGGAGGAAAGGGTCCTGAAAGATATTGTTAATAGAAACGTTATCCCTACAGCCAAAAATCAGAAGATACAACTGACGATTTACTATAAAACCAGAAAAACGGCCAGACTACTCATGAGAAACTCTCCAGACACAAAGCAGAACGCTTTAAAAGAGACCAACGTCGTATATGCCTTCAAATGCCCACTTGGGGACTGTAAGCTCCAAAAAACCCAGTATATAGGCAAGACAACAACATCTCTTTCTAGGCGTTTAACGATGCATAAGCAACAGGGCTCCATTAAGGAACATATAATCTCTTCCCACAACCAAACCATCGCCAGAGAAATCCTAGTAAACAACACAGAAATCATCGATAGATACAGCGATATCAGACGGCTTGACGTTTGCGAGGCATTGCACATTAAGAAGTCAACACCAGCAATCAACAGCCAATTAATGCACAACTATATTCTACCCACCTCAATAGAAGCATCAAGAAATATGGACCAATAGGCTTTCTACAATCACTTCCATTTCAATACCCATTGTTTCGTGTTCTGTCTTGTGTTGATGAAATTAATACCCTATTAAATACCACCTCACCCCATCCACCTCACTCAAATGTAGATATAAACAAATCGGAGATATGTAAGTTCTATTCAGTTGTGTATGTGTAAAGTCTTTGAAAATGTAATAAGTTTTACGAAACGCACTCAAGTGTCACGTCAGACTAGAAATAACAATGAATTTTGGAGAATTGATTTTTGAATTACCTCCAACAGTGAAAAGAAATGTACGAAAGATTGAGAAAATTCGTGTTAGAATTATTAATCTTACTTTTTCGGTCATATTTAATAATATATATATATATATATATATATATATATATATATATATATATATATATATATATATATATATATATATATATATATATATATATTAGTATATTTTGGTAGCAGTCTTTCTTGTAAACATATGTTGTTAAATATGATCGAAAAAGTAAGATTAATAATTCTAACACGAATTTTCTCAATATTTCTTATGTTTCTTCTTACTGTCGATGGTAATGGAAAAATCAATTCTCCAAAATTAATTTTTATTTCTAGTCTGACGCAACGCTTGAACGCTTTTCGTAATAACTTATTACATTTTCAAAGACTTTAGTTTACAGACACACAACTGTCGCAACGACAATAAGTCACAATCAACCACACGAACAACAGTCACCAGTAGTAACGACAACAACAGTCACAATTAACAACAAGAACAACAGTCACATGAAGCAATGACAACAACAGTCACCAGTAGTAACGACAACAATAGTTACCAGAACCAACGGCAACAACAGTCACCAGAAGCATCGACAACAACAGTCAACAGTAGCAACAACAACAGTCACCAGTTGCATTGACAACAACAGTCACCAGTTGCAACGACGACAACAGTCACCAGTTGCAACGACGACAACAGTCAACAGTAGCAACGACAACAATAGTCACCAGTAGCAACAACAACAACAGTCACCAGTTGCATTGACAACAACAGTCACCAGTTGCATAGACAACAACAGTCACCAGTTGCAACGACAACAACAGTCACCAGTTGCAACGACGACAACAGTCACCAGTTGCAACGACGACAACAGTCAACAGTAGCAACGACAACAACAGTCAACAGTAGCAACAACAACAACAGTCACCAGTTGCATTGACAACAACAGTCACCAGTTGCATTGACAACAACAGTCACCAGTTGCAACGACAACAACAGTCACCAGTTGCATTGACAACAACAGTCACCAGTTGCATTGACAACAACAGTCACCAGTTGCAACGACAACAACAGTCACCAGTAGCAACGACAACAACAGTCACCAGTAGCAACAACAAAAACAACAGTCACCATTAGCAACGACGACAACAACAGTAACCAAAAGCAACGACAACAACAGTAACCAAAAGCAACGACAACAAAAGTCAACAGTAGCAACAACAACAGCAGTCACCAGTAGCAACGAAAACAACAGTCAACAGTTGCAACGACAACAACAGTCACCAGTAGCAATGAAAACAACAGTCAACAGTAGCTACGACAACAAGTCACCAGTAGCAATGAAAACAACAGTCAACAGTAGCAACAACAACAGTCACCAGTAGCAATGAAAACAACAGTCAACAGTAGCAACGACAACAACAGTCACCAGTAGCAATGAAAACAACAGTCAACAGTAGCAACGACAACAACAGTCACAAGATTCAACAACAACAACAGTCACAAGATGCAACGACAACAACAGTCACCAGTAGCAACGACAACATCAGTCACCAGAAGCAACGACAACAACAGTCACCAGTAGCAACGACAACATCAGTCACCAGTAGCAACGACAACAACAGTCACCAGTAGCAACGACAACATCAGTCACCAGTAGCAACGACAACAACAGTCACCAGTAGCAACGACAACAACAGTCACCAGAAGCAACGATAAACAACAGTCACCAGTAGCAACGACAACAACAGTCACCAGTAGCAACGACAACAACAGTCACCAGTAGCAACGACAACAACAGTCACCAGTAGCAACGACAACAACAGTCACCAGTAGCAACGACAACAACAGTCACCAGAAGCAACGACAACAACAGTCACCAGTAGCAACGACAACAACAGTCACCAGAAGCAACGATAAACAACAGTCACCAGTAGCAACGACAACAACAGTCACCAGTAGCAACGACAACAACAGTCACCAGTAGCAACGACAACAACAGTCACCAGTAGCAACGACAACAACAGTCACCAGTAGCAACGATAAACAACAGTCACCAGTAGCAACGACAACAACAGTCACCAGTAGCAACGACAACAACAGTCACCAGTAGCAACGACAACATCAGTCACCAGTAGCAACGACAACAACAGTCACCAGTAGCAACGACAACATCAGTCACCAGTAGCAACGACAACAACAGTCACCAGTAGCAACGACAACAACAGTCAACAGTAGCAACGACAACAACAGTCACCAGTAGCAACGACAACAACAGTCACCAGTAGCAACGACAACAACAGTCACCAGTAGCAACGATAAACAACAGTCACCAGTAGCAACGACAACAACAGTCACCAGTAGCAACGATAAACAACAGTCACCAGTAGCAACTATAAACAAGAGTCACCAGTAGCAACGACAACAACAGTCACCAGTAGCAACTATAAACAAGATTCACCAGTAGCAACGACAACAACAGTCACCAGAAGCAACGATAAACAACAGTCACCAGTAGCATCAACGAAAGGTCAACTGCTGGCGGCCGTGGAGTGAGGACGTCTTGCCGACCCTCCGTGGCTGTTGGGGTTTGTTTGCCATTTTAGTCGTCAGGTGGTGTGGGCGTTTCTGCCCTCCCAGTTTGTTGCTGCCTGGCTGCATGTTGACGTGGCGGTTCTGCCATGGGAGGCCATCTTCCCCCTGTTGTGCGTGTGAACTCCGTGGGCCTGGAGTTCACTTGTAAGGCTGGATATACGACCGTCGAGAAGGTGATGTGTGACATGCTTCGTATCCCGATGGAGGCTATCTACTGTGTAGAGCTTGTTACAGCCCACAGGGTTGTTATTAAGTTCGTGACGGAGGAGTACCAGGACTTCCTCCGTCGGTACGAGGGGCGTACGTTGCCGTTGCCGGATGGTGCTGGCTCTGTGGCGATTTCGGATCGCAGTGGTGCCCTGACTTACGTCAGTGTCCATGATGCGCCTCTGAAGTTCCGTGAAGACCTCCTCCGGCGTTACTTCGGGAGGTTTGGTACTGTTGTCAGCGTGCGGGTGAACACGCTCACCTCGGGGCGATATGCTGGGAGGTGAACGAACATGCGCATGTTGGGAATGCACCTGCGGTCGGATATACCTTCTTCTGTCCGGCTTATGGGATACTACGTCCGGGTGTTTTATGCCTGGCACCCTCGTACCTGTTTCCGGTGTGGCCTGTTGGGGCATCAGGCTGCCAGGTGCTCTGAGGCCCCAGCTGCTCCTGTCAACTTGTTCCGAGAAGAGGATTTCCCGCCGCTCCCACTGGAGGCAGTCTCCGGTGCAGATGAGGAGGTGCGCGTTCCGTTTGCTGCTGCAGCTCCCCCGGCGACGCCTGACGTTCCTCCGGTTGTTGCCGACCCTCCACCGGGTATTGCGGTACCGTTGGTTGGTCTGCCTGATCCTGTCACTGTCTACGTTGCTCCCTTGGGCCTTCCTGGTGCTCCCTGTGTGGCGTCGCTGTCTTCTCCCTCGTCTTCGGATGCTGCACCTGGACCTGTGTTCGTGACTCGGGTCTCGGATATGCTGGGTGCTGGGGTGGCTGCGGAGCCTCCTGCTGTGTGTGGCCCGGTTCCCTCTGTGATGGAGGCTGCTGCCGTTCTGTGTCGGGCGTCGGTTCATCCGGCTCGTGGTACTCGTGTTTCTGGGTCCACTTCCGGCTTTGACGATATCCGGCCAGTGCCCAAACGTTCCCGGCGTTCGTTTTCTGCCTGGGCCGATGTTGGTGACTTCAGTGACATTGGGTCCTCAGTGTTGACGGTGTGGATGCGGATACGTCGTTGTCTCCGCAGTTAGTGGTGGCGGAGGTCCATGCGCCTGCTGGTGTTGGTGCCTGTGTCTCGGACGTGCCTTCGGTTCTTTCTCCGCCAGGGGACTCTCTGCAGTGGGGGGTGGTGGCTTCCGCTGCCAGGAATGGTTTGGACTCTGGTGATGGGCATGGCCTGGTGGTGACATTACAGAGGGATGCGCGCCGTCCGAGTTCCTTGCTGTCGTCTGGTGGTGTGCCCGGGGCCGTGGGTGCCCCTGTGGTGGTGCCCTGTGGCCCATTCGCTCCTGTGCAGGTGCGCGTTGGTGACATGGAGGATGTGTTGCCAGCGTCTGTGATGCCGCCGGGTCACTGGACGGAAATTGCGAAGTTACTGCTGTCTGACGGACTGGAGAACTTTCATGGTGGGCAGGTTCCCTTCATGTGGGGGATGGGTGGCGGCAACTCACCTCATGAGTACTACCATCTGGGTACCCTGTTTGCGGGTGTTTGTTGCCCCGGTTCCAGATGTTATGGCGTCCCCGGTGGATGGACGGGACCCTTGGCAGTGGGTGCTCTGGGAAGCGTTCAATGTACGGCTCCCGCGGGCCAGGTTCCTGGGCAAGGATGTCCACTGATTTCCTGTGTATTTGCTATATGAAATGCTGTGTGCCCCTCTGGCTGTTTGTTTGCCCTGGTATATTCTGTGCTCGTGCCTCTCCCTTTGTGCGTTTCTTTGCCATATGGCATATTAGTTTCGAGTGCTTGGCATCACTCGTTTTCCGTTTTGGCTTGGCGTTTCGCCTTTCCTGGCTTCGCGATTCACCCTTCATGGGTACGCCGGGGCGCATCCGATCCCACGATCGTCGTCGCCCCTAACTGAACAACAACAACAGTAGCATCAACAACAACATTCAAAAGTAGTAGCGACAATAACAAAATCACCGGAAATAACGAAACCAACAGTCATCCGCGGCAGTTTACAGGGATACTTCTGTGCGGGCCCTAAGCCTCTGGCTGGTCCACCAAGTGTTACTTGTTCCTGTTTTACTTAGGCGGAGTATGAGTATTCATGACTCGCATGGTCGCTTTAGTAAGATTATGTCCCACATGTTTAACAACTTCTTCTGCTCTGTTGAATCTTAGTAGAAATCTAAATGGGTATATAACTGTGCACGGTGTTAGAAAATGTTCCAGTGGTCTATTGTGGTTGTAACTGTTCACTGTGTTAAATAATGTTCGAGTGGTCTGTCGAGCAGTTGAGCAGAAGAACTGTTAGCTGTCGAGCTGACAGTTCTTCTCATCCTCTGGAACCTGTTAACTTATTTTCATGGAACTTGAAAAATGTTGTCTGCAGGTATTACGGTAATACTCCTCTCAGTGAATACCAGCGTCAACAACAGCCTCCACCAGCGTCAACAACAGCCTCCACCAGCGTCAACAACAGCCTCCACCAGCGTCAACAACAGCCTCCACCAGCGTCAACAACAGCCTCCACCAGCGTCAACAACAGCCTCCACCAGCGTCAACAACAGCCACCACCAGCGTCAACAACAGCCTCCACCAGCGTCAACAACAGCCTCCACCAGCGTCAACAACAGCCTCCACCAGCGTCAACAACAGCCACCACCAGCGTCAACAACAGCCTCCACCAGCGTCAACAACAGCCTCCACTAGCGTCAACAACAGCCTCCATCAGCGTCAACAACAGCCTCCACCAGCGTCAACAACAGCCTCCACCAGCGTCAACAACAGCCTCCATCAGCGTCAACAACAGCCTCCACCAGCGTCAACAACAGCCACCACCAGCGTCAACAACAGCCTCCACCAGCGTCAACAACAGCCTCCATCAGCGTCAACAACAGCCTCCACCAGCGTCAACAACAGCCTCCACCAGCGTCAACAACAGCCACCACCAGCGTCAACAACAGCCTCCACCAGCGTCAACAACAGCCTCCACCAGCGTCAACAACAGCCTCCACCAGCGTCAACAACAGCCTCCATCAGCGTCAACAACAGCCTCCACCAGCGTCAACAACAGCCTCCACCAGCGTCAACAACAGCCTCCATCAGCGTCAACAACAGCCTCCACCAGCGTAAAACAACAGCCTCCACCAGCGTCAACAACAGCCTCCATCAGCGTCAACAACAGCCTCCACCAGCGTCAACAACAGCCACCACCAGCGTCAACAACCAGCCTCCACCAGCGTCAACAACAGCCTCCACCAGCGTCAACAACAGCCTCCACCAGCGTCAACAACAGCCTCCATCAGCGTCAACAACAGCCTCCACCAGCGTCAACAACAGCCTCCACCAGCGTCAACAACAGCCTCCACCAGCGTCAACAACAGCCTCCATCAGCGTCAACAACACCAGCGTCAACAACAGCCTCCACCAGCGTCAACAACAGCCTCCACCAGCGTCAACAACAGCCTCCACCAGCGTCAACAACAGCCTCCACCAGCGTCAACAACAGCCTCCACCAGCGTCAACAACAGCCTCCACCAGCGTCAACAACAGCCTCCACCAGCGTCAACAACAGCCTCCACCAGCGTCAACAACAGCCTCCACCAGCGTCAACAACAGCCTCCACCAGCGTCAACAACAGCCTTCACCAGCGTCAACAACAGCCTCCACCAGCGTCAACAACAGACCACCAGCGTCAACAACAGCCTCCATCAGCGTCAACAACAGCCTCCACCAGCGTAAAACAACAGCCTCCACCAGCGTCAACAACAGCCTCCATCAGCGTCAACAACAGCCTCCACCAGCGTCAACAACAGCCACCACCAGCGTCAACAACAGCCTCCACCAGCGTCAACAACAGCCTCCACCAGCGTAACAACAGCCTCCACCAGCGTCAACAACAGCCTCCACCAGCGTCAACAACAGCCTCCACCAGCGTCAACAACAGCCTCCACCAGCGTCAACAACAGCCTCCATCAGCGTCAACAACAGCCTCCACCAGCGTCAACAACAGCCTCCACCAGCGTCAACAACAGCCACCACCAGCGTCAACAACAGCCTCCACCAGCGTCAACAACAGCCACCACCAGCGTCAACAACAGCCTCCACCAGCGTCAACAACAGCCACCACCAGCGTCAACAACAGCCACCACCAGCGTCAACAACAGCCTCCACTAGCGTCAACAACAGCCTCCACCAGCGTCAACAACAGCCTCCACCAGCGTCAACAACAGCCTCCACCAGCGTCAACAACAGCCTCCACCAGCGTCAACAACAGCCTCCACCAGCGTCAACAACAGCCTCCACCAGCGTCAACAGTCAATTACAGCAGCTACAACGGTGACCTACAGAAGCAACAACAGTCACCAGCAGCGTCAACAGTTCTGCAAGTTACAACAACAACAACAACGGTTACCAGCAACAGCTAAGGCAACAGTCACTAGCAACAAGTTACCTGCAGCAGCAGCAACAATTACCAATAGCAGCAACAACAACAGGCACCAACAGCAGCAGCAACAACAGGCACCAGCAGCAGCAGCAACAACAGGCACCAGCAGCAGCAGCAACAACAATTACCAAGAGCAGCAGCAACAACAGGCACCAGCAGCAGCAACAACAGGCACCAGCAGCAGCAGCAACAACAATTACCAATAGCAGCAGCAACAACAGGCACCAGCAGCAGCAGCAACAACAATTACCAATAGCAGCAGCAACAACAGGCACCAGCAGCAGCAGCAACAACAGGCACCAGCAGCAGCAGCAACAACAGGCACCAGCAGCAGCAACAACAACAGGCACCAGCAGCAGCAGCAACAACAGGCACCAGCAGCAGCAACAACAACAGGCACCAGCAGCAGCAGCAACAACAGGCACCAGCAGCAGCAGCAACAACAACAGGCACCAGCAGCAGCAGCAACAACAGGCACCAGCAGCAGCAACAACAACAGGCACCAGCAGCAGCAGCAGCAGCAGCAACAGGCACCAGCAGCAACAACAACAACAGGCACCAGCAGCAGCAGCAACAACAATTACCAATAGCAGCAGCAACAACAGGCACCAGCAGCAGCAGCAACAACAGGCACCAGCAGCAGCAACAACAGGCACCAGCAGCAGCAACAACAGGCACCAGCAGCAGCAGCAACAACAGGCACCAGCAGCAACAACAACAGGCACCAGCAGCAGCAGCAACAACAGGCACCAGCAGCAGCAGCAACAACAGGCACCAGCAGCAGCAGCAACAACAGGCACCAGCAGCAGCAGCAACAACAGGCACCAGCAGCAGCAGCAACAACAGGCACCAGCAGCAGCAACAACAACAGGCACCAGCAACAACAACAGGCACCAGCAGCAGCAACAACAACAGGCACCAGCAGCAGCAACAACAACAGGCACCAGCAGCAGCAACAACAACAGGCACCAGCAGCAGCAACAACAACAGGCACCAGCAGCAGCAACAACAACAGGCACCAGCAGCAACAACAGGCACCAGCAGCAGCAACAACAACAGGCACCAGCAGCAGCAACAACAACAGGCACCAGCAGCAGCAGCAACAACAGGCACCAGCAGCAGCAGCAACAACAGGCACCAGCAGCAGCAGCAACAACAGGCACCAGCAGCAGCAGCAACAACAGGCACCAGCAGCAGCAACAACAACAGGCACCAGCAGCAGCAACAACAACAGGCACCAGCAGCAACAACAACAACAGGCACCAGCAGCAGCAACAACAACAGGCACCAGCAGCAGCAGCAACAACAGGCACCAGCAGCAACAACAACAGGCACCAGCAGCAGCAGCAACAACAGGCACCAGCAGCAGCAACAACAGGCACCAGCAGCAGCAGCAACAACAGGCACCAGCAGCAGCAACAACAGGCACCAGCAGCAGCAGCAACAACAGGCACCAGCAGCAACAACAACAGGCACCAGCAGCAGCAGCAACAACAGGCACCAGCAGCAGCAGCAACAACAGGCACCAGCAGCAGCAACAACAGGCACCAGCAGCAACAACAACAGGCACCAGCAGCAGCAGCAACAACAGGCACCAGCAGCAGCAGCAACAACAACAACAGGCACCAGCAGCAGCAGCAACAACAATTACCAATAGCAGCAGCAACAACAGGCACCAGCAGCAACAACAACAGGCACCAGCAGCAGCAGCAACAACAGGCACCAGCACCAGCAGCAACAACAACAACAGGCACCAGCAGCAGCAACAACAACAGGCACCAGCAGCAGCAGCAACAACAGGCACCAGCAGCAGCAACAACAACAGGCACCAGCAGCAGCAACAACAACAGGCACCAGCAGCAGCAGCAACAACAGGCACCAGCAGCAGCAGCAACAACAGGCACCAGCAGCAGCAGCAACAACAGGCACCAGCAGCAGCAGCAACAACAGGCACCAGCAGCAGCAGCAACAACAGGCACCAGCAGCAGCAGCAACAACAGGCACCAGCAGCAGCAACAACAACAGGCACCAGCAGCAGCAGCAACAACAGGCACCAGCAGCAGCAGCAGCAACAACAGGCACCAGCAGCAGCAGCAACAACAACAACAGGCACCAGCAGCAGCAACAACAACAGGCACCAGCAGCAGCAGCAACAACAGGCACCAGCAGCAGCAACAACAACAGGCACCAGCAGCAGCAACAACAACAGGCACCAGCAGCAGCAGCAACAACAGGCACCAGCAGCAGCAGCAACAACAGGCACCAGCAGCAGCAGCAACAACAGGCACCAGCAGCAGCAGCAACAACAGGCACCAGCAGCAGCAGCAACAACAGGCACCAGCAGCAGCAGCAACAACAGGCAGCAGCAGCAGCAACAACAACAGGCACCAGCAGCAGCAGCAACAACAGGCACCAGCAGCAGCAGCAGCAACAACAGGCACCAGCAGCAGCAGCAACAACAGGCACCAGCAGCAGCAGCAACAAGAACAGGCACCAGCAGCAGCAGCAACAACAGGCACCAGCAGCAGCAGCAACAACAGGCACCAGCAGCAGCAGCAACAACAGGCACCAGCAGCAGCAGCAACAACAGGCACCAGCAGCAGCAACAACAACAGGCACCAGCAGCAGCAGCAGCAGCAACAACAGGCACCAGCAGCAGCAACAACAACAGGCACCAGCAGCAACAACAACAACAGGCACCAGCACCAGCAGCAACAACAGGCACCAGCAGCAGCAACAACAACAGGCACCAGCAGCAGTAGCAACAACAGGCACCAGCAGCAGCAGCAACAACAGGCACCAGCAGCAGCAACAACAGGCACCAGCAGCAGCAGCAACAACAGGCACCAGCAGCAGCAACAACAGGCACCAGCAGCAGCAACAACAACAGGCACCAGCAGCAGCAGCAACAACAGGCACCAGCAGCAGCAACAACAGGCACCAGCAGCAGCAGCAACAACAGGCACCAGCAGCAGCAACAACAACAGGCACCAGCAGCAGCAACAACAGGCACCAGCAGCAGCAACAACAACAGGCACCAGCAGCAGCAACAACAACAGGCACCAGCAGCAGCAACAACAGGCACCAGCAGCAGCAGCAGCAACAGGCACCAGCAGCAGCAACAACAGGCACCAGCAGCAGCAGCAACAGGCACCGGCAGCAACAACAACAGGCACCAGCAGCAGCAGCAACAACAGGCACCAGCAGCAGCAACAACAGGCACCAGCAGCAGCAACAACAACAGGCACCAGCAGCAGCAGCAACAACAGGCACCAGCAGCAGCAGCAACAACAGGCACCAGCAGCAGCAACAACAACAGGCACCAGCAGCAACAACAACAACAGGCACCAGCAGCAGCAGCAACAACAGGCACCAGCAGCAGCAGCAACAACAGGCACCAGCAGCAACAACAGGCACCAGCAGCAGCAGCAACAACAGGCACCAGCAGCAGCAGCAGCAACAGGCACCAGCAGCAGCAACAACAACAGGCACCAGCAGCAGCAGCAACAACAACAGGCACCAGCAGCAGCAACAACAACAGGCACCAGCAGCAGCAGCAACAACAGGCACCAGCAGCAGCAGCAACAACAGGCACCAGCAGCAGCAGCAACAACAGGCACCAGCAGCAGCAGCAACAACAGGCACCAGCAGCAGCAACAACAACAGGCACCAGCAACAACAACAGGCACCAGCAGCAGCAACAACAACAGGCACCAGCAGCAGCAACAACAACAGGCACCAGCAGCAGCAACAACAACAGGCACCAGCAGCAGCAACAACAACAGGCACCAGCAGCAACAACAGGCACCAGCAGCAGCAACAACAACAGGCACCAGCAGCAGCAACAACAACAGGCACCAGCAGCAGCAGCAACAACAGGCACCAGCAGCAGCAGCAACAACAGGCACCAGCAGCAGCAGCAACAACAGGCACCAGCAGCAGCAGCAACAACAGGCACCAGCAGCAGCAACAACAACAGGCACCAGCAGCAGCAACAACAACAGGCACCAGCAGCAGCAACAACAGGCACCAGCAGCAGCAACAACAACAGGCACCAGCAGCAGCAACAACAGGCACCAGCAGCAGCAACAAAAACAGGCACCAGCAGCAGCAACAACAGGCACCAGCAGCAGCAACAACAACAGGCACCAGCAGCAGCAACAACAACAGGCACCAGCAGCAGCAACAACAACAGGCACCAGCAGCAGCAACAACAACAGGCACCAGCAGCAGCAACAACAACAGGCACCAGCAGCAGCAACAACAGGCACCAGCAGCAGCAACAACAGGCACCAGCAGCAGCAGCAACAACAGGCACCAGCAGCAGCAACAACAGGCACCAGCAGCAGCAACAACAACAGGCACCAGCAGCAGCAGCAACAGGCACCAGCAGCAGCAGCAACAACAGGCACCAGCAGCAGCAACAACAGGCACCAGCAGCAGCAGCAACAACAGGCACCAGCAGCAGCAACAACAACAGGCACCAGCAGCAGCAACAACAACAGGCACCAGCAGCAGCAGCAACAACAGGCACCAGCAGCAGCAGCAACAACAGGCACCAGCAGCAGCAGCAACAACAGGCACCAGCAGCAGCAACAACAACAGGCACCAGCAGCAGCAACAACAACAGGCACCAGCACCAGCAGCAACAACAGGCACCAGCAGCAACAACAGGCACCAGCAGCAACAACAACAACAGGCACCAGCAGCAGCAACAACAACAGGCACCAGCAGCAACAACAGGCACCAGCAGCAACAGCAACAACAGGCACCAGCAGCAGCAACAACAGGCACCAGCAGCAGCAACAACAATAGGCACCAGCAGCAACAACAGGCACCAGCAGCAACAACAACAACAGGCACCAGCAGCAGCAACAACAACAGGCACCAGCAGCAACAACAGGCACCAGCAGCAACAACAGGCATGAGCAGCAGCAACAACAACAGGCACCAGCAGCAACAACAGCCACCAGCAGCAGCAACAACAACAGGCACCAGCAGCAACAACAGGCACCAGCAGCAACAACAACAACAGGCACCAGCAGCAGCAACAACAACAGGCACCAGCAGCAACAACAGGCACCAGCAGCAGCAACAACAACAGGCACCAGCAGCAGCAACAACAACAGGCACCAGCAGCAACAACAGGCACCAGCAGCAGCAGCAACAACAACAGGCACCAGCAGCAACAACAGGCACCAGCAGCAGCAACAACAACAGGCACCAGCAGCAACAACAGGCACCAGCAGCAGCAACAACAGGCACCAGCAGCAGCAACAACAACAGGCACCAGCAGCAACAACAGGCACCAGCAGCAGCAACAACAACAGGCACCAGCAGCAACAACAGGCACCAGCAGCAGCAACAACAACAGGCACCAGCAGCAACAACAGGCACCAGCAGCAGCAACAACAACAGGCACCAGCACCAGCAGCAACAACAACAGGCACCAGCAGGAGCAGCAACAACAGGCACCAGCAGCAGCAACAACAACAGGCTCCAGCAGCAACAACAGGCACCAGCAGCGGCAACATCTAAAGTCACCAGCAAAAGCAGCAGCAACAACAACAACATTCACCAGCATCAACAACAACAACAGTCAACAGTAACAGAGACAAAGGGCCACCAATGGGTTGAAACATTTGCCTTAGAGTGTGGAGAAGGTCTGAGGAACCGGTGAAAATACTCAGTCTTCCCACTGTTATTACCACAGCTGCAAGTTACTGCCTCAAGCAACTCAACATTTTACGTAAATGGAACAGCAAGTTGAGGCCAAGGTGGCAGGAGCTTGTAGGAAGGAACAGTAAAGTAACGGATGGTGCGTGGGGGCAAGGGAAAGTTGCCTACATTAGGTGGGAAGGAAAGGTAAGTTACACTGTGTGAGGGCGGCCAAGTTCATGCTGGGAGAACTGGTAAGTTAGCAAGAGTGAGGCGATCTTGTTGTAAGAACTAGTAGTAATATGATCATGTTGTAAGAACTAATACGTCAGGAAGGGTACAGGTAAGGGTAGGTTGCTATCTTATATGATATATAAGATAACAAAACCTATGATAGCAGCCGATGCGTGTAGTGGACGATTGGGTACCTGTGCATGTATACCTGCCTTCATCTTAAAAGTAGTCAGGTGTAAGTGGACATCATGGGCGTTATATAAACAATATAAGGACAGGGAGTAAATGACTGCTCTGGCTTCTAAACATTCCCATCCGACAATGTAAATATAATAACATAAGATGTATAGATATATATACGCAGCCTTTGAAAGTCCTATTTTAAACATTTATTGGAGAACGTTAGTATGATGTATATTCACCTTGACACATCCGCCACATCTATAAAAGCTTCAGTAGTGATGTAAACATTGTGCAGAGTTGTGCTCAAGCTGAAGCTTCAACATTGTTCATGGAGGTTAAGCACAACATTTTATGTCCCTGTTGGAGTACTCGGCTGATAATTCTTACTTTGTTTTGTTCGTAAATCAGCATCAAACTTCAGGAAAACGAGATCATCAAGCCTGACAAACATGTCACTGTCACAAATAATAGTGGAATGAATGATGAATCAAGGGTAACCACACGGTGCTCATCTTCATTCATCAAATCGCAATCAACAACAAACCGTTAACCTCCTCCCAGCACTACAGAGGGCCTCACAGTCTATGTCACAATCTACAGTTCACCGTCACACTCTTGAAGATGATGATGACTGTGAGTGGTGCTCCTGGTGAGATATGGGTGATGACTGTGAGTGGTGCTCCTGGTGAGACATGGGTGATGACTGAGTGGTGCTCCAGGTGAGACATGGGTGATGACTGTGAGTGGTGCTCCTGGTGAGACATGGGTGATGACTGTGAGTGGTGCTCCTAGTGAGACATGGGTGATGACTGTGAGTGGTGCTCCAGGTGAGACACGGGTGATGACTGTGAGTGGTGCTCCTGGTGAGACATGGGTGATGACTGTGAGTGGTGCTCCAGGTGAGACATGGGTGATAACTGTGAGTGGTGCTCCTGGTGAGACATGGGTGATGACTGTGAGTGGTGCTCCTGGTGAGACATGGGTGATGACTGTGAGTGGTGCTCCTGGTGAGACATGGGTGATGACTGTGAGTGGTGCTCCAGGTGAGACATGGGTGATGACTGTGAGTGGTGCTCCAGGTGAGACATGGGTGATGACTGTGAGTGGTGCTCCAGGTGAGACATGGGTGATGACTGTGAGTGGTGCTCCTGGTGAGACATGGGTGATGACTGTGAGTGGTGCTCCTGGTGAGACATGGGTGATGACTGTGAGTGGTGCTCCAGGTGAGACATGGGTGATGACTGTGAGTGGTGCTCCAGGTGAGACATGGGTGATGACTGTGAGTGGTGCTCCTGGTGAGACATGGGTGATGACTGTGAGTGGTGCTCCTGGTGAGACATGGGTGATGACTGTGAGTGGTGCTCCAGGTGAGACACGGGGTGATGACTGTGAGTGGTGCTCCTGGTGAGACACGGGGTGATGACTGTGAGTGGTGCTCCAGGTGAGACACGGGGTGATGACTCCGAGTGGTGCTCCTGGTGAGACATGGGGTGATGACTGTGAGTGGTGCTCCAGACATGGGTGATGACTGTGAGTGGTGCTCCTGGTGAGACACGGGGTGATGACTGTGAGTGGTGCTCCATACATGGGTGATGACTGTGAGTGGTGCTCCTGGTGAGACATTGGTGATGACTGTGAGTGGTGCTCCTGGTGAGACATGGGTGATGACTGTGAGTGGTGCTCCTGGTGAGACATGGGGTGATGACTGTGAGTGGTGCTCCAGACATGGGTGATGACTGTGAGTGGTGCTCCTGGTGAGACACGGGGTGATGACTGTGAGTGGTGCTCCAGACATGGGTGATGACTGTGAGTGGTGCTCCTGGTGAGACATTGGTGATGACTGTGAGTGGTGCTCCTGGTGAGACATGGGTGATGACTGTGAGTGGTGCTCCTGGTGAGACACGGGGTGATGACTGTGAGTGGTGCTCCAGGTGAGTCACGGGGTGATGACTGTGAGTGGTGCTCCTGGTGAGACATGGGTGATGACTGTGAGTGGTGCTCCAGGTGAGTCACGGGGTGATGACTGTGAGAGGTGCTCCAGGTGAGACACGGGGTGATGACTGTGAGTGGTGCTCCAGGTGAGTCACGGGGTGATGACTGTGAGTGGTGCTCCTGGTGAGACATGGGTGATGACTGTGAGTGGTGCTCCAGGTGAGTCACGGGGTGATGACTGTGAGTGGTGCTTCTGGTGAGACATGGGTGATGACTGTGAGTGGTGCTCCAGGTGAGTCACGGGGTGATGACTGTGAGTGGTGCTCCTGGTGAGACATGGGTGATGACTGTGAGTGGTGCTCCTGGTGAGACATGGGTGATGACTGTGAGTGGTGCTCCTGGTGAGACACGGGGTGATGACTGTGAGTGGTGCTCCTGGTGAGACACGGGGTGATGACTGTGAGTGGTGCTCCTGGTGAGACATGGGTGATGACTGTGAGTGGTGCTCCTGGTGAGACACGGGGTGATGACTGTGAGTGGTGCTCCTGGTGAGACACGGGGTGATGACTGTGAGTGGTGCTCCTGGTGAGACATGGGTGATGACTGTGAGTGGTGCTCCTGGTGAGACATGGGTGATGACTGTGAGTGGTACTCCTGGTGAGACATGGGTGATGACTGTGAGTGGTGCTCCAGACATGGGTGATGACTGTGAGTGGTGCTCCTGGTGAGACATGGGTGATGACTGTGAGTGGTGCTCCTGGTGAGACATGGGTGATGACTGTGAGTGGTGCTCCTGGTGAGACATGGGTGATGACTGTGAGTGGTGCTCCTGGTGAGACATGGGTGATGACTGTGAGTGGTGCTCCTGGTGAGACATGGGTGATGACTGTGAGTGGTGCTCCAGACATGGGTGATGACTGTGAGTGGTGCTCCTGGTGAGACATGGGTGATGACTGTGAGTGGTGCTCCTGGTGAGACATGGGTGATGACTGTGAGTGGTGCTCCAGGTGAGACATGGGTGATGACTGTGAGTGGTGCTCCTGGTGAGACATGGGTGATGACTGTGAGTGGTGCTCCTGGTGAGACACGGGGTGATGACTGTGAGTGGTGCTCCTGGTGAGACACGGGGTGATGACTGTGAGTGGTGCTCCAGGTGAGACATGGGTGATGACTGTGAGTGGTGCTCCAAGTGAGACATGGGTGATGACTGTGAGTGGTGCTCCTGGTGAGACATGGGTGATGACTGTGAGTGGTGCTCCAGGTGAGACATGGGTGATAACTGTGAGTGGTGCTCCTGGTGAGACATGGGTGATGATTGTGAGTGGTGCTCCTGGTGAGACATGGGTGATGACTGTGAGTGGTGCTCCTGGTGAGACATGGGTGATGACTGTGAGTGGTGCTCTAGGTGAGACATGGGTGATGACTGTGAGTGGTGCTCCAGGTGAGACATGGGTGATGACTGTGAGTGGTGCTCCAGGTGAGACATGGGTGATGACTGTGAGTGGTGCTCCTGGTGAGACATGGGTGATGACTGTGAGTGGTGCTCCTGGTGAGACATGGGTGATGACTGTGAGTGGTGCTCCAGGTGAGACATGGGTGATGACTGTGAGTGGTGCTCCTGGTGAGACATGGGTGATGACTGTGAGTGGTGCTCCAGGTGAGACACGGGGTGATGACTGTGAGTGGTGCTCCTGGTGAGACACGGGGTGATGACTGTGAGTGGTGCTCCAGGTGAGACACGGGGTGATGACTCTGAGTGGTGCTCCTGGTGAGACATGGGGTGATGACTGTGAGTGGTGCTCCAGACATGGGTGATGACTGTGAGTGGTGCTCCTGGTGAGACACGGGGTGATGACTGTGAGTGGTGCTCCATACATGGGTGATGACTGTGAGTGGTGCTCCTGGTGAGACATTGGTGATGACTTTGAGTGGTGCTCCTGGTGAGACATGGGTGATGACTGTGAGTGGTGCTCCTGGTGAGACATGGGGTGATGACTGTGAGTGGTGCTCCAGACATGGGTGATGACTGTGAGTGGTGCTCCTGGTGAGACACGGGGTGATGACTGTGAGTGGTGCTCCAGACATGGGTGATGACTGTGAGTGGTGCTCCTGGTGAGACATTGGTGATGACTGTGAGTGGTGCTCCTGGTGAGACATGGGTGATGACTGTGAGTGGTGCTCCTGGTGAGACACGGGGTGATGACTGTGAGTGGTGCTCCAGGTGAGTCACGGGGTGATGACTGTGAGTGGTGCTCCTGGTGAGACATGGGTGATGACTGTGAGTGGTGCTCCAGGTGAGTCACGGGGTGATGACTGTGAGAGGTGCTCCAGGTGAGACACGGGGTGATGACTGTGAGTGGTGCTCCAGGTGAGTCACGGGGTGATGACTGTGAGTGGTGCTCCTGGTGAGACATGGGTGATGACTGTGAGTGGTGCTCCAGGTGAGTCACGGGGTGATGACTGTGAGTGGTGCTTCTGGTGAGACATGGGTGATGACTGTGAGTGGTGCTCCAGGTGAGTCACGGGGTGATGACTGTGAGTGGTGCTCCTGGTGAGACATGGGTGATGACTGTGAGTGGTGCTCCTGGTGAGACATGGGTGATGACTGTGAGTGGTGCTCCTGGTGAGACACGGGGTGATGACTGTGAGTGGTGCTCCTGGTGAGACACGGGGTGATGACTGTGAGTGGTGCTCCTGGTGAGACATGGGTGATGACTGCTCCTGGTGCTCCTGGTGAGACACGGGGTGATGACTGTGAGTGGTGCTCCTGGTGAGACACGGGGTGATGACTGTGAGTGGTGCTCCTGGTGAGACATGGGTGATGACTGTGAGTGGTGCTCCTGGTGAGACATGGGTGATGACTGTGAGTGGTGCTCCTGGTGAGACATGGGTGATGACTGTGAGTGGTGCTCCAGACATGGGTGATGACTGTGAGTGGTGCTCCTGGTGAGACATGGGTGATGACTGTGAGTGGTGCTCCTGGTGAGACATGGGTGATGACTGTGAGTGGTGCTCCTGGTGAGACATGGGTGATGACTGTGAGTGGTGCTCCAGACATGGGTGATGACTGTGAGTGGTGCTCCTGGTGAGACATGGGTGATGACTGTGAGTGGTGCTCCTGGTGAGACATGGGTGATGACTGTGAGTGGTGCTCCTGGTGAGACATGGGTGATGACTGTGAGTGGTGCTCCTGGTGAGACACGGGGTGATGACTGTGAGTGGTGTTCCTGGTGAGACACGGGGTGATGACTGTGAGTGGTGCTCCAGGTGAGACATGGGTGATGACTGTGAGTGGTGCTCCAAGTGAGACATGGGTGATGACTGTGAGTGGTGCTCCTGGTGAGACATGGGTGATGACTGTGAGTGGTGCTCCAGACATGGGTGATGACTGTGAGTGGTGCTCCAGGTGAGACATGGGTGATGACTGTGAGTGGTGCTCCTGGTGAGACATGGGTGATGACTGTGAGTGGTGCTCCTGGTGAGACATGGGTGATGACTGTGAGTGGTGCTCCTGGTGAGACACGGGGTGATGACTGTGAGTGGTGCTCCTGGTGAGACATGGGTGATGACTGTGAGTGGTGCTCCAGGTGAGTCACGGGGTGATGACTGTGAGTGGTGCTCCTGGTGAGACACGGGGTGATGACTGTGAGTGGTGCTCCTGGTGAGACATGGGTGATGACTGTGAGTGGTGCTCCTGGTGAGACACGGGGTGATGACTGTGAGTGGTGCTCCTGGTGAGACATGGGTGATGACTGTGAGTGGTGCTCCTGGTGAGACACGGGGTGATGACTGTGAGTGGTGCTCCTGGTGAGACACGGGGTGATGACTGAGTGGTGCTCCAGGTGAGACACGGGGTGATGACTGTGAGTGGTGCTCCAGGTGAGTCACGGGGTGATGACTGTGAGTGGTGCTCCTGGTGAGACATGGGTGATGACTGTGAGTGGTGCTCCTGGTGAGACATGGGTGATGACTGTGAGTGGTGCTCCAGGTGAGTCATGGGTGATGACTGTGAGTGGTGCTAATGGTGAGACATGGGTGATGACTGTGAGTGGTGTTCCTGGTGAGACATGGGTGATGACTGTGAGTGGTGTTCCTGGTGAGACACGGGGTGATGACTGTGAGTGATGCTCCTGGTGAGACATGGGTGATGACTGTGAGTTTTGCTCCAGGTGAGACACGGGGTGATGAACTTGAGTGGCGCTCCTGGTGAGACATGGGTGATGAACAAGGAACCATTGAAGTCAGAATTTACCTAAGAGCTGAAGAGGTTAGTCACATCTCCGAGCTCTATACCTGACAAAGAACCAGTTGTCAGGGGCGACTGTGAGGTGGTCATGTGTGTACTGTTAATGTGCCCTCAGCGACCTGGAGGCAACAGTGTTAACCCCAAAGAGTTCCAGTTTCACCAGGTAGGAAACCTTACCAAAGTTGTGGAAAAAATCCTAGCAGGTCAATTCTTTTTTTTTATTCTGTTAATATTAAATATTTTTACTTTTTTTTAATTGACTTTAATATGATAATTTTATCTGATTAATTTTCTTAGTTAGTTCTTAGTAATAATTTAGTTAATTTGGCAAGTAAGTAATTAAGTAAGTGAGTGGACTGTATGTACTGATTCATCTGCCTGAATTTATCTCACATAATTGGGGGGACAATTTGCAGCTTAAACCACTTTAAGATGGCTCCTTCATAAACCACACATTGTTTACCTAATTTTCAATATGTAAATTATAAATCATACCACATATGGTCTAATCTACTATTATTATAGCAATAATGAATTATAATTACTAATACTATGTCTACAGTATTGTACAAATCAAGGGGCTTAGCTGTTCCTGTTGGTGGGGCCTGCTAAGGCTGTGTAATTGTAGCATCAAAATTGGGTGTGGCCCTGTGCCTCTGAGTGCCACGTAATGGCGGCTGTCTGGAGGCCTACAAAGCTTGATGGACAGTTAATGGAAGCAATTTCTATAATTATATTGGGAGCCAGCTTCCTGCTTCACTAACTTCCCTCACAATTACCTGTTTGGGATGTAAGGAATTAATAAAGCTTCCCTAAACACATAATTACAGATATGACATGTAATATGTGTGTGTAGAGCTGAGTATGTATGTGTTGGTGGGGGTTCACCCACATTATAACCATCTAACCTATTTATGAAAAAACCGGCTAATTTATAAAAAAAATACTTGGTAAGACGTATACTGGTGTTCCTGTGGTTGTAGAGGTATTGTTGTTGTAGATCTCTTGGGATAGAGTATGTCTATCGTGCGAGACTACAATCACAATTGTCTGGAACACTCGTTTTCGTGTTGTTATTGTTCTCTCTGTGGAGAGTGACGCTCCCTCCCTCCTTGTTCCAATGTTTTGGTTCTACTTCTAGATTTAATTTTACAATAACAAGGGAGTCAAGCTATGTTTTGGTGTTAGTAATTATATTCAGTCCTAGTGAACACTTTTTTTATCAAATTTAAACACTAGACTGTTCTTTAAAAGAAATTATGAGTTATGTAAATACGTGACGCCGATGACGTCACGGAATCACCCATTCTCTTTTCTTTAAGGGGATACTCGTGTTATTATGTGCGTCGGATTTCCGACACAAGTACAAGGAGCAGTGAAGGAGCAGGACGAGTTGCGACCATTCATTTCAAAGGTCGTTAGTGAACTGCAGAGAGTCAGATGACGTAGCTATTTTTGGTGGGGTTTACAAATGCATTTAAATACCAATTGCTTAAATAAGGCGACTGAGTAATTTCTGATGACTGGATACCATTTACTTGATATTTTGCTCAGTTAATTGATGAACTGTAGCCAATAAAAATCTGTATTTATAAATTGTCAAGCACACTATCGTAGAAATAAATATTTAATTCACTTGGACACTTGGACACTCGAATCGCCGACCCCCTCGGCTATGAGGCAGAATCTCCTTAACTAAGCAATTCAAGAAAAAGTAATAGGAAAGATTTCAGAAGCAGGAAATCATTGGCCAACTGAAAATTTTAGTTGGGCAGTGGTTTTTCGCCTCTGATATCATCCCCTTTTGTGGCTTCCTGAATAACACAGAGGAGGAACCTCCACCTCAACTTTTCCGAAACATTCCCTCTCTTTTCTATCATACATAGATAAATAAAGATTTCATTCACTTGGACACTAGGAGACTCCAACCACCGACTTCATGGCTGTGATCCGGGTTTCAAGTCTCCAAGTGCCCAAGAGAATGAACTTTGTATTTATCTATGTATCTTTTTTTTTTTTTTTTGAGATATATAGAAGAGTTGTTACATTCTTGTAGAGCCACTAGTACGCGTAGCGTTTCGGGCAGGTCCCTGGAATACGATCCCCTGCCGCGAAGAATCGTTTTTTCATCCAAGTACACATTTTACTGTTGCGTTAAACAGAGGCTACAGTTAAGGAATTGCGCCCAGTAAATCCTCCCCGGCCAGGATACGATAATCTTGGTTATCTTAAGGTTATCTTGAGATGATTTTGGGGCAATCTTCTATGTAAGATAGAACAGTTAGCAATATTAACCGGGAAGATTTAAAGATCTGATTTTCAAGGGCATATTTCATAAGAAAGCGTCTGTGACAGAGGTGATGGATTTTGTTTGCTGGAGTTCAACTTGCACTTGGAGAGTACAAGTTACTCTGGGGTAATGATAGTGAAGGATGGAAGGGGGATGAACTGAGGTGAACAACGGCCTTCACGTTCAATATAGTAGAGCCCACTATGTTGTTGTTTATCGTGTGGCGACCAAGACTCAAGTTCAAGTTCAATTACGTTTAGTGAGAAAAGAAAAAAATACATCTGAAAGGGATAGAGATGTATTTATCCCCTTCGACCAAGATGGGGGATCACTGGTGTTACCTGTAGTAATGTAATTGTTATTTCTCTACATCGACTTTCCCAGGTCGTTAGGCTGAGTAGTTGAGCGTTTGGTCATTTCGTTTATATTATTTACCTTTTCAGTATATTGAAATATTGTGTTGGCGTTCTCTCTCTCTCTTTTTGTGTCTGTCTGTCTGTCTGTCTGTCTGTCTGTCTGTCTGTCTGTCTGTCTGTCTGTCTGTCTGTCTGTCTGTCTGTCTGTCTGTCTCTCTGTCTCTGTCTCTCTCTCTCTCTCTCTCTCTCTCTCTCTCTCTCTCTCTCTTTCGGGATACAAACTCGCAGGACTCTGAGAAACATTGAAAATAACACCTAATATTTCGTTCCTGAAACTGGGGCGAAGTTGCAATATCTAAAATTAGTTTTGGACTCTTCACTGGAAAAGGCAAAGATGACTTTTTATAATCACAAACTCCAGGTAAAACATGACCTAAAAACTCACGAGTGTTACCATACTCTGATGGACATGCTAAACTTTGACGGGTTTTCAAGATTTTTAATGTTACTGGCTTTCAATATTAATACGGTAAAATAAATTTTAGTTAAGAGCTCTCATATTATCGCAACAAAATGTGTGTATTTGATTCCACGTAAGGACTTGGCAGAAGTGAAAACAATCTAATATATGCCTTTACCAACATAAATATTTGATTAAGACAAAACATCAATCTAGTGCATTGCTCCTCCATGTTAGTCTTTGCAGTTATGTCATAGATTTCAGCATGACAAAAATTATTGCCCACTGGAGCACTTTTATTGAGCAAAATTTTATTTAGTTTGCTTTAATTTGTCACTGTCCTAATGCCTGAAATGCTAACACTGGTTTGTTTCGACTGGAACTGACTCTGATTTCCAATATTGTACAAACGCTTAAGTAGTGTAATCATATATCTGCCCAAGTAAAGGGTGAAAAGCTTCTTGTACACATGACCGAAGTGTACAAGTAAATTGATGGGCATTAGTAGGCGCGGGATGACTGAAATGTAATGATTGTAGTTCGTAACCAGGAGATATTAATACACACACACACACAACCAGCGAGACTCGATGGAGGCTGACTCCATATACAGTTTCAAGTGTAGATATGATAGAGCCCAGTAGGCTCAGGAATCTGTGCACCTGTTGATTGACGGTTGAGAGGTGGGACCAAAGAGCCAGAGCTCAACCCCCGCAAACACAACTAGGCGAGTACAACTAGGTGAGTACACACACACTGGGAGAACAAGGAACCGCATGGAGGCGAGGATACGCGGCGAGCCAGACTATTGGAGGTGGTGACTAGAAACTTCTTAACCCAGCATGTCAGAGAACCCACAAGGGTGAGAGAAAATGACGAACCAGCGAGACTCGACCTGGTCTTCACTCTGAATGACTCCGACATAAGAGAAATCGGTTTTGAGGCCCCAGTAGGAATGAGCGACCACAGTGTACTGGTGTTTGAGTACCTGATTGAAGAAGGGTTATTGAACTCGAGAAGGGATATCGAATCCAAAAGGTTAGCATACCGAAAGGGAAACGATGAGGAAATAAGAAAATTCCTAACAGATATAGTATGGGATACAGAGCTCAGGGGATAGACAGCCCAAGATATGATGGACTACATCACGCAGAAGTGCAAGGACGCAGCAAACAAGTTTGTCCCAGTCCAAAAGGAAAACAGTGAAATGAAGATGAGTTACCCATGGTTTAATCAGAGATGTAGGCTAGCTAAGCAGCAAAGTAAAAGGGCATGGATAAACTATAGGAATAGCAGGACACTGGAGAGCAGAGAAAGATACCAGAATGCCAGGAATGAATATGTCAGGATGAGAAGAGAGGCAGAAAGACAATACGAAAATGACATTGCAAGCAAGGCAAAGACTTAACCTAAATTGCTGCATAGCCACATCAGGAGAAAAACAACAGTAATGGAACAGGTTATGA
Source organism: Procambarus clarkii (assembly GCF_020424385.1). Taxonomy (NCBI): domain Eukaryota; kingdom Metazoa; phylum Arthropoda; class Malacostraca; order Decapoda; family Cambaridae; genus Procambarus; species Procambarus clarkii. The sequence goes on from NC_059592.1 coordinate 21,467,182, forward strand.
AATTAGGGATATGGGCAGAAGGATTCATTACAAACGACAAGGAAGTGTGTGAGGAACTGAAAAATAAATTCCAGGAGGTCTTCTCCTTAGAGCATGGAGAAATTCCAGAGATAAGAGAGGGAATAGCTAACCAGGAACCACTGGAAGAGTTTGAGATTAACAGCGTGGAAGTAAGGAAGTGTTTACTAGAGTTGGATGTGACAAAGGCTACAGGCCCAGATGGAATCTCCCCTTGGATACTAAAGGAAGGAGCAGAAGAACTGTGTCTACCACTCTCCATAGTGTATAACAAATCACTGGCAACAGGGTAACTGCCAGAGATTTGGAAAGCAGCTAACGTAGTCCCGATATACAAGAAAGGGGATAGACAGGAGGCACTGAACCTCCTGTCCCTAATCTGCATACCATGCAAGCTGATGGAGAAGATTGTGCGAAGAAAGCTAGTGGAGCATCTGGAGCGAAAGAACTTTGTAACACAGCATCAACATGGGTTCAGGGATGGCAGGTCCAGCCTCACAGGGTTACTTGAATTCTACGACCAGGCAACAAAAATAAGGCAAGAAAGAGAAGGGTGGGCAGACTGCATATTTTTGGATTGTCAGAAAGCCTTTGATACAGTACCACACAAGAGCCTAGTGAAAAAGCTGGAGATGCAGGCTAGAGTGAAAGGGAAGGTACTTCAGTGGATAAATGAGTACCTAAGCAACAGGAGGCAAGGAGTCAGTGTGAGGGGTGGTCTCAGATTGGCGAGACGTTACGAGTGGAGTCCCGCAGGGGTCAGTTCTTGGACCTATACTGTTTCGGATATATGTAAATGATCTCCCAGAGGGTTTAGAGTAGTTTCTCTCAATGTTTGCCGATGATGCAAAAATTATGAGGAGGATTGTAACTGAGGATGATAATAGGAGGCTACAAGATGACCTAGACAGACTGAGTGAATTGTCCAACAAATGGCTCTTGAAGTTCAACCCGAGTAAATGCAAAGTAATGAAACTAGGCAGTGGAAACAGGAGGCCAGACACAGGCTACAGAATAGGGGATTAAGTACTTAATGAAACGGACAGAGAGAAAGATCTATGAGTTGATATCACACCAAACCTGACTCCTGAAGCCCACATTAAAAGAATAACGTCTATGGCATATGCGAGGCTGGCTAACATCAGAACAGCGTTCACGAACCTGTGTAAGGAATCATTCAAAATCTTGTACACCACATACGTAAGACCAATCCTGGAGTATGCGGCCCCAGCATGGCGCCCGTACCTTGTCAAGCACAAGACGAAGCTGAAAAAAGTCCAAAGGTATGCCACTAGACTAGTCCCAGAACTAAGAGGCATGAGTTACGAGGAAAGGCTGCGGGAAATGCACCTTACGACACTGGAAGACAGAAGAGTAAGGGGAGACATGATCACATCCTACAAAATCCTCAGGGGAATCGACCGGGTAAACAAGGATAAACTATTCAACACTAGTAGGACGCGAACAAGGTGACACAGGTGGAAACTGAGTACCCACATGAGCAACAAAGACGTTAGAAGGAACTTTTCCAGCGTCAGAGTAGTTAACGGATGAAATGCATTAGGCAGTGATGTGGTGGAGGCTGACTCCATACACAGTTTCAAATGTAGATATGATGGAGCATAGTAGGCTCAGGAATCTGTACACCAGTTGATTGACAGTTAAGAAGCGGGACCAAAGAGCCAAAGTTCAACCCCCACAAGCACAAATAGGTAAATAAGAGAGTACACACACACACACACACACACACACACACACACACACACACACACACACACACACACACACACACACACACACACACACACACACACACACACACACATAAAGCAGCCACCACACAGGAAGCAGCAAGGTCCACTAGTCAGCTGCTGGAAAGAAAAATATCAGTGGTAGCTGTGGGTATTAAAGTGCAGGAAGGCTCCAATAGGAGAGAGTTGAATGATAAGGACAGTGCGGCAGTAAATGAAATACTAAGGGGGTTAGAGATGGAAGAGGCAGAACATAGCATTGAGAAGATTTTCAGGTTTGACTGGTACAACAAGGACAGAGATCGCATGGTAAAGATTGTGTTTGCATACGAGATCACAAAGAAGAACATTCTAACAAGGAAGAGTCACCAGCAATATTTGGGAGAATTAAAAAAATTATTCCTCCAGAGGGACATGACAAGGGAGGAGAGGGCCATGATGGCAGAAGCAAGGAACAAGTGCAGGGCAAGAGGAGAAAACCAGGAGATCACAGCCCCAACACAACATCCCTAGAGGTGAGGGTGGAACCCACAACCAGCAACCCAGTAACACCAGTGGGGAGGGAAACTCCACCACTCTCCTCTACATAGAAACCCCCCCCCATACCCCGAATCCTCCCTGCCCCCGTTCAAATGCTCAGCCAACTCTCACTCCCCCATCACCCCACTCCCACCATGTCCCTCCCTCCCCCCAATCCCTCTCTGTCCTCCCTCACCCTTCTTCCCATATCCTCCCTGTCCCCTCTACACTTGACCCCCTACTCCTCACTCCAGTATCCTCTGAGACCCTGTTATGCACCTCACAAATCCTCACACCCATGGAACAGCTTCTCCCATTAGCAGAACGCTCACCAAGAAAGGGACATGAGAAGGAACAGAAGAAAGTGAGTCCCAAGGCAATGTACACTAACATAGATGGGATTACAAATAAAATAAATGAACTTAGAGAATGGGTACTAGAAGAAAACCCAGATATAATAGCACTCACAGAAACAAAGCTGACGAAAACCATAACAAATGCAGTGTTTGCTTAGGACTACTGTGTTGTGAGGAGACAGAGAGAAGGAAAAGGAGGTGGTGGTGTAGCTCTGCTGGTAAGAACAGGCTGGCGTTTTGAGGAGATGGTTGTTCAGGGCTGTGAAGGTTTCAGTGACTACAAAACAGATACCATGGCAACTATAGGACACCAAATTATAGTCGTAGTCATATATAATCCACCACCAAATGACAGAAGACCCAGACAGGAATATGATAGAAACAACATGGCCACCATTACCATAATAGAGAGAGCAGCTTCTGTCGCTAACAGAAATGGATCTGAACTACTAGTCATGGGAGACTTCAACCATGGGAAGATATATTGGGAGAACAGAGACTCACATGGAGGACCAGATACATGGAGAGCTAAGCTGCTGGACATGGCAACAAGAAACTTTCTTAGCCAGCATATCAAGGGACCAACGAGAATGAGAGGGGAAGGTGAAAGCACCATTCTTGATGTGATATTTACCCTAAATGAGTGGGATATAAGGGAGGCTATCCTTGGGAATGACTAATCACAGTGTATTGATCTTTGAATACCTGGTAGAGCTAGGATTTATCTCCCCCCAAAAAGAACTAGGAAACAAAAGGCTGGCATACCGAAAGGGGAATTATAAGGAGATGAGAAGTTTCCTAAGGAATATAAAAGTGTCAAGAGGCAATAAACAGGTTTATCCCGGCCAAAAGGAAAAATCCACGAAGCAAAAGAAGAATCCATGGTTTAATAGGGCATATATGGAAGAAAAGGAACTGAACAAAAGGGCATGGAGGAACTTCCGAAATATCAGAACACCAGAAAGCAGAGAGAGAGATACTAGAGAATCGGGAATGAATATGTTAGTGTGAGAAATTATGAAAATGATATAGCAAACAAAGCTAAGGCCGAACCAAATCATCTCCAGTCACATCAAGAGGAAAACAACCGTGAAAGAACAGGAATGAAGGTTAGAACAGGCGAGGACAGGTATACAGAGAATGACAAAGAGATGTGTGAAAAACTCAACAAGAGGTTCCAGGAGGCCTTCACAGAAGAACAAGGTGAGGTCACTGCACAAGGAGAGGGGGCAGTAAACCAGGCGGCCTTGGAAGGGACCGAAATAACGAATGATGAGGTCAAAAGACATCTGTTGGATCTGGACGTGAGAAAGGCTGTTGGTCCAGATGGAATCTCACCATGGGAATTGAAAGAGTGTGCAGAGGCACTTTGCTTGCCACTCTCCATAGTGTATAGTTGGTCACTGGAGACGGGAGACCTACCAGAAATATGGAAGACGGCTAATGAGGTCCCAATGTAAAATAAGGGGCGACAGAAAAAAAAGGCACTGAACTACAGGCCAGTGTCCTTAACTTGTAAACCATGCAAGGTGATGGAGAAGATTGTGAGAAAAAACCTAGTAACACATCTGGAGAGAAGGGACTTCGTGACAACCCGTCAACATGTGTTCAGGGAGGGTAAATCTTGCTTTACTAGCTTAATAGAATTCTACGACCAGGTGACAAAGAAAGAAAGAGAAGGCTGGGCAGACTGCATTTTCTTGGATTGTCTGAAAACCTTTTACACAGTACCCCATAAGAAGCTGGTACATATGCTGGAGAGACAGGCAGGAGTGTCTGGTAAGGTGCTTCAGTGGATAAGGGAGTACCTAAGCAATAGGAAGCAGTGAGTTACAGTGAGGGGTGAGACCTCAGATTGGCGTGAAGTCACCAGTGGAGTCGCACAGCGCTCTGGACTCGGTCGTATCCTGTTTCTGATATACGTAAATGATCTTCCGGAGGGAATAGATTCATTTCTCTCAATGTTTGCTGACGATGCCAAAATTATGAGAAGGATTAAGACAGAGAAGGACTGCTTGAGGCTTCAAGAAGACCTGGACAAACTGAAGCAATGGTCGAACAAATGGCTGTTAGAGTTTAACCCTAGCAAATGTAGTGTAATGAAGATAGGTGTAGGGAGCAGGAGGCCAGATACAAGGTATCATTTGGGAGGTGAAATTCTTCAAGGGTCAAGAGAGTGAAAGACCTGGGGGTTGATATCACGCCAGACCTGTCCCCTGAAGCCCATATCAAGAGGATAACATCAGCAGCATATGCCAGGTTGGCCATCATAAGAACGGCATTTAGAAAATTGTGTAAGGAATCATTCAGAACTTTATATACTACATATGTCAGGCCAATCCTGGAGTATGCAGTCCATATCTAGTCAAGTATAAGACTAAACTGGAAAAGGTTCAAAGGTTTGCCACCAGACTAGGACCCGAACTGAGTGGTATGAGCAACGAGGAGAAACTACGGGAATTAAACCTCACGTCGCTGGAAGACAGAAGAGTTAGGGGGAACATGATTCCCACATACAAAATTCTCAAATGAATTGATAGGGTAGATAAGGACATTATATTTAACACAAGGGTCACATGCACTAGGAGGACACAGGTTGAGTGCCCAAATGAGCCACAGAGGTATTAGGAAAGAACTTTTTTAGTGTCAGAGTGGTTGACAAATGGAATGCATTAGGAAGTGATGTGGCAGAGGCTGACTCTATACACAGTTTCAAATGTAGATATGATAGAGCCCAGTAGGCTCAGGAACCTGTACACCAGTTGATCGACAGTTAAGAAGCGGGACCAAAGAGCCAAAGCTCAACCCCCGCAAGCACAAATAAATGAGTACAAATAGGTGTGTACACACAAAGATGTCGGTGAACGACCAAGTGACAAGACTAAGGAAAACAGAAGGGGCATATACAGAAAGCGAAAAGGAAATCTGCGAGGCACTGAATGCAAGTTTCCATGGAGAGTTCACAACCGAGCCTGAGCTGCTCCCATTGTTAGAAGAGATTACCCTAGATAAAAGACTATCAGATATAGAAGTGACAGCAGAGGAGGTAATGAAACAGTTGACAACACTGGATGCAACTAAAGCGGTTGGACCAGATAAAGTATCACCGTGGATACTAAAGGAGGCAGCGCAGGCCCTCAGCGTTCCTCTGGTAAGGATCTTTAATGAGTCACTTATGCAGATGAGGAGTCACAGTAACGTGGCTGAAAAATATTACCAAACCACAAACTAGAAAGTGAAGAGATTATCAATCGACTGGATAATGGTCCAGGACGGACCGAATTGTCGGGAGAATTGCCCAGTTGCTGGAAGAAGGCAAATGTCGTACCGATCTTTAAGAAAGGAGATAGGGAGGAGGCACTTAACTACAGACCCGTATCACTGACAAGCGTCCCCTGTAAAATACTTGAAAGAATAATTAGGCTAAGACTTGTTGCACACTTGGAGAGCATGAGGTTTGTAAACAAACATGAACATGGGTTCTGGAAAGGGAAATCCTGCCTAACAAACATTTTGGAATTCTATGATAAAATAACAAGGATAAAGCAGGACAGAGGTTGGGCAGACTGCCAAAAAGCCTTTGATACAGTATCGCATATGAGACTGCTATTCAAAGTTGAGAGGCAGGCGGGAGTAAGCGGAAAGGCCATAGCATGGGTAAGGAATTCCCTAACAGGATGGAGCCAGAGAGTAACGGTAAAGGGCGAGAAGTCGGACTGGCGAACAGTAAAAAGTGGAGTGCCACAAGGATCGGTGCTGGGACCAATGCTACTTCTAAAATACATAAATGACATGTTTACAGGACTAGAGTCCTACATGTCGATGTATGCAGATGACCCAAAATTAATGAGAAGAGTTGTGACAGATGAGGATTGTAGGATCCTCCACGAGGACTTGAACAGGTTGCAGAGATGGTCAGAGAAATGGTTACTGGAGATCAACAAGAGCAAACGTAATGTTAAGGAAATGGGATCAGGGGATAGGAGACAAAAGGAACAGTACACAATGAAGGGGAACCTGCTTACCTGTGACGATTCGAGAAAGAGACCTGGGAGTGGACGTAACACCTAATCTAAATCCTGAGGCACAAAGAAATAGAATAACGACTGCAGCGTACTCTACTAGTAAAAGTTAGAACATCATTCAGAAACCTAAGTGAGGAAGCTTTTCGGGCGCTTTACACTGCCTACGTGAGGCCAGTCTTGGAGTATGTTGCCCCATCATGGAGTCCCTACCTGCAGAAACACATAAGGAAACTACAAAAGGTTCAGAAGTTTGCGACGAGGCTCGACCCAGAGTTATGATAGACGGGATATGAAGAGCGCCTGATGGAACTGAACCTTATGACACTAGAAAAGAAAAGGGGAGAGGTCGGATATGATAGGAACGTATCATATCACATATACTTATGGTAATTGACGAAATGTTCACACAGAATAGTAACAGAACGAGGGGACATGGGTGGAAGCTGGAAACTCAGATGAGTCATAGAGATGTTAGGAAGTTTCTTTTAGAGTGAGAGTAGTGGGAAAAGAGAATGCACATAAGGAGCAGGTTGTGGAAGCAAAATCTACTCATAATTTTAAAACTAGATATGATGGGAAAATGTGACAGGAGTCATTGCTGTAAACAACCAATGTCTAGAAAGGCGTGATCTAAAAGTCAATGCTCGATCCTGCAGACACAAATAGGTGAGTACACACACACACACACACACACACACACACACACACACACACACACACACACACACACACACACACACACACACACACACACACACACACACACACACATACACATACACACACACACACACACACACACACACACACACACACACACACACACACACACACACACACACACACACACACACACACACACACACACACACTTGTGTTTGTACCCAGTTTGTACCCCCGGGTACCCAGTTTGTGTGGGCAGTCTCACCGGGTGCAGGGGGGTTTCGTCATCCTATGGAGGCTTTGCATTGGTTTTCTAGATGATGTGTCTGCCACTGGAAAAGAATCCGTTACTGGGGCATAGGTCTTCAGGTTTTTTAATCCCTGGCAGCACCAGGGAGGGGGGTAAACAAGGGGGGACCACCCTAGAGAGGGTACTAGCTTACTGGGGGCCTCGTAGCCTGGTGGATAACGCGCAGGACTCGTAATTCTGTGGCGCGGGTTCGATTCCCGCACGAGGCAGAAACGAATGGGCAAAGTTTCTTTCGCCCAGAATGCCCCTGTTACCAAGCAGTAAATAGGTACCTGGGAGTTAGTCAGCTGTCACGGGCTGCTTCCTGGGGTGTGTGTGTGTGTGTGGTGTGGGGAAAAAAGTAGTTAGTAAACCGTTGATTGACAGTTGAGAGGCGGGCCGAAAGAGCAAAGCTCAACCCCCGCAAACACAACTAGGTGAATACACACACACAGGTGACAAAGATTAAGCAAGAAAGAGAAGGATGGGCGGACTGCATTTTTTTGGACTGTCGGAAAGCCTTTGACACAGTACCCCATAAAAGGTTAATGCATAAGCTGGAGAAACAGGCAGGAGTAACTGGTAGGGCGCTCCAGTGGATAAGGGAGTACCTAAGCAATAGGAAGCAGAGAGTTATAGTGAGGGGTGAGACCTCAGAATGGCGTGAAGTCAGCAGTGGAGTCCCACAGGGCTCTGTACTTGGACCTATCCTGTTTCTGATATACGTAATAATGATCTCCCAGAGGGTATAGACTCATTCCTCTCAATGTTTGCTGACGACGCCAAAATTATGAGAAGGATTAAGACAGAGGAGGACAGCTTGAGGCTTCAAGAAGACCTGGACAAGCTGCAGGAATGGTCGAACAAATGGCTGTTAGAGTTTAACTCAAGCAAATGTAATGTGATGAAGATAGGGGTAGGAAGCAGGAGACCAGATACAAGGTATCACTTGGGAGATGAAATACTTCAAGAGTCAGAGAGAGAGAAAGACCTGGGGGTTGATATCACGCCAGACCTGTCCCCTGAAGCTCATATCAAGAGGATAACATCAGCAGCATATGCCAGGTTGGCTAACATAAGAACGGCCTTTAGAAACTTGTGTAAGGAATCTTTCAGAACATTATATACCACATTTGTCAGACCAATCCTGGAGTATGCGGCTCCAGCATGGAATCCATATCTAGTCAAGCATAAGACTAAACTGGAAAAGGTTCAAAGGTTTGCCACCAGACTAGTACCCGAGCTGAGAGGTATGAGCTACGAGGAGAGACTACGGGAATTGAACCTCACTTCGTTGGAAGACAGAAGAGTTAGGGGGGACATGATCACCACATTCAAGATTCTCAAGGGAATCGACAGGGTTGATAAAGACAGGCTATTTAACACAAGGGGCACACGCGCTAGGGGACACAGGTGGAAACTGAGTGCCCAAATGAGCCACAGGGATATTAGAAAGAACTTTTTTAGTGTCAGAGTGGTTGACAAATGGAATGCATTAGGAAGTAATGTGGTGGAGGCTGACTCCATACACAGTTTCAAGTGTAGATATGATAAAGCCCAATTGGCTCAGGAACCTGTACACCTGTTGATTGACGGTTGAGAGGTGGGACCAAAGAGCCAGACCTCAACCCCGGCAAGCACAACTAGGTGAGTACAATCTGGAATCTCCCCATGGATACTAAACGAAGGAGCAGAAGCACTGTGCCTGCCACTCTCCATAGTGTATAACAAATCACTGGTAACAGGGGAATGCCAAAAATTTGGAAGACTGCTAATGTAGTCCCAATATACAAGAAGGGGGATAGACAGGAAGCATTCAACTACAGGCCAGTGTCCCTAACTTGCATACCATGCAAGCTGATGGAGTAGACTGTGCGAAAAAAGCTTGTGGAACTTCTGAAGCGAAAGAACTTTGTACCACAGCATCAAAATTGGATGATGTCCTGCCTAATAGGAATAATTGAATTCTATGACCAGGCAACAAAAATCAGGCAAGAGAGAGAGGGGTGGGCAACCGCATATTTTTGGATTGCCAGAAAGCCTTTGACACAGTACCACACAGGAAGCTAGTGAAAAAGGTGGAGATGCAGGCTGGAGTGAAAGGGACGGTACTCCATTGGATAAGAAAGTACCTTAGCAGCAGAAGACAGCAAGTCACTGTGAGGGGTGAGGTCTCAGACTGGCGAGACGTCACAAGTGGAGTCCCGCAGGGTTCAATCCTTGGACCTATACTGTTTCTGAAAAATGTAAATGATCTCCCAGAGGGTATAGAGCACCACCACCAGGAGCACCACCACCAGGAGCACCACCACCTGGAGCACCACCACCAGGAGCACCACCACCAGGAGCACCACCACCTGGAGCACCACCACCAGGAGCACCACCACAAGGAGCACCACCACCACCTGAAGCACCACCACCAGGAGCACCACCACCTGGAGCACCACCACCAGGAGCACCACCACCTGGAGCACCACCACAAGGAGCACCACCACCTGAAGCACCACCTGGAGCACCACCACCTGGAGCACCACCACCAGGAGCACCACCAACAGGAGCACCACCACCAGGAGCACCACCAACAGGAGCACCACCACCAGGAGCACCACCACAAGGAGCACCACCACCTGAAGCACCACCACTTGGAGCACCACCACAAGGAGCACCACCACCTGAAGCACCACCACCTGGAACACCACCACCAGGAGCACCACCACCTGGAGCACCACCACCAGGAGCACCACCACCAGGAGCACCACCACCTGGAGCACCACCACCACCGGGAGCACCACCACCTGGAGCACCACCACCAGGAGCACCACCACCAGGAGCACCACCACCTGGAGCACCACCACCAGGAGCACCACCACCAGGAGCACCACCACCTGGAGCACCACCACCAGGAGCACCACCACCAGGAGCACCACCACCTGGAGCACCACCACCAGGAGCACCACCACAAGGAGCACCACCACCACCTGGAGCACCACCACCAGGAGCACCACCACCTGGAGCACAACCACCAGGAGCACCACCACCAGGAGCACCACCACCAGGAGCACCACCACCAGGAGCACCACCACCAGGAGCACCACCACCTAGAGCACCACCACCTGGAGCTCCACCACCTGGAGCACCACCACCACCTGGAGCACCACCACCAGGAGCACCACCACCAGGAGCACCACCACCTGGACCACCACCACCAGGAGCACCACCACCAGGAGCACCACCACCTGGAGCACCACCACCACCAGGAGCACCACCACCAGGAGCACCACCACCTGGAGCACCACCACCACCAGGAGCATAAACACCTGGAGCACCACCACCACGAGCACCACCACCTGGAGCACCACCACCTGGAGCACCACCACCAGGAGCACCACCACCAGGAGCACCACCACCAGGAGAACCACCACCAGGAGCACCACCACCTGGAGCACCACCACCAAAAGCACCAGCAACAGGAGCACCACCACTATTAGCACCACCACCAGGAGCACCACCACCACCAGGAGCACCACCACCACCAGGAGCACCACCACCTGGAGCACCACTTGGAGCACCACCACCACCAGGAGCACCACCACCTGCAGCACAACCAACAGGAGCACCACCACAAGGAGTACCACCACAAGGAGCACCACCACCAGGAGCACCACCGCCTGGAGCACCACCACCAACAGCACCTCCACCTGGAGCAACACCACCAGGAGCACCACCACCAGGAGCACCACCATCTTGAGCACCACCTCCAGGAGCACCACCACCTGGAGCACCACCACCAGGAGCACCACCACCTGGAGCACCACCAGCTGGACCACCACCACCAGGAGCACCACCACCAGGAGCACCACCACCAGGAGCACCACCACCTGGAGCACCACCACCAGGAGCACCACCACCAGGAGCACCACCACCACCAGGAGCACCACCACCACCTGGAGCACCACCACCAGGAGCACCACCACCTGGAGCAACACCACCACCAGGAGCACCACCTCCTGGAGCACCACCACCACCAGAAGCACCACAACCTGGAACACCACCGCCTGGAGCAGCACCAGCAGCAGCACCACCACCAGGAGCACCGCCACCTGGAGCACCACCACCAGGAGCACCACCACGTGGAACACCACCACCTGGGGCACCACCACCAGGAGCACCACCACCTGGAGCACCACCACCGGGAGCACCACCACCAGGAGCAGCACCACCAGGAGCACCACCACCTGGAGCACAACCACCACCAGGAGCACCACCACCTGGAGCACCAACACCACCAGGAGAACCACCACCAGGAGCACCACCACCTGGAGCACCACCACCAGGACCACCACCACCTGGAGCACCACCACCAGGAGCACCACCACCTGGAGCAAAACCACCACCAGGAGCCCCACCTCCTGGAGCACCACCACCACCAGAAGCACCACCACCAGGAGCACCACCACAAGGAGCACCACCACTGGGAGCACCACCACCAGGAGCACCACCACCACCAGGAACACCACCTCCACCACCTGAAGCACCACCTGGAGCACCACCACCACCAGGAGCACCACCACCTGGAGCACCAACACCACCAGGAGCACCACCACCAGGAGCACCACCACCTGGAGCACCACCAGCTGGACCACCACCACCAGGAGCACCACCACCAGGAGCACCACCACCAGGAGCACCACCACCAGGAGCACCACCACCAGGAGCACCACCACCTGGAGCACCACCACCAGGATCACCACCACCTGGAGCACCACCACAAGGAGCACCACCACCTGAAGCACCACCTGGAGCACCACCACCAGGAGCACCACCACCAGGAGCACCACCAACAGGAGCACCACCACCAGGAGCACCACCAACAGGAGCACCACCACCAGGAGCACCACCACAAGGAGCACCACCACCTGAAGCACCACCACTTGGAGCACCACCACAAGGAGCACCACCACCTGAAGCACCACCACCTGGAGCACCACCAACAGGAGCACCACCAACAGGAGCACCACCACCTGGAGCACCCCCACCTGGAGCACCACCACCATGAGCATCACCACCACCTGGAGCACCACCACTAGGAGCACCACCACCTGGAGCACCACCACCAGTAGGAGCGCCACCACCACCTGGAGCACAACCACCAAGATCAGCACCACGTGGAGCACCACCACCAGGAGCACCACCAACAGGAGCGCCACCACCATGAGCATCACCACCACCTGGAGCACCACCACTAGGAGCACCACCACCTGGAGCACCACCACCAGTAGGAGCACCACCACCTGGAGCACAACCACTAAGAGCAGCACCACCTAGAGCACCACCACCTGGAGCACCACCACCAGGAGCACTACCACCTTGAGCACCACCACTTAGAGCACCACCACCAGGAGCACCACCACCTGTAGCACCACCACCAGGAGCACCACCACCTGGAGCACCACCACCAGGAGCACCACCACCTGTAGCACCACCACCAGGAGCACCACCACCTGGAGCACCACCACCAGGAGCACCACCACCTGGAGCATCACCACCTGGAGCACCACCACCTGGAGCACCACCACCTGGAACACCACCACCTGGAGCACCACCACCAGGAGCACCACCACCTGGAGCACCACCACCAGGACCACCACCACCTGGAGCACCACCACCTGGAGCACCACCACCAGGAGCACCACCACCTGGAGCACAACCACCACCAGGAGCACCACCACCTGGAGCACCAACACCACCAGGAGAACCACCACCAGGAGCACCACCACCTGGAGCACCACCACCAGGACCACCACCACCTGGAGCACCACCACCAGGAGCACCACCACCTGGAGCAAAACCACCACCAGGAGCCCCACCTCCTGGAGCACCACCACCACCAGAAGCACCACCACCTGGAGCACCACCACCAGGAGCACCACCACGGGGAGCACCACCACCAGGAGCACCACCACCACCAGGAACACCACCTCCACCACCTGAAGCACCACCTGGAGCACCACCACCACCAGGAGCACCACCACCTGGAGCACCAACACCACCAGGAGCACCACCACCAGGAGCACCACCACCTGGAGCACCACCAGCTGGACCACCACCACCAGGAGCACCACCACCAGGAGCACCACCACCAGGAGCACCACCACCAGGAGCACCACCACCAGGAGCACCACCACCTGGAGCACCACCACCAGGATCACCACCACCTGGAGCACCACCACAAGGAGCACCACCACCTGAAGCACCACCTGGAGCACCACCACCAGGAGCACCACCACCAGGAGCACCACCAACAGGAGCACCACCACCAGGAGCACCACCAACAGGAGCACCACCACCAGGAGCACCACCACAAGGAGCACCACCACCTGAAGCACCACCACTTGGAGCACCACCACAAGGAGCACCACCACCTGAAGCACCACCACCTGGAGCACCACCAACAGGAGCACCACCAACAGGAGCACCACCACCTGGAGCACCCCCACCTGGAGCACCACCACCATGAGCATCACCACCACCTGGAGCACCACCACTAGGAGCACCACCACCTGGAGCACCACCACCAGTAGGAGCGCCACCACCACCTCGAGCACAACCACCACGATCAGCACCACGTGGAGCACCACCACCAGGAGCACCACCAGCAGGAGCGCCACCACCATGAGCATCACCACCACCTGGAGCACCACCACTAGGAGCACCACCACCTGGAGCACCACCACCAGTAGGAGCACCACCACCTGGAGCACAACCACTAAGAGCAGCACCACCTAGAGCACCACCACCTGGAGCACCACCACCAGGAGCACCACCACCTTGAGCACCACCACTTAGAGCACCACCACCAGGAGCACCACCACCTGTAGCACCACCACCAGGAGCACCACCACCTGGAGCACCACCACCTGGAGCACCACCACCAGGAGCACCACCACCTGGAGCATCACCACCTGGAGCACCACCACCTGGAGCACCACCACCTGGAACACCACCACCTGGAGCACCACCACCAGGAGCACCACCACCTGGAGCACCACCACCAGGACCACCACCACCTGGAGCACCACCACTTGGAGCACCACCACCTGGAGCACCACCACCTGGAGCACCACCACCAGGAGCACCACCACCAGGAGCACCACCACCTGGAGCACCACCACCTGGAGCACCACCACCACGAGATCCACCACCTGGAGCACCACCACCACAAGGAGCACCCCCACCAGGAGCACCACCACCTGGAGCACCACCACCAGGAGCACCACCACCTGGAGCACCAAAACCTGGAGCACCTCCACCAGGAACACCACCACCAGGAGCACCACCACCAGGAGCGCCACCACAAGGAGCACCACCACCTGAATCACCACCACCAGGAGCACCACCACCAGGAGCACCACTACCAGCAGCACCACCACCTGTAGCACCACCACTAGGAGCACCACCACTAGGAGCACCACCACCAGGAGCAGCACCACTTGGAGCACCACCACCAGGAGCACCACCACTAGGAGCACCACCACTAGGAGCACCACCACTAGGAGCACCACCACCTGGAGCACCACCACTATTAGCACCACCACCAGGAGCACCACCATCTGGAGCACCACCACCAGGAGCACCACCACCAGGAGCACCACCACCTTGAGCACCACCACCAGGAGCACCACCACGAAGAGCACCCCCACCTGGAACACCACCACCAGGAGCACCACCACCTGGAGCACCACCAGCAACAGCACCACCACCTGGAACACCACCTGGAGCACCACCACCTGGAACACCACCACCAGGAGCACCACCACCTGGAGCACCACCACCAGCAGCACCACCACCTGGAACACCACCACCTGGAGCACCACCACCTGGAACACCACCACCTTGAGCACCACCACCAGGAGCACCACCACCAGGAGCACCATCACCTGGAGCACCACCACCAGGAGCACCACCACCAGCAGCACCACCACCTGGAGCACCACCACCAGGAGCACCACCACCAGGAGCACCATCACCTGGAGCACTACCACCTGGAGCACCACCACCTGGAGCACCACCACCAGGAGCACCACCTCCAGGAGCACCATTACCAGGTGCACCACCACCTGAAGCACCACCACCTTGAGCACCACCACCAGGAGCACCACCACCAGGAGCACCACCTCCAGGAGCACCACCACCACCTGGAGCACCACCACCAGGAGCACCACCTCCAGGAGCACCACCACCAGGTTCACCACCACCTGGAGCACCACCACCAGGAGCACCAGCTCCAGGAGCACCACCACCAGGTGCACCACCACCTGAAGCACCACCACCTTGAGCACCACCACCAGGAGCACAACCACCAGGAGCACCACCACCAGGAGCACCACCACCACCTGGAGGACCACCACCAGGAGCACCACCTCCAGGAGCACCACCACCAGGTGCACCACCACCTGGAGTACCACCACCTGGAGCACTACCACCTGGAGCACCACCACCTGGAGCACCACCACCAGGAGCACCACCTCCAGGAGCACCATTACCAGGTGCACCACCACCTGAAGCACCCCCACCTTGAGCACCACCACCAGGAGCACCACCACCAGGAGCACCACCTCCAGGAGCACCACCACCACCTGGAGCACCACCACCAGGAGCACCACCTCCAGGAGCACCACCACCAGGTGCACCACCACCTGGAGCACCACCACCAGGAGCACCAGCTCCAGGAGCACAACCACCAGGAGCACAACCACCAGGAGCACCACCACCACCTGGAGCACCACCACCAGGAGCACCACCTCCAGGAGCACCACCACCAGGTGTACGACCACCTGAAGCACCACCACCAGGAGCACCACCACCAGGAGCACCACCACCTGGAGCACCACCACCAGCAGGATCACCACCTGGAGCAACACCACCTGGAGCACCACCACCAGGAGCAACACCACCTGGAGCACCACCACCAGGAGCACCACCACCAGGAGCAATACCACCTGGAGCACCACCACCAGGAACACCACCACCACCAGGAGCAGCACCACCTGGAGCACCACCACCAGCAGGATCACCACCTGGAGCACCACCACTTGGAGCACCACCACCTGGAGCACCACCACCAGGAGCACCACCACCTGGAGCACCACCACCTGGAGCACCCCCACCTGGAACACCACCACCAGGAGCACCACCACCTGGAGCATGGAGCACCACCACTTGGAGCATCACCACCAGGAGCAATACCACCTGGAGCACCACCACCAGGAACACCACCACCACCAGGAGCAGCACCACCTGGAGCACCACCACTATTAGCACCACCACCAGGAGCACCACCATCTGGAGCACCACCACCAGGAGCACCACCACCAGGAGCACCACCACCTTGAGCACCACCACCAGGAGCACCACCACCAAGAGCACCCCCACCTGGAACACCACCACCAGGAGCACCACCACCTGGAGCACCACCACCAGCAGCACCACCACCTGGAACACCACCTGGAGCACCACCACCTGGAACACCACCACCAGGAGCACCACCACCTGGAGCACCACCACCAGCAGCACCACCACCTGGAACACCACCACCTGGAGCACCACCACCTGGAACACCACCACCTTGAGCACCACCACCAGGAGCACCACCACCAGGAGCACCATCACCTGGAGCACCTCCACCAGGAGCACCACCACCAGCAGCACCACCACCTGGAGCACCACCACCTGGAACACCACCACGAGGAGCACCACCACCTGGAGCACTACCACCTGGAGCACCACCACCTGGAGCACCACCACCAGGAGCACCACCTCCAGGAGCACCATTACCAGGTGCACCACCACCTGAATCACCACCACCTTGAGCACTACCACCAGGAGCACCACCACCAGGAGCACCACCTCCAGGAGCACCACCACCACCTGGAGCACCACCACCAGGAGCACCACCTCCAGGAGCACCACCACCAGGTTCACCACCACCTGGAGCACCACCACCAGGAGCACCAGCTCCAGGAGCACCACCACCAGGTGCACCACCACCTGAAGCACCACCACCTTGAGCACCACCACCAGGAGCACAACCACCAGGAGCACCACCACCAGGAGCACCACCACCACCTGGAGCACCACCACCAGGAGCACCACCTCCAGGAGCACCACCACCAGGTGCACCACCACCTGGAGTACCACCACCTGGAGCACTACCACCTGGAGCACCACCACCTGGAGCAACACCTCCAGGAGCACCATTACCAGGTGCACCACCACCTGAAGCACCCCCACCTTGAGCACCACCACTAGGAGCACCACCACCAGGAGCACCACCTCTAGGAGCACCACCACCACCTGGAGCACCACCACCAGGAGCACCACCTCCAGGAGCACCACCACCAGGTGCACCACCACCTGGAGCACCACCACCAGGAGCACCAGCTCCAGGAGCACCACCACCAGGTGCACCACCACCTGAAGCACCACCACCTTGAGCACCACCACCAGGAGCACAACCACCAGGAGCACCACCACCACCTGGAGCACCACCCCCAGGAGCACCACCTCCAGGAGCACCACCACCAGGTGCACGACCACCTGAAGCACCACCACCAGGAGCACCACCACCAGGAGCACCACCACCTGGAGCACCACCACCAGGAGCACCAGCACCTGGAGCACCACCACCAGCAGGATCACCACCTGGAGCAACACCACCTGGAGCACCACCACCAGGAGCAACACCACCTGGAGCACCACCACCAGGAGCACCACCACCAGGAGCAATACCACCTGGAGCACCACCACCAGGAACCACCACCACCACCAGGAGCAGCACCACCTGGAGCACCACCACCAGCAGGATCACCACCTGGAGCACCCACCACCTGGAGCACCACCACCAGGAGCACCACCACCTGGAGCACCACCACCAGGAGCACCCCCACCTGGAACACCACCACCAGGAGCACCACCACCTGGAGCATGGAGCACCACCACTTGGAGCATCACCACCAGGAGCAATACCACCTGGAGCACAGCACCACCAGGAACACCACCACCATCAGGAGCAGCACCACCACTGGAGCACCACCACCAGGAGGATCACCACCTGGAGCACCACCACCAGGAGCACCACCACTTGGAGCACCACCACCTGGAGCACCCCCACCTGGAACACCACCACCAGGAGCACCGCCACCCTGGAGCACCACCACCAGGAGCACCACCACCAGGAGCACCACCACCTGGAGCACCACCACCTGGAGCACCCCCACCTGGAACACCACCACCAGGAGCACCACCACCAGGAGCACCACCACCTGGAACACCACCACCTGGAGCACCACCACCTGGAGCACCCCCACCATCAGGAGCACCACCACCTGGAGCACCACCACCAGGAGCACCACCACCAGGAGCACCACCACCTGGAGTACCGCCACCTTGAGCACCACCACCAGGAGCACCACCACCTGGAGCACCCCCACCTGGAACACCACCACCAGGAGCACCACCACCAGGAGCACCACACACCTGGAGCACCCCCACCTGGAACACCACCACCAGGAACACCACCACCAGGAGCACCACCACCTGGAGTACCACCACCAGGAGCACCACCACCTGGAGCACCACCACCAGGAGCACCACCACCTGGAGCACCACCACCAGGAGCACCCCCACCTGGAACACCACCACCAGGAGCACCACCACCTGGAGTACCACCACCTGGAACACCACCACTAGGAGCACCACCACCTGGGAGTACCACCACCAGGAGCACCACCACCTGGAACACCACCACCAGGAGCAGCACCACCTGGAACACCACCACCAGGAGCACCACCACCTGGAGTACCACCACCAGGAGCACCACCACCTGGAGCACACCACCACCTGGAGCACCACCACCAGGAGCACCACCTCCAGGAGCACCATTACCAGGTGCACCACCACCTGAAGCACCCCCACCTTGAGCACCACCACCCGGAGCACCACCACCAGGAGCACCACCTCCAGGAGCACCACCACCACCTGGAGCACCACCACCAGGAGCACCACCTCCAGGAGCACCACCACAGGTGCACCACCACCTGGAGCACCACCACCAGGAGCACCAGCTCCAGGAGCACAACCACCAGGAGCACAACCACCAGGAGCACCACCACCACCTGGAGCACCACCACCAGGAGCACCACCTCCAGGAGCACCACCACCAGGTGTACGACCACCTGAAGCACCACCACCAGGAGCACCACCACCAGGAGCACCACCACCTGGAGCACCACCACCAGCAGATCACCACCTGGAGCAACACCACCTGGAGCACCACCACCAGGAGCAACACCACCTGGAGCACCACCACCAGGAGCACCACCACCAGGAGCAATACCACCTGGAGCACCACCACCAGGAACACCACCACCACCAGGAGCAGCACCACCTGGAGCACCACCACCAGCAGGATCACCACCTGGAGCACCACCACTTGGAGCACCACCACCTGGAGCACCACCACCAGGAGCACCACCACCTGGAGCACCACCACCTGGAGCACCCCCACCTGGAACACCACCACCAGGAGCACCACCACCTGGAGCATGGAGCACCACCACCTGGAGCATCACCACCAGGAGCAATACCACCTGGAGCACCACCACCAGGAACACCACCACCACCAGGGAGCAGCACCACCTGGAGCACCACCACTATTAGCACCACCACCAGGAGCACCACCATCTGGAGCACCACCACCAGGAGCACCACCACCAGGAGCACCACCACCTTGAGCACCACCACCAGGAGCACCACCACCAAGAGCACCCCCACCTGGAACACCACCACCAGGAGCACCACCACCTGGAGCACCACCACCAGCAGCACCACCACCTGGAACACCACCTGGAGCACCACCACCTGGAACCACCACCACCAGGAGCACCACCACCTGGAGCACCACCACCAGCAGCACCACCACCTGGAACACCACCACCTGGAGCACCACCACCTGGAACACCACCACCTTGAGCACCACCACCAGGAGCACCACCACCAGGAGCACCATCACCTGGAGCACCTCCACCAGGAGCACCACCACCACCAGCAGCACCACCACCTGGAGCACCACCACCTGGAACACCACCACGAGGAGCACCACCACCTGGAGCACTACCACCTGGAGCACCACCACCTGGAGCACCACCACCAGGAGCACCACCTCCAGGAGCACCATTACCAGGTGCACCACCACCTGAATCACCACCACCTTGAGCACTACCACCAGGAGCACCACCACCAGGAGCACCACCTCCAGGAGCACCACCACCACCCTGGAGCACCACCACCAGGAGCACCACCTCCAGGAGCACCACCACCAGGTTCACCACCACCTGGAGCACCACCACCAGGAGCACCAGCTCCAGGAGCACCACCACCAGGTGCACCACCACCTGAAGCACCACCACCTTGAGCACCACCACCAGGAGCACAACACCAGGAGCACCACCACCAGGAGCACCACCACCACCTGGAGGACCACCACCAGGAGCACCACCTCCAGGAGCACCACCACCAGGTGCACCACCACCTGGAGTACCACCACCTGGAGCACTACCACCTGGAGCACCACCACCTGGAGCAACACCTCCAGGAGCACCATTACCAGGTGCACCACCACCTGAAGCACCCCCACCTTGAGCACCACCACTAGGAGCACCACCACCAGGAGCACCACCTCTAGGAGCACCACCACCACCTGGAGCACACCACCAGGAGCACCACCTCCAGGAGCACCACCACCAGGTGCACCACCACCTGGAGCACCACCACCAGGAGCACCAGCTCCAGGGAGCACCACCACCAGGTGCACCACCACCTGAAGCACCACCACCTTGAGCACCACCACCCAGGAGCACAACCACCAGGAGCACCACCACCACCTGGAGCACCACCCCCAGGAGCACCACCTCCAGGAGCACCACCCCACCAGGTGCACGACCACCTGAAGCACCACCACCAGGAGCACCACCACCAGGAGCACCACCACCTGGAGCACCACCACCAGGAGCACCAGCACCTGGAGCACCACCACCAGCAGGATCACCACCTGGAGCAACACCACCTGGAGCACCACCACCAGGAGCAACACCACCTGGAGCACCACCACCAGGAGCACCACCACCAGGAGCAATACCACCTGGAGCACCACCACCAGGAACACCACCACCACCAGGAGCAGCACCACCTGGAGCACCACCACCAGCAGGATCACCACCTGGAGCACCACCACCTGGAGCACCACCACCAGGAGCACCACCACCTGGAGCACCACCACCTGGAGCACCCCCACCTGGAACACCACCACCAGGAGCACCACCACCTGGAGCATGGAGCACCACCACTTGGAGCATCACCACCAGGAGCAATACCACCTGGAGCACCACCACCAGGAACACCACCACCATCAGGAGCAGCACCACCTGGAGCACCACCACCAGCAGGATCACCACCTGGAGCACCACCACCAGGAGCACCACCACTTGGAGCACCACCACCTGGAGCACCCCCACCTGGAACACCACCACCAGGAGCACCGCCACCTGGAGCACCACACCAGGAGCACCACCACCAGGAGCACCACCACCTGGAGCACCACCACCTGGAGCACCCCCACCTGGAACACCACCACCAGGAGCACCACCACCAGGAGCACCACCACCTGGAACACCACCACCTGGAGCACCACCACCTGGAGCACCCCCACCATCAGGAGCACCGCCACCTGGAGCACCACCACCAGGAGCACCACCACCAGGAGCACCACCACCTGGAGTACCGCCACCTTGAGCACCACCACCAGGAGCACCACCACCTGGAGCACCCCCACCTGGAGCACCACCACCAGGAGCACCACCACCAGGAGCACCACCACCTGGAGCACCCCCACCTGGAACACCACCACCAGGAACACCACCACCAGGAGCACCACCACCTGGAGTACCACCACCAGGAGCACCACCACCTGGAGCACCACCACCAGGAGCACCACCACCTGGAGCACCACCACCAGGAGCACCCCCACCTGGAACACCACCACCAGGAGCACCACCACCTGGAGTACCACCACCTGGAACACCACCACTAGGAGCACCACCACCACCTGGAGTACCACCACCAGGAGCACCACCACCTGGAACACCACCACCAGGAGCAGCACCACCTGGAACACCACCACCAGGAGCACCACCACCTGGAGTACCACCACCAGGAGCACCACCACCTGGAGCACCACCACCAGGAGCACCACCACCTGGAGCACCACCACCAGGAGCACCACCACCTGGAGCACCCCCACCTGGAACACCACCACCAGGAGCACCACCACCAGGAGCACCACCACCTGGAGCACCACCACCAGGAGCACCACCACCTGGAGCACCACCACCAGGAGCACCACCACCTGGAGCACCCCCACCTGGAACACCACCACCAGGAGCACCACCACCTGGAGCACCACCACCTGTGTTGGAAATTTCCAACACTTACAAACTACTATTGTATTATAATACATCATCATCATTATATACTAACTACAGTAGTTATTAATTTCACGAACGGTAGTGTCAACATAAATTAACCACTTCATCTGCGTATTAGTGCTAGAATTCTCCTGAAATCGAGTAACAAAATTGCGTCAGATAATGTCTAGTTAGACACGTTTATTACCAATGTGTTAGAGAATTGAATGTGGTTCTCTAAAATTATCAGTATTCCGTGTAATAATTACCTACGGATAATATGACTCCCGATAATCTACAACCGAGAGTTTTTAACTGAAATTATTATCAAGTAGCAGTTTTATCTGTTACGTACGAATGCTATGGAGAGAATAAAAATCTTCTCCATTTCTCGTTTAACACCATTAAACGAGAATATGATAATATTTAAGTCCCTATAATTGCAACCCAGTTCTCATTAACGTATTACATCCATAATTGCGCGGAAAAGAATTATCCATGATTAATAATTTCTGTAGTGAATGCGAGAGACGGGTTGAGGGAAGGCGGAGACGTCATTGTAGACGAGGCATCCCTGGCGTGAAGAGTGGCGAGACACGTGGTAGTGACTGGGGAGTTTTTATCGACAAGAATTACATTGATACCCGTTTAATAGTCAACAATTACCTATTCACATGTTCTATAGTGCCCTGCCAGTTAATAACGCGTCAACAATTGAAGCCACGACCCGTAATTACGCGTACACAGCGGTGGACGTCTGGGACTGGTCGACGCGGTTTCGGCAGACCTTAGTATTTGATACGCTCATGGTAAGTATACCATTCTCGTTTGATTCATCATCCTAGATTGTATATTTATGGGTAGTCTGTCGTTTTACAGCAAGGATACCTAATACACAATGTTAGTTGATTTTCCACATTTTCTCAGTTTTCATGAATATTTGAAATAATTCGTAGCCTAATCAAATGCTACTTAAATTTCTCTGATTTTAGCGTGTATACGTTCTTCACAAAATGGGGGTTAATACCTGAAGTAATCTACTCCCAGTACGCTTCATCGAGGCTGGTTCTTCCTCGAAGAAAATTAGTAATTTCTACTAAATATTATATTAAGAAACATTAGATAAATTGAATAATGGTAAAATGATTATATGTTGATTAACAAAGAAATTATTCTCATTTGACTTTTATGAGGCTATTTAATTACGTTAGATATCTCGAATCAAATAAACTAAATGTCTTTGACTGATAATCGGTTCTAGAATTTTCTCAATCAAAGAAATAATAGAAAAGGGTTCAGCTACTTAGCTGTAATAGTGAACGGAGAAGTAGAGGTGCAATGGCTTCGTCTGCTACTTGCTGCAACACGTGAGCTCGAGCATGGCGTGGGAACATGAGGACCACGACCGCTTACAATACAAGCTGAAATTTCAACTGAATATACTAATTGTTTACACCTACTATCTAGTATCCTCACTATGCCATAGAAGGAATGAATTAATTCCTTATGTACGTACTTATTGTTTGGGGAGGTCGCGTGGCGTAACGATGGGCAGTGCACAGTAAAAGGATATACACAGAGATCTCATGATATAACTAATACTAGGGCACTTAACCTGCTGGTTGTCCACCGAAGCAATCCTAGATTGCTACTGGAGCAATTGCATGCTCCTAGGCCGATTAACTGCAAGGGCCTAACGTAGAATTGATAGAAATTCTACTCGCCCGGGACGCACAATGTGATTGTTGGCGTCGCTTGATAAGCTCAATGGCGAACTATAGCATCTCTTCGCCTTCCTCCCTCAGCCCGTCTCACGCATTCACAATAGAATTTAATAATCACGGATAATTCTTTTCCATGTAATTACTGATGTAATGCGTTAATGAGAACCGGGGTGCAATTATAGGGAATTAAATAATATCATATTCTCGTTAAATGGTGTTAATCGAGAAATGGAGAGAAATTTTATTTCCTCCATAGCATTCGTATGTAAAAGATAAAACTGTTACTTGAAAATAATCTCAGTTAATAACTCTCTGTTTTGGATTATTGGGAGCTATATTATCCGTAGTTAATTATTGTATGGAATACTGATAAATTCAGAGAACCACATTCAATTCTCTAACATATTTGTAATAAATATGTTTAGATGGACATTATCTGATGCAATCCTACCTCTCAAATTCGTGAGAATATTAGCAATATGCTCAGATAAAAAAAATTAGTTTATGTTAACACTACCGTTAGTGGAATTAATAACTACTGTAATTAGTATACAATTAAGATGTATTATAATACAATGGTAGTGTGTTAGTGTTGGAAATTTCCAACACCAGGAGCACCACCACCTGGAGCACCAGTACCAGGAGCACCACCACCACCTGGAGCACCACTACCAGGAGCACCACCACCAGGAGGACCACCACCTGGAGCACCACCACCTGGAGCACCACTACCAGGAGCACCACCACCTGGAGCACCACTACCAGGAGCACCACCACCAGGAGGACCACCACCAGCAGCACCACCACCAGCAGCACCACCACCAGGAGCACCACCACATGGAGC
This sequence comes from Procambarus clarkii, assembly GCF_020424385.1. Classification (NCBI taxonomy): domain Eukaryota; kingdom Metazoa; phylum Arthropoda; class Malacostraca; order Decapoda; family Cambaridae; genus Procambarus; species Procambarus clarkii. Next base: position 21,492,889 of record NC_059592.1, read on the forward strand.
AACACCACCTGGAGCACCACCACCATGAGCACCACCATCAGCAGCACCACCACCAGCAGCACCACCACCAGGAGCACCACCACCAGGAGCACCACCACCACCAGGAGCACCACCACCATGAGCACCACCACCATGAGCACCACCATCAGCAGCACCACCACCAGGAGCACCACCACCAGGAGGACCACCACCAGGAGGACCACCACCAGGAGAACCACCACCACCAGGAGGACCACCACCAGGAGGACCACCACCAGGAGGACCACCACCAGGAGAACCACCACCAGAAGGACCACCACCAGGAGGACCACCACCAGGAGCACCACCACATGGAGCACCACCACCAGGAGCACCACCATCAGCAGCACCACCATCAGCAGCACCTCCACCAGGAGCACTACCACCTGGAGCACCACCACCAGGAGCACCAACACTGGGAGCACCACCACCAGGAGCACCACCACCAGGAGCACGACCACCTGGAGCACCACCACCACCAGGAGCACCACCACCACCAGGGGCACCACCACCTGGAGCACCACCACCAGGAGCACCACCACCAGGAGCACTACCACCTGGAGCACCACCACCAGGAGCACCACCACCAGCAGCACCACCACCAGGAGCACCACCACCAGGAGCACCATCACCTGGAGTACCACCACCAGGAGCACCACCACCTGAAGTATCACCACCTGGAGCACCACCACCAGGAGCACCACCACCAGCAGCACCACCACCAGGAGCACCACCACCAGGAGCACCACCACCTGGAGTACCACCACCAGGAGCACCACCACCTGGAGCACCACCACCAGGAGCACCACCACCTGGAGCACCACCACCTGGAGCACCACCACCTGGAGCACCACCACCAGGAGCACCACCACCTGAAGTATCACCACCTGGAGCACCACCACCTGGAGCACCACCACCAGGAGCACCACCACCTGAAGTATCACCACCTGGAGCACCACCACTTGGAGCACCACCACCAGGAGCACCACCACAAGGAGCACCACCACCTGGAGCACCACCACCACCAGGAGCACCACCACCACCAGGAGCACCACCACCTGGAGCACCACCACCTGGAGCACCACCACCAGGATCACCACCACCAGCAGCACCACCACCAGGAGCACCACCACCAGGAGCAAAACCACCAGGAGCACCACCACATGGAGCACCACCACCAGGAGCACCACCATCAGCAGCACCACCATCAGCAGCACCACCACCAGGAGCACTACCACCTGGAGCACCACAACCAGGAGCACCACCATCAGCAGCACCACCACCAGGAGCACTACCACCTGGAGCACCACAACCAGGAGCACCACCACTGGGAGCACCACCACCAGGAGCACCACCACCAGGAGCACCACCACCTGGAGCACCACCACCACCAGGAGCACCACCACCACCAGGGGCACCACCACCTGGAGCACCACCACCAGGAGCACCACCACCAGGAGCACTACCACCAGGAGCACCACCACCAGCAACACCACCACCAGGAGCACCACCACCAGGAGCACCACCACCTGGAGCACCACCACCACCAGGAGCACCACCACCACCAGGTGCACCACCACCTGGAGCACCACCACCAGGAGCACCACCACCAGGAGCACTACCACCCAGAGTCCCACCACCAGGAGCACCACCACATGAAGTATCACCACCTGGAGCACCACCACCAGGAGCACCACCACCAGCAGCACCACCACCAGGAGCACCACCACCAGGAGCACCACCACCTGGAGTACCACCACCAGGAGCACCACCACCTGGAGCACCACCACCAGGAGCACCACCACCTGGAGCACCACCACCTGGAGCACCACCACCAGGAGCACCACCACCTGAAGTATCACCACCTGGAGCACCACCACTGGGAGCACCACCACCAGGAGCACCACCACCAGGAGCACCACCACCTGGAGCACCACCACCACCAGGAGCACCACCACCACCAGGAGCACCACCAACTGGAGCACCACCACCTGGAGCACCACCACCAGGAGCACCACCACCTGAAGTATCACCACCTGGAGCACCACCACCTGGAGCACCACCACCTGGAGCACCACCACCAGGAGCACCACCACCTGAAGTATCACCACCTGGAGCACCACCACTGGGAGCACCACCACCAGGAGCACCACCACCAGGAGCACCACCACCTGGAGCACCACCACCACCAGGAGCACCACCACCACCAGGAGCACCACCACCTGGAGCACCACCACCTGGAGCACCACCACCAGGAGCACCACCACCAGCAGCACCACCACCAGGAGCACCACCACCAGGAGCACCACCACCTGGAGCACCACCACCAGGAGCACCACCACCAGCAGCACCACCACCAGGAGCACCACCACCAGGAGCACCTCCACCTGGAGTACCACCACCAGGAGCACCACCACCTGGAGCACCACCACCTGGAGCACCACCACCAGGAGCACCACCACCTGAAGTATCACCACCTGGAGCACCACCACCTGGAGCACCACCACCAGGAGCACCACCACCTGAAGTATCACCACCTGGAGCACCACCACCTGGAGCACCACCACCTGAAGCATCACCACCTGGAGCACCACCACCTGGAGCACCACCACCTGAAGCATCACCACCTGGAGCACCACCACCTGGAGCACCACCACCTGGAGCACCACCACCTGGAGCACCACCACCTGAAGCATCACCACCTGGAGCACCACCACCTGGAGCACCACCACCTGTAGCACCACCACCTGGAGCACCACCACCTGAAGCATCACCACCTGGAGCACCACCACCTGGAGCACCACCACTTGGAGCACCACCACCAGGAGCACCACCACCAGCAGCACCACCACCAGGAGCACCACCACCAGGAGCACCTCCACCTGGAGTACCACCACCAGGAGCACCACCACCTGGAGCACCACCACCTGGAGCACCACCACCTGAAGCATCACCACCTGGAGCACCACCACCTGGAGCACCACCACTTGGAGCACCACCACCAGGAGCACCACCACCTGAAGCATCACCACCTGGAGCAACACCACCTGGAGCACCACCACCTGGAGCACCACCACCTGAAGCATCACCACCTGGAGCACCACCACCTGGAGCACCACCACCTGGAGCACCACTACCTGGAGCACCACCACCTGGAGCACCACCACCTGGAGCATCACCACCTGGAGCACCACCACCTGGAGCACCACCACCTGTAGCACCACCACCTGGAGCACCACCACCTGGAGCACTACCACCTGGAGCACCACCACCACCAGGAGCACCACCACCAGGAGCACCACCACCAGCAGCAGCACCACCAGGAGCACCACCACGTGAAGCATCACCACCTGGAGCACCACCACCAGGAGCACCACAACCAGGAGCACCACCACCTGGAGCACCACCACCACCTGGAGCACCACCAGGAGCACCACCACCACGAGCACCACCACCACCAGGAGCACCACCACCACCAGCAGCACCACCACCAGGAGCACCACCACCAGGAGCACCACCACCTGGAGCACCACCACCTGGAGCACCACCACAACCAGGAGCACCACCACCACAAGCACTACCACCAGCAGCACCACCAGGAGCACCACCACCACCTGGAGCACCACCAGGAGCACCACCTGTTTACCATAATGTTTACCACTAGAAACTTAAAGCCAGCCACATTTTGTAATAAGAATTTGACAATTCTGATCACATTCATATGAGAATATCAATTAATTCTCTTTGATTCCAGTAATCCATTCTCCATATTTCTTGCCATAAGGCTGGGAGTGGGAATTCTCTTTAATCAAAATTTCCTGCAATCTCCAATCCGAAGCTGCTCAATTATATCAATTAATTGATATAATTATATATAATTAATATATAATTATTAATATATAATTAATATTATTGAATATATAATTATTATAGCAATTAAATATTTGCTCATGTAAGAGACTGATCAAAGAAAACGTGATAGAACCCGCAATGGCTAAATTTATTAGTTTAATTATATGTAAGATGCCTCGCTCCTCCTCAACGCTCTAGGGACGCCAGGTGCCACGAGGTCAGATTCCCCGATCATCACCACCAGCTGTCACCACCACTAGCTGTCACCACCACTAGCTGTCACCACCACAAACTGTCACCACCACCAGCTGTCAACACCACCAGCTGTCACCACCACTAGCTGTCACCACCAACAACTGTAACTACCACCAGCTATCAACACCACAAACTGTCACCACCACCAGCTGTCACCACCACCAACTGTAACTACCACCAGCTGTCACCACCACAAGCTGTCACCACCACCAACTGTAACTACCACCAGCTGTCACCACCACCAGCTGTCACCACCACCAACTGTAACTACCACCTTCTGTCAACACCACCAACTGTCAACACCACAAACTGTCACTACCACCAGCTGTCACCACCACCAACAGTAACTACCACCAGCTGTCAACACCACCTACTGTCAAACACCACAAACTATCACCACCACCAGCTGTCACCACCACAAACTGTCACCACCACCAGCTGTCACCACCACCAACTGTAATCACCCCCAGCTGTCACCACCACCAGCTATAACTCCCACCAGCTGTCACCACCACCAGCTGTCACCACCAGCTGTAACTACCACCAGCTGTCAACACCACCAACTGTCAACACCACAAAATATCACCACCACAAACTATCACCACCACCAGCTGTCAACACCACCAGCTGTCACCACCACCAGCTGTCACCACCACCAACAGTAACCACCACCAGCTGTCACCACCACCAACTGTCAACACCACCAGCTGTCACCACAACAAACTGTCACTACCACCAGCTGTCACCACCACCAACTGTCAACACCACCAGCTGTCACCACCACAAACTGTCACCACCACCAACTGTCACCACCACCACCTGTCAACACCACCCACTGTCAACACCACCAACTGTCACCACCACCAGCTGTCACCGCCACCAGCTGTCAACACCATCAACTGTCAACACCATCAACAGTCAACACCACCAACGGCCAACACCACCAACTGTCAACACCACCAACTGTCACCACAACCAGCTATCACCACCACCAGCTGTCAACACCACCAACTGTCAACACCATCAACTGTCACCACTAGTTGTCACCACCACCAGCTGTCAACACCACCAATTGTCAACACCACCAGCTGTCAACACCACCAGCTATCAACACCACCAGTTGTCACCACCACCAACGGTCAACACCACCAAATGTCACCACCCCCAACTGTCAACACCAACAGCTGTCACCACCACCAGCTCTCACCACCACCAACTGTCAACACCACCAACAGTCAACACCACCAGCTGTGACCACCAGCTGTCAACACCACCAACTGTCATCACCACCAACTGTCCCCTAAACCAACTGTCAATACTACCAGCTGTCAACACCACCAGCTGTCACCACCACCAACTCTCAACACCACCAACTGTCACCACCACCAGATGTCACCACCACCAGCTGTCACCACAGACAACTGTCACCACCACCAACCGTCAACATCACCAGCTGTAACCACCACCAACTGTCAACACCACCAAATGTCAACACCACCAGCTGTCACCACCACCAGCTGTCAACACCACCAACTGTCAACACCACCAGCTGTCACCACCACCAGCTGTCAACACCAATAACTGTCAACACCACCAGCTGTCACCACCACCAACTGTCAACACCACCAACTGTCAACACCACCAGCTGTCACCACCACCAGCTGTCAACACCACCAACTGTCAACACCACCAACTGTCAACACCACCAGCTGTCAACACCACCAGCTGTCAACACCACCAACTGTCACCACCACAAGCTGTCACCACCACCAACTCTCAACACCGCCAAATGTCACCACCACGAACTGTCATCACCAACAACTGTCACCACCACCAGTTGTCACCATCAGCAGATGTCACGACCACCAGCTGTCACGACCACCAGCTGTCACTACCACTAGCTGTCACCACTAGCTGTCAACATCACCAGCTATCAACACCACCAACTGTCACCACCATCAGCTGTCAACACCACCAGCTGTCAACACCACCCACTGTCAACACCACCAACTGTTACCACCACCAGCTGTCAACATCATCAGCTATCAACACCGCCAATTGTTACGACCACCAGCTGTCAACATCACCAGCTATCACCACCACCAACTGCCACTACCACCAACCGTCAACATCACCAGCTGTTACAACCACCAACTGTCAACACCACCAACTGTCAACACCCCCAACTGTCACCACAACCAACTGTCACCACCACCAGCTGTCACCACCACCAACTGTCACCACTACCAGCTATCACCACCACCAACTGTCACCACCACCAACTGTCACCACTACCAGCTGTCACCACCACCAACTTTCACAACCACCAGCTGTCACCACCACCAACTGTCACCACTACCAGCAGTCACCACCAACAGCTGTCACCACCGCCAGCTGTCAAAACCAGCTGTCACTGCCATCAGCTGTCAACACCACCAGCTGTCACAACCACCTGCTGTCAACACCACCAGCAGTCACCACCAACAGCTGTCACCACCGCCAGCTGTCAACACCACCAGCTGTCACCACCACCAGCTGTCAACGCCACCAGCTGTCACCACCACCAGCTTTGAACACCACCAGATGTCTTCACCACCAGCTGACAACGCCACCACCAGCTGTCGCCACCACCAGCTGTCACCACCACCAGCTGTCAACACCACCAACTGTCACCACCACCACCAGCCGCCAACACCACCAACTCTCACCACCACCATCTTTCCTGTCCTCCAGCTGTCAACACTACCAGCTGTCACTGCAACCACCTTCTGTCACCACCATCAGCTGTCACCGCCAACAGCTGTCTCCACCGCCAACTATTAACACTGCCAGCTGTCAACACCGCCATCTGTCACCACCACCAGCTGTCAACGCCACCTGCTGTCACCACGAACAGCTGTCAACACCACCATCTGTCACAACCACCAACTGTCACCATCACCAACTGCCAATACCTCCAGCTGTCAACATCACCAGCTGTCACCACCACTAGCTGTAATCACAACCAACTGTCACCACCAATATCTGTCATCACCACCAGCTGTCACCTCCAGCAGCTGTCACCACCACCAACTGTCACCACCAGCTGTCAACATCACCACCAGCTGTCAACACTACCAGCTGTCAACACCACCAACTGTCACCACCGTCGGCTGTCAACACCACCAGCGGTCAACACCACCCACTGTCAACACCACCAACTGTCAACACCACCAGCTGTCCCAACCACCAACTGTCAACACCACCAGCTGTCCCCACTAGTAGCTGTCACCACCACCAACTGTCACCACCACCAACTGTCACCACCACCAGATGTCAACACCACTAACGGTCAACACCACCAGCTGTCAACACCACCAGCTAACACCACCACCAACTGTCACCACCACCAGATGTCACCACCACCATCTGTCACCACCACTAGCTGTCACAACCCCCAACTGTCACCACCACCAACTGTCACGACCACCAGATGTCACCACCACCAACTGTCAACACCACCAGCTGTCACCACCACAAGCTGTCAACACCACCAACTGTGAAAACCACCAACTGTCAACACCACCAGCTGTCAACACCACCAACTGTCAACACCACCAGCTGTCAACACCACCAACTGTCAACACCACCAGCTGTTAACACCACCAGCTGTCAACACCACCAACTGTCACCACCACAAGCTGTCACCACCACCAACTCTCAACACCGCCAACTGTCACCACCACCAACTGTCATCACCAACAACTGTCAAAACCACCAACTGTCAACACCGCCAGTTGTCACCACCACCAACTGTCATCACCAACAACTGTCAATACCACCAGCTCTCATCACAACCAGCTGTCATCACAACCAACTGTCACCACCACTATCTGTCATCACCAATAGCTGTCACCACCACCAGTTGTCACCATCAGCAGATGTCACGACCACCAGCTGTCACGACCACCAGCTGTCACCACCACTAGCTGTCACTACTAGCTGTCAACATCACCAGCTATCAACACCACCAACTGTCACCACCATCAGCTATCAACACCACCAGCTGTCAACACCACCCACTGTCAACACCACCAACTGTTACCACCACCAGCTGTCAAGATCATCAGCTATCAACACCGCCAACTGTCACCACCACCAGCTGTCAACATCACCAGCTATCACCACCACCAACTGTCACTACCACCAGCTGTCACCACCACCAACCGTCAACATCACCAGCTGTCACCACCACCAGCTGTCATCACCACGAACTGTCACCACTGCCAGCTGTCACCACCACGAACTGTCACCACTACCTGCTGTCACCACCACCAACTGTCACAACCACCAGCTGTCACCACCACCAATTGTCACTACTACTAGCAGTCACCACCAACAGCTGTCACCACCGCCAGCTGTCAACACCACCAGCTGTCACCGCCACCAGCTGTCACAACCACCTGCTGTCAACACCAACAACTGTCTACACCACCAGCAGTCACCACCAACAGCTGTCACCACCGCCAGCTGTCAACACCACCAGCTGTCACCGCCACCAGCTGTCACCACCACCAGCTGTCAACACCACCAGCTGTCAACAGCATAAACTGTCACCACCACCAGTTGTCACCACCACCACCTGTCTTCACCACCAGCTGACAACGCCACCACCAGCTGTCGCCATCACCAGCTGTCACCACCACCAGCTGTCAACACCACCAACTGTCACCACCACCATCTGTCACCACCACCAGCCGCCAACACCACCAACTCTCACCACCACCATCTTTCCTGTCCTCCAGCTGTCAACACTACCAGATGTCACTGCAATTACAAACTGTCACCACCATCAGCTTTCACCGCCAACAGCTGTCACCACCGCCAACTATTAACACTACCAGCTGTCAACACCGCCATCTGTCTCCGCCACCAGCTGTCACCACCATTAGCTGTCAACACCACCTGCTGTCACGAACAGCTGTCAACACCACCATCTGTCACAACCACCAACTGTCACCATCACAAAATGCCAATACCTCCAGCTGTCAACATCACCAGCTGTCACCACCACTAGTTGTAATCACAACCAACTGTCACCACCAATATCTGTCATCACCACCAGCTTTCACCTCCAGCAGCTGTCACCACCACCAACTGTCACCACCAGCTGTCAACATCACCAGCTGTCAACACCACCAACTGTCACCACCATCGGCTGTCAACACCACCTGCGGTCAACACCACCCACTGTCAACACCACCAACTGTCAACACCACCAGCTGTCCCCACCACCAGCTGTCACCACCACCAACTGTCAACACCACCAGCTGTCACCACCATCAAATGTCACCACCACCAGATGTCAACACCACCAACAGTCAACACCACCAGCTGTCAACACCACCAGCTGTCACCACCACCAGCTAACACCACCACCGCCAGATGTCACCACCACCATCTGTCACCACCACCAGCTGTCACAACCCCCAACTGTCACCGCCACCAACTGTCACGACCACCAGACGTCACCACCACCATCTGTCACCACCACCAGCTGTCACCACCACCAACTGTCACCACAACCCGGTGTCAAAACCACCAGCTGCCACCACCACCAGCTGTCACCACCACCAGCTGTCAACACCACTAGCTATCACCACAATCAACTGTCACCACCACCAGCTGTCACCACCACCTGCTGTCACCAGCAGCAGCTGTCATCACCACCAGCTGTCAACACCACCATATGTCACCTCCACCAGCTGTTACCACCACCAGCTGTTTCTACCACCAGCTGTCACCGCCACCAGCTGCCACCACCACCAGCTGTCAACACCACCAGCTATCACAACTACCTGCTGTCAACACTACCAGCAGTCACCACCAACTGCTGTCACCACCGCCAACTGTCACCACCACCAGCTGTCACCACCACCAGCTGTCAACATCACCAGCTGTCACCACCACCAACTGTCAACACCACCAGCTTTCACCACCACCAGCTGTCAACACCACCAGCTGTCAACACCACAAACTGTCACCACCAGCTGTCAACACCACCACCACCAGCTGTCGCCACCACCAGCTGTCAACACCACTATCTATCACCACCACCAGCTGTCAACCTCACGAACTGTCGCCACCACCATCTTTCTTCTCCACCAGCTGTCACTGCAACCACCAACTGTCAACACCACCAGCAGTCACCGCCAACAGCTGTCACCACCGCCAACTATTAACACTACCAGCTGTCAACACCGCCATCTGTCTCCGCCACCAGCTGCCATTACCAACAGCTGTCAACACCATCATCTGTCACAACCACCAACTTTCAACTCCACCAACTGTCAACACCACCAACTGTCAACACCACCAACCGTCAACACCCCCAACTGTCACCACCACCAGCTGTCACCACCACCAACTGTCACCTCAACCTGCTGTCAACACCACCAACTGTCACCACCACCAGCTGTCAACACCACCAACTGTCACCACCCCCAACTGTCAACACCCCCAACTGTCACCACCACCAGCTGTCACCACCACCAACTGTCACCACAACATGCTGTCAACACCGCCAACTGTCAACACCACCAACTGTCAACACCACCAACTGTCAACACCACCAGCTGTCCCCACCACCAACTGTCAACACCACCAACTGTCAACACCACCAGCTGTCCCCACCACCAACTGTCACCACCACCAGCTGTCACCACCACCAACTGTCACCACCACCAGCTGACACCACCACCAACTGTCAACACCACCAGCTGTCTCCACCACCAACTGTCACCACCACCAGCTGTCTCCACCACCAACTGTCACCACCACCAGCTGTCAACACCAACTGTCAACACCACCAGCTGTCACCACCACCATCTGTCACCACCACCAGCCGGGAACACCACCAACTCTCACCACCACCATCTTTCCTGTCCTCCAGCTGTCACCACCATCAGCTGTCACCGCCAACAGCTGTCACCACCGCCAACTATTAACACTACCAGCTGTCAACACCGCCATCTGTCTCCGCCACCAGCTGTCACCACCACCAGCTGTCAACACCACCTGCTGTCACCACGAACAGCTGTCAACACCACCATCTGTCACAACCACCAACTGTCACCATCACCAACTGCCAATACCTCCAGCTGTCAACATCACCAGCTGTCACCACCACTAGCTGTAATCACAACCAACTGTCACCACCAATATCTGTCATCACCACCAGCTGTCACCTCCAGCAGCTGTCTCCACCACCAACTGTCACCACCAGCTGTCAACATCGCCAGCTGTCAACACCACCAACTGTCACCACCATCGGCTGTCAACACCACCTGCGGTCAACACCACCCACTGTCAACACCACCAACTGTCAACACCAACAGCTGTCCCCATCACCAGCTGTCACCACCACCAACTGTCAACACCACCATCTGTCACCACCGTCAACTGTCACCACCACCAACTCTTACCACCACCAGATGTCAACACCACCAACAGTCAACACCACCAGCTGTCAACACCACCAGCTGTCACCACCACCAGCTAACACCACCACCAACTGTCACCACCACCAGATGTCACCACCACCATCTGTCACCACCACCAGCTGTCACAACCCCCAACTGTCACCACCACCAACTGTCACAACCACCAGACGTCACCACCACCATCTGTTACCACCACCAGCTGTCACCACCACCAACTGTCACCACAACCCGGTGTCAAAACCACCAGCTGCCACCACCACCAGCTGTCACCACCACCAGCTGTCAACACCACTTGCTATCACCACAATCAGCTGTCACCACCACCAGCTGTCACCACCACCTGCTGTCACCAGCAGTAGCTGTCATCACCACCAGCTGTCAACACCACCATATGTCACCTCCACCAGCTGTTACCACCACCAGCTGTCACTACCACCAGCTGTCACCGCCACCAGCTGCCACCACCACCAGCTGTCAACACCACCAGCTGTCACAACTACCTGCTGTCAACACCACCAGCAGTCACCACCAACTGCTGTCACCACCGCCAGCTGTCACCACCACCACCAGCTGTCAACATCACCAGCTGTCACCACCACCAAATGTCAACACCACCAGCTTTCACCACCACCAGCTGTCAACACCACCAGCTGTCAACACCACCAGCTGTCAACACCACCAGTTGTCAACACCACCAGCTGTCAACACCACCACCAGCTGTCAACACCACCACCACCAGCTGTCGCCACCACCAGCTGTCAACACCACCACCACCAGCTGTCGCCACCACCAGCTGTCAACACCACAAACTGTCGCCACCACCATCTTTCTTCTCCACCAGCTGTCACTGCAACCACAAACTGTCAACACCACCAGCTGTCAACACCACCAGCTGTCAACACCACAAACTGTCACCACCAGCTGTCAACACCACCACCAGCTGTCAACACCACCACCACCAGCTGTCAACACCACTATCTATCACCACCACCATCAGTCACCACCACCAGCTGTCAACCTCACAAACTGTCGCCACCACCATCTTTCTTCTCCTCCAGCTATCACTGCAACCACCAACTGTCAACACCACCAGCAGTCACCGCCAACAGCTGTCACCACCGCCAACTATTAACACTACCAGCTGTCAACACCGCCATCTGTCTCCGCCACCAGCTGCCATTACCAACAGCTGTCAACACCATCATCTGTCACAACCACCAACTGTCATAATCACCAGCTGTCAACACCACCAACTGTCAACACCACTAACTGTCACCACCACTCACTGTCAACACCACCAACTGTCAGCACCACCAACGGTCAACACCACCAGCTGTCAACACCACCAGCTGTCACCACCCACAACTGTCAACCCCACCAACTTTCAACACCACCAGCTGTCAACACCACCAACTGTGGGAACCGACCTGTGAGATTTATATTTATTTAATTTATATGAATTTATATTTACGTTAATTTATATACTTCGATAGCAATTTGTATAATGATAAGTGGACTGTATTTCTGCAATAATCTCTTAATCTCACAAATCGATCCTCTACACATTAGGGGGGGTTAAATTAATATATATGCAGCCAATCAAACTACAGTAATAGCTACATACATTGATGAGGTTCCTTCTCTTATAGTACAGCAGGTTAGTCCACCAGGTATAACTAGAGTGTAGACACCAAATTATCCTCTTTGAGGTAGCTTCTATCACCCAGTAACTGGTGCACATAATCTTGCATCCTCGTCTTGACCTGTCAAAAGTGCGCTAGCTGTGAAGCCAGATACCTATATATGACAAGTATATCAGAGAAAACAGTACATGGAACATGAAGACCTGGCTTAATTACCTTTAGTATGAGGCGATTTCGCGTTCTAACCGGGTCACCCTATATAATGACATTAATGGCCACTAATGATAGATAATGGGTTTCGGAAAGAACACTTAACTTGATTTGTTGACAGCGTGTTGACAGATGGTACACCTTTGGTATCCATAACACTACGTCCAAGTAAAATTAACAGGAGCCGAATTTGCTCCCGTGTGAGCCTCTGGTCTCTATAAACAACAATGGCTGCCCTCCTTCCTCCACTCTGACGCCTGGCTTACATTGTCCAGATTTCAGAACGTGATAGAAGGGTCACATTTACTCTACTTTAATATTGATAATTAAGTTAATTTATATAAGATGTTTTTATGATGGTAAAGTCCAAAGACTAATGTATTTAAGAATAATTCCCAGCAGAATAGCTGGTGAATTATAATAGTATGTGGTGATGATATCCCGTTTTCTTTAGACGGTAATTCCACTACAAGTTACGTTTTCTATGGGTAACTTGTTGGTAATACAGCAGCACTTATTATCTGTCTGTATATTATTAAATGGTGTCGGATTTTCCGACACCAACTGTCAACACCCCCAACTGTCAACACCAACTGTCAACACCAACTGTCAACACCACCAGCTGTCACCACCCCCAACTGTCAACACCACCAACTTTCAACTCCACCAACTGTCAACACCACCAACTGTCAACACCACCAACCGTCAACACCCCCAACTGTCAACACCACCAGCTGTCACCACCCCCAACTGTCACCACCACCAACTTTCACCACCACCAGCTGACACCACCACCAACTGTCACCACAACCTGCTGTCAACACCACCAACTGTCACCACCACCAGCTGTCAACACCACCAACTGTCACCACCCCAACTGTCAACACCCCCAACTGTCACCACCACCAGCTGTCACCACCACCAACTGTCACCACAACCTGCTGTCCTCACCACCAACTGTCACCACCACCAGCTGGCACCACCACCAACTGTCACCACCACCAGCTGACACCACCACCAACTGTCAACACCACCAGCTGACACCACCACCAACTGTCAACACCACCAGCTGTCTCCACCACCAACTGTCACCACCACCAGCTGTCTCCACCACCAACTGTCACCACCACCAGCTGTCAACACCACCAACTGTCAACACCAACAGCTGTCACCACCACCATCTGTCACCACCACCAGCCGGGAACACCACCAACTCTCACCACCACCATCTTTCCTGTCCTCCAGCTGTCAACACTACCAGCTGTCACTGCAACCACCATCTGTCACCACCATCAGCGGTCACCGCCAACAGCTGTCACCACCGCCAACTATTAACACTACCAGCTGTCAATACCGCCATCTGTCTCCGCCACCAGCTGTCACCACCACCAGCTGTCAACACCACCTGCTGTCAACACCACCTGCTGTCACCACGAACAGCTGTCAACACCACCATCTGTCACAACCACCAACTGTCACCATCACCAACTGCCAATACCTCCAGCTGTCAACATCACCAGCTGTCACCACCACTAGCTGTAATCACAACCAACTGTCACCACCAATATCTGTCATCACCACCAGCTGTCACCTCCAGCAGCTGTCACCACCACCAACTGTCACCACCAGCTGTCAACATCACCAGCTGTCAACACCACCAACTGTCACCACCATCGGCTGTCAACACCACCTGCGGTCAACACCACCCACTGTCAACACCACCAACTGTCAACACCACCAGCTGTCCCCACCACCAGCTGTCACCACCACCAACTGTCAACACCACCAGCTGTCACCACCATCAACTGTCACCACCACCAACTGTCACCACCACCAGATTTCAACACCACCAACAGTCAACACCACCAGCTGTCACCACCACCAACTGTCACCACAACCTGGTGTCAAAACCACCAGCTGCCACCACCACCAG
Source organism: Procambarus clarkii (assembly GCF_020424385.1). Classification (NCBI taxonomy): domain Eukaryota; kingdom Metazoa; phylum Arthropoda; class Malacostraca; order Decapoda; family Cambaridae; genus Procambarus; species Procambarus clarkii. The sequence continues at coordinate 21,508,281 of NC_059592.1, forward strand.
CAGTCAACACCACTAGCTATCACCACAATCAGCTGTCACCACCACCAGCAGTCACCACCAACTGCTGTCACCACCGCCAACTGTCACCACCACCAGCTGTCACCACCACCAGCTGTCAACATCACCAGCTGTCACCACCACCAACTGTCAACACCACCAGCTTTCACCACCACCAGCTGTCAACACCACCAGCTGTCAACACCACAAACTGTCACCACCAGCTTTCAACACCACCACCACCAGCTGTCGCCACCACCAGCTGTCAACACCACTATCTATCACCACCACCATCTGTCACCACCACCAGCTGTCAACCTCACGAACTGTCGCCACCACCATCTTTCTTCTCCACCAGCTGTCACTGCAACCACCAACTGTCAACACCACCAGCAGTCACCGCCAACAGCTGTCACCACCGCCAACTATTAACACTACCAGCTGTCAACACCGCCATCTGTCTCCGCCACCAGCTGTCATTACCAACAGCTGTCAACACCATCATCTGTCACAACCACCAACTGTCACCATCACCAGCTGTCAACACCACCAACTGTCAACACCACCAACTGTCACCACCACTCACTGTCAACACCACCAACTGTCAGCACCACCAACGGTCAACACCACCAGCTGTCAACACCACCAGCTGTCACCACCCACAACTGTCAACACCACCAACTTTCAACACCACCAGCTGTCAACACCAACTGTCAACACCCCCAACCGTCAACACCAACTGTCAACACCACCAGCTGTCACCACCCCCAACTGTCAACACCACCAACTTTCAACTCCACCAACTGTTAACACCACCAACTGTCAACACCACCAACCGTCAACACCCCCAACTGTCAACTCCACCAGCTGTCACCACCCCCAACTGTCACCACCACCAACTTTCACCACCACCAGCTGTCACCACCACCAACTGTCACCACAACCTGCTGTCAACACCACCAACTGTCACCACCACCAGCTGTCAACACCACCAACTGTCACCAGCCCCAACTGTCAACACCCCCAACTGTCACCACCACCAGCTGTCACCACCACCAACTGTCACCACAACCTGCTGTCAACACCACCAACTGTCAACACCACCAACTGTCAACACCACCAACTGTCAACACCACCAGCTGTCCCCACCACCAACTGTCAACACCACCAACTGTCAACACCACTAGCTGTCCCCACCACCAACTGTCACCACCACCAGCTGTCACCACCACCAACTGTCACCACCCCCAGCTGACACCACCACCAACTGTCAACACCACCAGCTGTCTCCACCACCAACTGTCACCACCACCAGCTGTCTCCACCACCAACTGTCACCACCACCAGCTGTCAACACCACCAACTGTCAACACCACCACCTGTCACCACCACCATCTGTCACCACCACCAGCCTCGAACACCACCAACTCTCACCACCACCATCTTTCCTGTCCTCCAGCTGTCAACACTACCAGCTGTCACTGCAACCACCATCTGTCACCACCATCAGCTGTCACCGCCAACAGCTGTCACCACCGCCAACTATTAACACTACCAGCTGTCAACACCACCTGCTGTCACCACGAACAGCTGTCAACACCACCATCTGTCACAACCACCAACTGTCACCATCACCAACTGTCACCACCACCAGATGTCAACACCACCAACGGTCAACACCACTAGCTGTCACCACCACTAGCTGTAATCACAACCAACTGTCACCACCAATATCTGTCATCACCACCAGCTGTCACCTCCAGCAGCTGTCACCACCACCAACTGTCACCACCAGCTGTCAACATCACCAGCTGTCAACACCACCAACTGTCACCACCATCGGCTGTCAACACCACCAGCGGTCAACACCACCAACTGTCAACACCACCAGCTCTCTCCACCACCAGCTGTCACCACCACCAACTGTCAACACCACCAGCTGTCACCACCACCAACTGTCACCACCACCAACTGTCACCACCACCAGATGTCAACACCACCAACGGTCAACACCACCAGCTGTCAACACCACCAGCTGTCACCACCACCAGCTAACACCACCACCAACTGTCACCACCACCATCTGTCACCACCACCAGCTGTCACAACCCCCAACTGTCACCACCACCAACTGTCACGACCACCAGATGTCACCACCACCATCTGTCACCACCACCAGCTGTCACCACCACCAACTGTCACCACAACCCGGTGTCAAAACCACCAGCTGCCACCACCACCAGCTGTCACCACCACCAGCTGTCAACACCACTAGCTATCACCACAATCAGCTGTCACCACCACCAGCTGTTAAGACCACCAGCTGTCACCATCACCTGCTGTCACCAGCAGCAGCTGTCATCACCACCAGCTGTCAACACCACCAACTGTCAACACCACCAGCTGACACCACCACCAACTGTCACCACCACCAGCTGTTACATCTTAATCAAGCTTATGATAGCTAATTGTTAACTGACATAATTTGACCCAATTAGTTTGAAACAAAGCGGGTAATTAATTATTAGCCAGATTATAAACACATCGTCAGCGCCAACATGTTGATTCACCTTACTGTAGTGCCATCACATAGTGTCATCATGGAGTGCCATCATGGAGTGCCATCATGGAGTGCCATCATGCAGTGCCATCACGTAGTGCCATCATGGAGTGCCATCATGCAGTGCCATCACGGAATGCCTTCACGTAGTGCCATCATGGAGTGCCATCATGTAGTGCCATCATGTAGTGCCATCATGCAGTGCCATCATGGAGTGCCATCATGTAGTGCCATCATGGAGTGCCATCACGTAGTGCCATCATGGAGTGCCATCATGTAGTGCCATCATGCAGTGCCATCATGGAGTGCCATCATGTAGTACCATCATGAAGTGCCATCATGCAGTGCCATCATGGAGTGCCATCATGTAGTGCCATCATGGAGTGCCATCATGCAGTGCCATCATGGAGTGCCATCATGTAGTGCCATCATGGAGTGCCATCACGTAGTGCCATCATGGAGTGACATCATGTAGTGCCATCATGGAGTGCCATCACGTAGTGCCATCATGGAGTGCCATCATGTAGTGCCATCATGTAGTGCCATCATGGAGTGCCATCATGCAGTGCCATCATGAAGTGCCATCATGTAGTGCCATCATGTAGTGCCATCATGTAGTGCCATCATGGAGTGCCATCATGTAGTGCCATCATGTAGTGCCATCATGGAGTGCCATCATGGAGTGCCATCATGTAGTGCCATCATGGAGTGCCATCACGGAGTGCCATCATGTAGTGCCATCATGGAGTGCCATCACTGAGTGTCATCATGGAGTGCCATCACGGAGTGCCATTATGTAGTGCCATCATGGAGTGCCATCACTGAGTGCCATCATGGAGTGCCATCACGGAGTGCCATCATGGAGTGCCATCATGGAGTGCCATCATGTAGTGCCATCATGGAGTGCCATCATGTAGTACCATCATGGAGTGCCATAATGGAGTGCCATCATGGAGTGCCATCATGGAGTGCCAACATCAACTAGTGCCACCATCAACGAGTGCCAACATCAACTAGTGCCACCATCAACGAGTGCCACTATCAACGAGTGCCAACATCAATGAGTGCCAACATCAACGAGTGCCAACATCAACGAGTGCCACTATCAACGAGTGCCAACATCAACGAGTGCCAACATCAACGAGTGCCAACATCAACTAGTGCCACCATCAACGAGTGCCAACATCAACGAGTGCCAACATCAACTAGTGCCACCATCCACGAGTGCCAACATCAACGAGTGCCACTATCAACGAGTGCCACTATCAACGAGTGCCAACATCAACGAGTGCCAACATCAACGAGTGCCAACATCAACGAGTGCCAACATCAACTAGTGCCACCATCAATAGTAACTCCGGGAGACTTAACATCGCAAAAGTTGTTAAACACATTTAACATAAACTTTCAGGAGCCAACACGTGAGTCATATACACTCATTTATGTATATGTTTGAGTATACATTAATCCAAGGAAAGTATGAATATTTACACTCATCTAAGTGTATGTATGGGTATATGTACTCATCTACGAATATGTAAGACCATAAACACTCATCTACGATTATGTATGAGTATATACACTCATCCACTGCCCAAGACAGAGATGTGTTGGATATGTAAGACCATAAACACTCATCTACGATTATGTATGAGTATATACACTCATCCACTGCCCAAGACAGAGATGTGGTATACATAGCGGGCCAGCCAGAGGTTAGGGCCCCGCGCAGAACATCTCTGCCGCAAAACAAAAGAACAGAGAATACCACTAACGCGTAACACTTTCAATAAGTCCACCATCAATGAGTTCACTAACCATCAACTGGCGCAAAAGCAACAAGCTGAAGGTTACAGGACGTGGGATGGCAGGACGTGGGATGGCAGGACGTGGGATGGCAGGCCGCTGTCCTCAGCTACCATCGCCCGCCTGCTGACCTCCCTCGACCCCTCATGACCTTGCCTCATCTCCGTAAACAGCACTCATTCGTTGTCAATTATTTTTATGTGTATGAGAGCAGTTGGGGAACATGTTGAGAGAGGGACTGCAGTAGAACACAAAGGGCGGTGCCCTTGGGTACAATAACCTTCGGAGCGCCTGCACGAATATTTTAGGGGTGTGTTCATGAATACGTTAAGAGCGCCTTCACGAGTAATTTAAGCGTGCTTTTAGGAGTAAGCAAGAGAGTGAGTTTTGCCACAGACATCAAGGGCGGCAGGGTGGCGCTCCTAAGGCACACCTTAGGTGTGGGAACCGACCTGTGAGATTTATATTTATTTAATTTATATGAATTTATATTTACCTTAATTTATATACTTCGATAGCAATTTGTATAATGTTAAGTGGACTGTATTTCTGCAATAATCTCAATCTCACAAATCGATCCTCTACACATTAGGGGGGGTTTATTAGTTTATATATATGCAGCCAATCAAACTACAGAATTAGACTACATACATTGAAAAGGTTCCTTATCTTATAGTACAGCAGGTTAGTCCACCAGGTATAACTAGGGTGTAGACACCAAATTATCCTCTTTGAGGTAGCTTCCATCACCCAGTAACTGGTGCACAAAATCTTCCTCGTCTTGACCTGTCAAAAGGGCGCTAACTGTGAAGCCAGAAACCTAGTATATGACAGGTATTTCAGAGAAACATTGTACATGGAACAATAAAGACCTGGCTTAATTACCTTTAGTATGAGGCGATTTCGCGTTCTAACCGGCTAACCCTACCCAATGACATTAATGGCCACTAATGATAGATAATGGGTTTCGGAAAGAACACTTAACTTGAATTTGTAGACAGCGTGTTGATAATGGTACACTTTTAGTTTCCATAACACTACGTCCAAGTAAATTTAACAGGAGCCGAATTTGCTCCCGTGTGAGCCTCTGGTCTAGTCTCAACAATGGCTGCATCTAACACTCCATACTATTGACGCCTGGCCGACATTGTCCAGATATGATAGGAGCCAAATTTGCTCCACACGTCTCGGAGGTGACACAACAATGGCTGCCCCCCTTCCTCACCCTGACGCCTGGCTTACATTGTCCAGATTTCAGAAAGTGATAGAAGGGTCACATTTACTCTACTTTAATATTGATAATTAAGTTAATTTATATAAGATGTTTTATGATGGTAAAGTCCAAAGACTAATGTATTTAAGAATAATTCCCACCATAATAGGTGGTGAATTATAATAGTATGTGGTGATGATATCCCGTTTTCTATAGACGGTAATTCCCCTACAAGTTACGTTTTCTATGGGTTAACTTGTTGGTAATACAGCTATTATCTTTATGATATATTAAATGGTGTCGGATTTTCCAACATAATTCCCCAGGGGGCTGCTCACGGGTCGAAGTCCTCTTTAGAACAGACAAACACCGATACTCCTCCTTTGGATTATTAGATTAATTTGATGTTAGTAGTTAGTAATCACACATTTGTGCGTCTGTTCGTACAGGACGGATGTCCCGTACTAGAGTTGCAGGGGTTAGAAGTCTAATGCGATTTCATTTCCCTGTCAACTCTTGAAAGGCTAATATTCAAGCCTTATTACATATTATTTAACCCAGAAGACTGGATGTGATCAAGTACTACAGTCAAGTATGATTCAGGGACTGCAGTGAGATCAGTGACATTAGATATAACTTGAAGTTTCTTCAGGTAACTGGTCACTGATATATAAACACTGAGGCCCATGGAATACATCTTGATTAAATAATAAATGTATCAAATCAGTCATCAGATTTATTGGGGTTTAATTTAGTTAATTGATTCAGAAGATTGAATAGCTCATCATTAAAGTAAAGTATGGTTCTGAGACTGCAGTGGGTTCAGTGACATTGGTCGCAGTGACTTGTAGCTATTTTAGGCTACTGTTCACTGATTTGCCACTGAGGCCTCATGAACTCATCTTCAGCTTCAAATGATGATACTAACATCAACCTCTGTTGGTATAGTCAGCTGTAATCTCCTTAGTATAATGCTACTGGAGAAATATAATCAGCTGACAAATTTAGATTTCTATTGGTATTGTTTATCTGCAGGCATAGGTCTCCTCAGGCTTGATACTGGGCCTGAGAGTAATTTACCTCCTGCAGAGTTTAACATGGTTATGCCCTGATATTTAGTAGGGCTACCGATGAATCGATGACAATAGTCTGTCCCTACAAGGAGACCGAAGTCGGTGAGGTGATCAGACTTAATATTATCTGCCAATTTTATTCCTCTATTTCTCAGGAATTTGGCTGTTGCTCTCAGACCTTGAACTTGTAGGTCTACTGGTATTTTGTCCACCACAATGGCTTGTACTCGACAGACGTACCTGCCTAAACGTACTGATGGTTGTACCACCTGGTAGACTTGAGGTCCTGCATCTGTTACAAACCCTGAGATGTTGAATGACATCTGGGCTACAGGCCTTAATTGTAGTTCTTCTGCCAACTTTTTAGTGATATATGTTCTCTGGGATCCTTGGTCAAACAACCCACGGGTATGGACCTTGGCCCTCTTATTCAGGATGGTAATTTGGGCAGTAGGCAAAGTCGTATTACCTTTAGACTTTTCCGATTGGACACTCTTTGTTTGTTGCACCTTGCAGTACTGTACTGAGGTGGGAATGCTATCTTCCACCTTGGGGTTTGGAGACGTTGTTTTGGTGTCTCTGCACAATGCTGCATGGTGCTGACCTTTGTTACACCTATTACAAGGGTGTAATTGGGTATCACAGTCGTTGATGTTATGTTTCCTGAGGCACCTCGTGCAATGTTGCAAATCTTTGAGTCGCTCAACACGGGCGTCACTATCAGGAAAATTAGGGCAGTGGTACATTGAATGTTTCTCATTGCAGAACAAACATGTTCCATAGCTTCCAGTACCCTTTGGTGTCACGTTCTTGGGTGACACAGTAACTATAGGCTTGGAGGGTCCCACTGCATATACGCCCACACTGCCACTGTTCCACTTTGGTGTTGAATTATATTGTCTAGATTGATTTGGAGTACCTTTGGTACTCAGTGGTTTACTATTATTGGTTTCTGAGGGTTTACTTGGTGGTTTTAATTTGTCATGTGTTCGTAATTGATGAACTACTGACTTTAAACCTTCAGATATTTCATTCATGGATAAGATGCTTTTATTGTAATGAGCACTCATTTGTCTCAATATGTCCCTAGGTATTTTCTCCTGGACAATTATTTTCAAGACCCACTCAGCCCCGTTTGTATCTGCTGTCAGGCTGAGGGCATTGATCAATGATTCTACCTCCAGCTTGAAGACTTGGAGTGAATCAGCTGAAGCCTCCGGTGGGGGTAAATGCAACAGCTCATGAACTAAATGTGATGTTCTTACTTCTGGATCAGCATAATTATCCTTGAGGAGTTGTACTGCCAGATCATAGCCGTCATTAGTTAACCTCAGATGGGATACTACTGTTTTAGCCTCACCTGATAATTGGCCTTGCAAATAAGAGAATTTACTACTCTTTGGTAAAGATTGTTTTGAGTCTACAAGGTCAACGAATTTGTTCCAAAATTCATCCCAATCTTCCTCATCTTTTCCTGAGAAAGTGGGTAAATTAATTGGAGGGAGTCGAGCTTCTGCTTGACTCGTATTAGATGCAACTGTTGTTGTTGTTGCTGTTGCCTTGTTCTGGGCAATTAATTTGACATAAGGCTGTTACGTGGCCTGAGTGTGATCTTCATAATTCGCAAGATCAACCATAATGTCGTCTATTTCTGTTTCTGATAAATTGGTGTTGGCAAGTTCAGCCACATATGTTGCTATTTGGCATTTGATTTGCTCAAATTTACCTGCAGCTGCTTGATAATAGCTTTCCAGGTCAGCATAATCAACTTGAGATTGTTGTGACAAATCTTCACATTTCTTGATCTGTCTTGTTAAGTGGCCTTTAAGACCTGCAAGGGTTCTTTTCATTCTCCCTGCATTATCCATACTGGCTCGTTGGTGAAGCCTTGTGGGGCTTGTACTTGGGCTGCTCATAATACTGAACAAGCACTGATGGTAGCCTAGGGTAAATTCTGCACTCGCTAGGCTGTAATCCTACCTCTACTAGAGGTTAGCACTTAAAATTAATACACATTATATATATACAATCATACACACTAATGATTTGAGTGATAAACCAGTGTCACTGGAAGTACCTTTAGGTTAGCTCTTCTATATCACCCTAGGATGGTAGAGACACTAATTAATCACTCAAAGGTGTAATGACCATAAGTAAATTATTATATATACAACTCAACTCGAGTTGATAATAATTACACCCAAAATAGGGTCTGGACCATTCATTAATGGTGTTAGGTTGTTGAATATCGTACAACTGACTATGGTAATAATGGGACTAGGATGAGCAATAATAGTTCAACTAGTCAATTTTAATATCCTACCCTGTTGTGGGTTGACAATTAGTAAATATTATACTGTGATCACTAGTGCAATTTATATTAAATAATTCTCTATTTTGGAGAAATAATATACACAATTATTGATAATAGCCTCTTAATTAGCCTCTATGAAACTTCTAATATTATCTAGAAGTATTAAATATTATTAGTGACCTCGCGAAATAAAGTCCACAAAATTCGTAGATAATCTCTCGCGAAATGTAACACCACGAAATCCGTGAACAATCTTGCGAGGACACAGCCACTAATTTGGCTGGCTTCTATATTAGCGCTGTCATTTCACGAAATAACACGCCACCAAATATCTGTGGGTGTGCATGAAACCGCTGACGAAGCTGAACTCGGCTGAGGGAGGCTCCTGAGCTCCCTCGAGGCTACGCTGCCGTCTTGACTGCTGACTTTGTTTAAATAACACTGCACTAGTATATTTAATGAATCCACTGGTTAACTGGTTCATCCGGTACTAAGATGACCAAATGTGGGTTCAAAGGACCGAATATTCCGGTTCCGAAGGTCCAAATAATTCGGTTTCGAAGGACCAAATAATGTGGGAACCGACCTGTGAGATTTATATTTATTTAATTTATATGAATTTATATTTACCTTAATTTATATACTTCGATAGCAATTTGTATAATGTTAAGTGGACTGTATTTCTGCAATAATCTCAATCTCACAAATCGATCCTCTACACATTAGGGGGGGTTTATTAGTTTATATATATGCAGCCAATCAAACTACAGAATTAGACTACATACATTGAAAAGGTTCCTTATCTTATAGTACAGCAGGTTAGTCCACCAGGTATAACTAGGGTGTAGACACCAAATTATCCTCTTTGAGGTAGCTTCCATCACTCAGTAACTGGTGCACAAAATCTTCCTCGTCTTGACCTGTCAAAAGGGCGCTAACTGTGAAGCCAGAAACCTAGTATATGACAGGTATTTCAGAGAAACATTGTACATGGAACAATAAAGACCTGGCTTAATTACCTTTAGTATGAGGCGATTTCGCGTTCTAACCGGCTAACCCTACCCAATGACATTAATGGCCACTAATGATAGATAATGGGTTTCGGAAAGAACACTTAACTTGAATTTGTAGACAGCGTGTTGATAATGGTACACTTTTAGTTTCCATAACACTACGTCCAAGTAAATTTAACAGGAGCCGAATTTGCTCCCGTGTGAGCCTCTGGTCTAGTCTCAACAATGGCTGCATCTAACACTCCATACTATTGACGCCTGGCCGACATTGTCCAGATATGATAGGAGCCAAATTTGCTCCACACGTCTCGGAGGTGACACAACAATGGCTGCCCCCCTTCCTCACCCTGACGCCTGGCTTACATTGTCCAGATTTCAGAAAGTGATAGAAGGGTCACATTTACTCTACTTTAATATTGATAATTAAGTTAATTTATATAAGATGTTTTATGATGGTAAAGTCCAAAGACTAATGTATTTAAGAATAATTCCCACCATAATAGGTGGTGAATTATAATAGTATGTGGTGATGATATCCCGTTTTCTATAGACGGTAATTCCCCTACAAGTTACGTTTTCTATGGGTTAACTTGTTGGTAATACAGCTATTATCTTTATGATATATTAAATGGTGTCGGATTTTCCGACATTAGGAGCGCCACTCAGGATTAAATACAGACTGCTCAGGATTAAATACAGACTGCTCAGGATTAAATACAGACTGCTCAGGATTAAATACAGACTGCTCAGGATTAAATACAGACTGCTCAGGATTAAATACAGACTGCTCAGGATTAAATACAGACTGCTAACATTCATTCACATGTGGAGTGAGCTGGCTTGTGGGGCACATGTAGAGATAGGGGTTAAAACCAGATCCTTCTAATACCCCCCACCGGAGCCTCACACACCTGTTATCCCCGCATCTCTCTTTCCCCCCCCCCCCCCACACCCCTCTCCCTTCTCTGACCATGATTCTGTTTCTGTGAAATCACACACACTTGCTCATCACCGGGAGATCTGCACTAGCGTCCACGTCTGGACCTTGCCTCACTTCCCAGTTCATTTTCGGCGAAATTTAATACTGTATACTTGTATCATATCAGTGTGATCTGCTAGACTCTAGTTCTGGGCTCCATCTATAACTACTGTTACGGTGCCCGTCTCCTATTTCTCCCCAATGCCAGCGCTAAGAGTCATATCCACTAACCATGCAGGTACCTTGAGAAGCAGGGAGTCTTTTGATATGAGAGGCTACTGAATTATAGAGAATTAATTTATGGATTACTTATTTATGGAAAAATTATCATTTATAAGTATTGTAGGTAAGGGGGGGGGGGGGTTACGCCCTTTGTGCATACAAAATGGCGATGTCTCTATCATTTTGGCGCCTAGATGTGACGGCACCAGCAGGCTGGTGATTGGCTGGCCGAGGTCACGTGATGTGACTTACCAATCAGAGCCCGCCGTGACGTCACCGGGAGACCTGGCCCAGTGCTCACGGAGGAGTTGCAGCAGAGCTCCACAGACCTTTGATGTGAGCGGAAGTGCGTCAGTGAGCTCTCGAGCCTCGAGGTTGGAGGTTCTGGGAGCCTCGCTCGGTGGATTTATAGTGGTCATAGTAAACATAGTCATATTTATAGTGGTCATAGTAAACATAGTCATATTTATAGTGGTCATAGTAAACATAGTCATATTTATAGTGGTCATAGTAAACATAGTCATATTTATAGTGGTCATAGTAAATATAGTCATATTTATAGTGGTCATAGTAAACATAGTCATATTTATATAATATCATAATCCAAATCCCCCCATAATAGTGTCTAACAAGATCTCATTTCCTCGCCCATAGGTCCCTTGTGGGGTCTTCCTCCGTCCACTCCCCCTGGGTTGAAGATGATGACTCATCATTCTTCCCCAGGTAGGGGGGCTACTGACGTCATAATGTTCACTCTCACCAAGGAGGTGTCGTCCTTCCTCACCTTTGGGACCATTGTCGTCACCGCTTTCCTTCTCGGAGGGCATTTCTTGGGGTGGGATTCCAGTGGTATGTCTGGGTGTCCATAGCCTAAGCTGTTGTATTTATTTAGGTAAAAGTGCTTATCATCAAATGCACTTAAACCCCTCTTAGTATTAAAAGTGGTGACCATCTGCCCTCCTACATTCCTACTTTGAGAATATTGAAAAGTATTTACCACCCCATTGCTGTGTAGGTTTTTTTTTTAAATGGCTATGAGTTAAGGATCTTTGCACAACACAGGGTAACTTTCCATTACCCTTAGCGGTAATGGAATTGGAATTATCGTGCAATAATAAACTGTACATTTTGGGTTTCAGCACCACAACCTTGAGGATGTGGCGGTCTGAAACTTCTGACTTTAAAAGTCCTAAAACACCCTTTTTAGAAGGGTCATACAAGGGGTGAGTTTTAGGGAAGTTACTGGTATCTATCCATGACTTAAGGGGCTCTCCCCCCATCTCCTTGAAGATGTCATCCACCATTAAACTAAAAATGAAGCTGTCAGTATTGCTGTAAACTTACTGCAGCCTATTTGTATAGTGCTTCTTAAGTACCCTGTACCAAAAATGGTACAAGCTGTATTTTGCCAGCTCAAGAATCTGGAACCCTGTTGACCAGACCACACACTAGAAGGTGAAGGGACGACGACATTTCGGTCCGTCCTGGACTATTCTCAAGTCGATTGTGAAGAGGAAGTAGATGCAGGCAATAAATAGGCTAGAGAGAGGTGAGGAGCAAAGTGTTGTAGAGGAGTTAGTAGTAGGAATAAGAACTGCAGAGGGCCTATTGGCCCATACGAGGCAGCTCCTATTATAACCACCGAATGAGAAGGAGATAGTAATAGGAATAAGAAGAGGATAGTAAGGGAACGTAAAGAAAACAAAGAACAGAAAAGAGAGAAGAGAGAGAGAACAGTCTACTCTCAGTAGACTGGTGCACTCTCAGTAGACTGGTGCACTCTCAGTAGACTGGTGCACTCTCAGTAGACTGGTGCACTCTCAGTAGACTGGTGCACTCTCAGTAGACTGGTGCACTCTCAGTAGACTGGTGCACTCTCAGTAGACTGGTGCACTCTCAGTAGACTGGTGCACTCTCAGTAGACTTGTGCACTCTCAGTAGACTGGTGCACTCTCAGTAGACTGGTGCACTCTCAGTAGACTGGTGCACTCTCAGTAGACTGGTGCACTCTCAGTAGACTTGTGCACTCTCAGTAGACTGGTGCACTCTCAGTAGACTGGTGCACTCTCAGTAGACTAGTGCACTCTCAGTACACTGGTGCACTCTCAGTAGACTGGTGCACTCTCAGTAGACTGGTGCACTCTCAGTACACTGGTGCACTCTCAGTAGACTGGTGCACTCTCAGTAGACTGGTGCACTCTCAGTAGACTGGTGCACTCTCAGTAGACTGGTGCACTCTCAGTAGACTGGTGCACTCTCAGTAGACTGGTGCACTCTCAGTACACTGGTGCACTCTCAGTAGACTGGTGCACTCTCAGTACACTGGTGCACTCTCAGTAGACTGGTGCACTCTCAGTACACTGGTGCACTCTCAGTACACTGGTGCACTCTCAGTAGACTGGGGCACTCTCAGTAGACTGGTGCACTCTCGGTAGACTGGGGCACTCTCGGTAGACTGGGGCACTCTCAGTAGACTGGTGCATTCTCAGTAGACTGGTGCACTCTCAGTAGACTGGTGCACTCTCAGTAGACTGGACCACTCTCAGTAGACTGGTGTACTACACACACTCCCTTCACAGGTGTAGCACTCACAAACGTCACATATATGAAACTATCCTGCAGGTGTTTCATATTTCCCGGTGTTTAGGACAAGAACACCTGCAACACCCGCAACACCTGCAACACCCGCAACACCCGCAACACCTACAACACCCGCAACACCTGCAACACCCGCAACACCTGCAACACCCGCAACACCTGCAACACCCGCAACACCTGCAACACCTACAACACCCGCAACACCTGCAACACCTGCAACACCCGCAACACCCGCAACACCTGCAACACCTGCAACACCAGCAACACCTGCAACACCCGCAACACCTGCAACACCCGCAACACCCGCGACACCTGCAACACCCGCGACACCTGCAACACCCGCAACACCTGCAACACCCGCAACACCCGCAACACCTGCAACACCTGCAACACCCGCAACACCCGCAACACCTGCAACACCCGTAACAACTTGGCAAGGACTGGAGAAATATAAAGTGTGTGTTTTCAACCTTCTCTTAACACCAGTTTTCCTCACAAACATTTCCAATAAGGACATTCTTCCCCGGAGACGCTGGAAACAAAACAGTTGGTGAGAATATTTTGTATTTATTCATAAATTGTATTTTTTACTTTGTTGGAAAATGGGTTTTTGTGGGTTTTGCTTGCTGGTCCGTGTGTGTGTGTGTGGGTTTTGTTTGCTGGTCCGTGTGTGTGTGTGTGGGTTTTGTTTGCTGGTCCGTGTGTGTGGGTTTTGCTTGCCGGTCTGTGTGTGTGTGTGGGTTTTGCTTGCCGGTCCGTGTGTGTGGGTTTTGCTTGCCAGTCTGTGTGTGTGGGTTTTGCTTGCCGGTCCGTGTGTGTGGGTTTTGCTTGCCGGTCTGTGTGTGTGGGTTTTGCTTGCCGGCCCGTGTGTGTGTGTGGGTTTTGCTTGCTGGTCCGTGTGTGTGTGTGTGTGGGTTTTGTTTGCTGGTCCGTGTGTGTGGGTTTTGCTTGCCGGTCTGTGTGTGTGTGTGGGTTTTGCTTGCCGGTCCGTGTGTGTGGGTTTTGCTTGCCGGTCTGTGTGTGTGGGTTTTGCTTGCCGGTCCGTGTGTGTGTGTGTGGGTTTTGCTTGCCGGTCCGTGTGTGTGGGTTTTGCTTGCCGGTCCGTGTGTGTGGGTTTTGCTTGCCGGTCTGTGTGTGTGGGTTTTGCTTGCCGGTCTGTGTGTGTGTGTGGGTTTTGCTTGCCGGTCCGTGTGTGGGTTTTGCTTGCCGGTCTGTGTGTGTGGGTTTTGCTTGCTTGGGTGTGTGTGGGTTTTGCTTGTTTGGGTGTGTGTGGGTCCCGTGTGCTTTGCCTGCCATTCCATGTGAGGGAGAAGTGTGTGTTTTGCTTGTCTGTGTGTGGCTGGTCCTGTGTGATTTGGTTGTTTGTCAGTGAGGGTAATTTGACCTGCTTGTTTGGCCTGTACTTCTGGCCATGTAAGATGTACATCTTATGATGACCTCACCACACACCAGAGGAGGAGGAGACGACGACGTTTCGGTCCATCCTGGACCACTATCAAGACACAAGACTTGCTAATGGTCCATGACGGACCGAAACGTTGGCTTGGTGAGAAACATGCACATGTGAGCACTCTCATTCTTTATTTGAGCATGGCAGATTGATGCTCTATACTGTGTACAAACACACACACAACACTTTATACGGTGAACAAACACACACAACACTTTATACGGTGTACAAACACACACACAACACTTTATACGGTGAACAAACACACACAACACTTTATACGGTGAACAAACACACACACAACACTTTATACGGTGAACAAACACACACACAACACTTTATACGGTGAACAAACACACACACAACACTTTATACGGTGAACAAACACACACAACACTGTGAACAAACACACACACAACACTTTATACGGTGAACAAACACACACACAACACTTTATACGGTGTACAAACACACACACAACACTCTATACTGTGTACAAACACACACACACACAACACTTTATACGGTGAACAAACACACACACAACACTTTATACGGTGTACAAACACACACACAACACTTTATACGGTGAACAAACACACACACAACACTTTATACGGTGAACAAACACACACACAACACTTTATACGGTGAACAAACACACACACAACACTTTATACGGTGCACAAACACACACACAACACTTTATACGGTGCACAAACACACACACAACACTTTATACGGTGAACAAACACACACACAACACTTTATACGGTGTATAAACACACACATAACACTCTATACTGTGTACAAACACACACAACACTTTATACTGTGTACAAACACACACACAACACTTTATACGGTGAACAAACACACACAACACTTTATACTGTGTACAAACACACACACAACACTTTATACGGTGAACAAACACACACACAACACTCTATACTGTGTACAAACACACACACAACACTTTATACGGTGAACAAACACACACAACACTTTATACTGTGTACAAACACACACACAACACTCTATACGGTGAACAAACACACACACAACACTTTATACGGTGAACAAACACACACACAACACTTTATACGGTGTATAAACACACACACAACACTCTATACTGTGTACAAACACACACACAACACTCTATACGGTGTACAAACACACACACAACACTCTATACGGTGAACAAACACACACACAACACTTTATACGGTGTACAAACACACACAACACTTTATACGGTGTATAAACACACACACAACACTCTATACTGTGTACAAACACACACACAACACTCTATACGGTGTACAAACACACACACAACACTCTATACGGTGAACAAACACACACACAACACTTTATACGGTGTACAAACACACACAACACTTTATACGGTGAACAAACACACACACAACACTCTATACGGTGTACAAACACACACACAACACTCTATACGGTGAACAAACACACACACACTCTATACGGTGTTCAAACACACATAACACTGAATATGGTGAACACACACATGTTTGGCCTTAAGGTCTATCAATGACGCAACATGTCGGCTGGACTCAGACACAAATACTGAACACACTTTCAAACGAGATCTACAAATAGATAAAATATTTACATTGAAACAAAATGTAATATTTTGTGTTGAATATTCTCGAAGCTTTGTCGGCAAAATAATTCCCACATCGTGCATCACTATGTGGTGGTGTGGGGGGAAAATATCAAGGAATTTACAGAAAACTTTAGCATACATGTACAAAATATGTGTAAATATTTCATTCAAAATGATCTGCTACCAGAAATGACTCTCAAACTCCTGTTTTCTGTCCCCCTAGTGCAAGTAGTTGATGGGAGCCCTCCCATCCCCTCCCACTGCATGGATGGGTGGGAGAGGACGGAATGGGAAGGAGGAGGTGTAGGGTTTCAAGAGATGGAAGGTAGGTGACTCCCGGGCACTGCCGGGTACCTTTCCGTAGTTGTTGTATAGAGGGAAAGCTCCAAAAGTAATATTATTATGACTGATGGTATAGTGGTTTCTTCTCCACAACAACTTTAGTCAGATCTTGAATTTAATTCGTGTACCAGTGTGTGTACCGTTCTTGTCTCCTTTGGTGAAGGATGTGTACCGCTGTTGTCGTCTTTGGTAAAGTTTTCTACCGTTGTAAGTTCCGTTGCTGTCTCTTTTGGGTTAAGATCGTGTACTGTTGTACCGTTGCTGTCTCTTTTGGTTAAGGAAGATATTCCAGGTGTTACTCTGGCATAACACAGGATATTCCAGGGTGTTACTCTGGCATAACACAGGATATTCCAGGGTGTTACTCTGGCATAACACAGGATATTCCAGGGTGTTACTCTGGCATAACACAGGATATTCCAGGGTGTTACTCTGGCATAACACAGGATATTCCAGGGTGTTACTCTGGCATAACACAGGATATTCCAGGGTGTTACTCTGGCATAACACAGGATATTCCAGGGTGTTACTCAAGCATAACACAGGATATTCCAGGGTGTTACTCTGACATAACACAGGATATTCCAGGGTGTTACTCTGGCATAAGACAGGATATTCCAGGGTGTTACTCTGACATAACACAGGATATTCCAGGGTGTTACTCTGACATAACACAGGATATTCCAGGGTGTTACTCTGACATAACACAGGATATTCCAGGGTGTTACTCTGACATAACACAGGATATTCCAGGGTGTTACTCTGGCATAACACAGGATATTCCAGGGTGTTACTCTGGCATAACACAGGATATTCCAGGGTGTTACTCTGACATAACACAGGATATTCCAGGGTGTTACTCAAGCATAACACAGGATATTCCAGGGTGTTACTCTGGCATAAGACAGGACATTCCAGGGTGTTACACTGGCATAACACAGGATATTCCAGGGTGTTACTCTGGCATAACACAGGATATTCCAGGGTGTTACTCTGGCATAACACAGGATATTTTTAAATACCAATTTCTGAAATAACTGGAAAATAATATTGGTTTTCGATATAAATTATTCACATCAAAAATTTATTATTTACTAAATTATAACGTTGTGTGACGTCACTCAGATTGTAATCTATCAGATATATATTGTTTATTATTACTACAATTAGTCCAATGACGTCACTCTCTCATGAACCTGGACATAACTGTTTGGTGAGCATACAGATGTCACCATTCATTAACATAACTATGCTTATAGGAACCATTAATCAACCTATACGCTGCTATAACAGATCAGTACTCTGGGACTATCATAAACGCTGATAATAGATCAACATTGACTAGCCTATACGCTGTTATATATTCATTAACAAGTCACCACACAATAGAACAACGATATACCTCCACATACCAATATTTCCTCCAGGCTCGTGTTGGGTTCCTTCGTGATTCTTTCAGTAGAAATGAACGAAAAGTCTTTGTAACTCTTTCGATTATATGCTGGATAAAATGTCCAGCATCAAAATAGTTAAGATATTTATTATTTTTTTTTTACACAAGTGGATGCAGGATCAGACGATTGGTGACTAGTGTTTGCAGGTTGGGAGCTTTTCCTTCCCATAACTCCAGTGAAAGGAATGGCAGTTACCTTACCCATTAGTCTTTCCTGGAATATGACTCGCCAATCGTTTGACAACCAGGTACCCAATAACTGATGGGTGAACAGAGGCGTACAGTTATGGGTTGGCGCCTAGTCAATCCTCCCCGGCCAGGTTACGAACCCGGGCTAAATTGCGGACGAAGCGCAGGGTGAGTGTGTAACCATTGCGCCACGGGGTTAAGGAATGACCAACACTAAAAACGTTTTGTTGTGTTTCCTTAACCAACTAAGTTATATAACCTCGAACGAGGACTCGGTGGTGGAGTTTGGCAGTTGTGCTCAAGCGCTACAAGTTGTGCAGGAATTCCGAGTGACTTGTGTGGCAAAAGTTGTAATGAATGCAGGAAACAAAAAGATTTTGCTCAAAAAGTCAGTTTCCAAAGTGCTTAATGTTAATGATCTGACTTTGGTACTTGAGGGATAATTTGACTGTTCTGGCAGCGTGGGAGTTAAAATGTGGAGAATATCATGCGAGCAGCGGACGTCCCTAAACACTGGACCAACACGTGGAGAATATCATGCGAGCAGCGGACGTCCCTAAACACTGGACCAACACGTGGAGAATATCATGCGCGCAGCGGACGTCCCTAAACACTGGACCAACACGTGGAGAATATCATGCGCGCAGCGGACGTCCCTAAACACTGGACCAACACGTGGAAAATATCATGCGAGCAGCGGACGTCCCTAAACACTGGACCAACACGTGGAAAATATCATGCGTGCAGCGGACGTCCCTAAACACTGCACCAACACGTGGGAGAATATCATGCGTGCAGCGGACGTCCCTAAACACTGCACCAACACGTGGGAGAATATCATGCGAGCAGCAGACGTCCCTAAACACTAGATCAACACGTGGAGAATATCATGCGAGCAGCAGACGTCCCTAAACACTGCACCAACACGTGGAGAATATCATGCGAGCAGCGGACGTCCCTAAACACTGGACCAAACCAACTGTTTGTGTCTAGACGTGACATTAACAAACCTCCATCACTCTGGTGCTTGTGGTGAATGACGACTTATAATAGATCCATATCTTCGAGGCGTCAGATACTGAACAGCTGTCGTTTATTTGAGTAATGGTAGAGGTGTAGATTGGTGGAGTGGAATGGGGGTGGGAGGGTAATCATCCAGCAGTGTTCATATAGTAAGGGGGGGGAGGGTAATCATCCAGCAGTGTTCATATAGTAAGGGGGGGGAGGGTAATCATCCAGCAGTGTTCATATAGTGAGGGGGGGGAGGGTAATCATCCAGCAGTGTTCATATAGTGAGGGGGGGGGAGGGTAATCATCCAGCAGTGTTCATATAGTGAGGGGGGGGAGGGTAATCATCCAGCAGTGTTCATATAGTGAGGGGGGGGGGAGGGTAATCATCCAGCAGTGTTCATATAGTGAGGGGGGGGGAGGGTAATCATCCAGCAGTGTTCATATAGTGAGGGGGGGGGAGGGTAATCATCCAGCAGTGTTCATATAGTGAGGGGGGGGAGGGTAATCATCCAGCAGTGTTCATATAGTGAGGGGGGTGAGGGTAATCATCCAGCAGTGTTCATATAGTAAGGGGGGGAGGGTAATCATCCAGCAGTGTTCATATAGTAAGGGGGGGAGGGTAATCATCCAGCAGTGTTCATATAGTAAGGGGGGGAGGGTAATCATCCAGCAGTGTTCGTATAGTAAGGGGGGGGAGGGTAATCATCCAGCAGTGTTCATATAGTGAGGGGGGGAGGGTAATCATCCAGCAGTGTTCATATAGTGAGGGGGGGGAGGGTAATCATCCAGCAGTGTTCATATAGTGAGGGGGGGGAGGGTAATCATCCAGCAGTGTTCATATAGTGAGGGAGAAAAGTTTTTTTTATTTTTACATGCAAGCATGCAAAGAAATGCAATAAATACAATAAAATCAATAAAAGCAAACTACAACAAAACAGAGCACAAAACACAAAATGACAGATCACAAACTCTCAAAGTACCAAAGAACAAAGGTACACAACCACAAAACACTGGTCTGAAGGGCCGACCATAAAAACAACAATACATACAAACACAGGGAAATACAGTACAGAAACGACATCAATACAACACACGGTACCCAAACCCGCACCCAACAACCCTAACACCAGAACATAATTATAGAAATGAAGTCGACCGGCACCGTAACCACACACGGTGAGGCACCAAGACAAAATGATAAGAAAACAACACTAAAGGAAATTACAAATACTCAATAGAAACAAAAGGACAGCATAATGGCAATACATAAAACATAACAAACACCGGAGCACGTAAGAACTGGGAAAACAAACCAACCCCACCCACACACACACACACACACAACCCGCACCCCATAACCATGCACACACACAACCCGCACCCAACAACCATGCACACACACAACCCGCACCCCACAACCATGCACACACACAACCCGCACCCCACAACCATGCACACAAACAGAAGACAACCCACAACATACAGCCAAACAAAGGAATCACGGGGCATGAACCTAACTCCCAGAGCCAGACACATACTTCTCAGGGAACTTATCCCAAGGATACCTTTTCTTATAGGCCTCCCAAATCAAATATTCTATGTCAGAAGGGATCCGATCTCCCTTCCGCTGTGGGGCCTGCATAAACTCAGGTATCACCAAATCAGGCAGAAACGGCCACTTCCGAAGATCACTGGAGCAAGTCACATAACGAGGCAGGGGATTACGAAACACCCCATTTGTGGAAGCAGAAGACACCGAAGAAGCGTATGTAGGCCGCTGAGACGGCCATGCCACCAAATGCACAGGAGAAGAAGGTGACGGTTGACGTGATGGTAACACCTTCACCGGTACTGCAGGAGTTACAGAAGAGACGGCTGGAGACGGAAGAGGCGACAAGACTGCTGCCGATGAAACAGGGCACGAGGAAGGGGGCATGGACCCCCAGCGCGTGCAGCCTTTTTCAAGACCACCACTAGGTCACCACGCTCACCTCGAACCTCTGCAGGGGGAACCACTCCCCACGAAGAACCGGAACCATCCGACACAGGCGACGCACCCGAATCAGGATCTGCAAACACCCCACCAGAAGGGGAGGCCGAAACACCAGCACCGGCAATCGCAGGCAAATGCACCTCCGCCACCACTATAGATTGCAACGCCACCGGAGCCACCCCACTATCGCAGGAAGATCCACAGTCGTCGAACTCCCCAACATCAGCCCAAGTAGCAGAAGAACAACGGGAACACTTGGGCTCTGGCCCGAACATCATCAGAGCCGGAGACAGACCCAGAAACACGGGCTCCCACAAGCCGGGTGGACCGACGCACAACGCAAGACGGCAGCATCCTCAACCACAGGGGGAACCGGGCCGCACACAGCAGGAGGTGCGTCCGCCACCCCATCACCCATCACAGTCGGGACACAAGCCGAGGGCGCAGGGATATCCGCAGTAGCGGGAGACGAGGAAGCGGAGAGCGCCGACGATGCACAGAGATCGCTCGGAAGACCCTCGGGAGCAGGCGGAGCAAGAAGAACCGCCGACGGCGCCGCAACACCCGGAGGAGGATTTGCAACATCCGGAGGCATACTCGGAGACGCAGGGGGAGCCTCAACAGTGATAGTGACGTCCACCTCCTCACCCACAGAATCCTCCTGCACAGGGAGCAGCGGAAAATCCTTTCCTTGAACATGTTCACAGGAGCAGTCGCAGCCTCAGTGCACCCGGCAGCTTAATGCCCCAACAGGCCACAATGAAAACTTGTCTGTAGTTGCTGGGCATAGTACACCCATACGTAGTACCCTAAAAGCCGGACAGAAGTGGAATGTCCGACTTCAGGTGCATCCCTACGGTATGAATGTTGGTCCTCATAACCTTAACCAGAAGAAACCTTGCCAGAAGAAAGCGTGTGCATCCGCACACTAACGACGGCGCCAAACCGCTGCAGGAGGGTCTCAGGAAACTCCATGAGGGCCCCATGGACACTCTCATACGTCATGGCACCGCTACGATCCATAATGGACACAAATCTGGTGCCATCCTGCAGCTTCAAGGTACGTCCCTCATACCTCCAGAGAAAATCACGGTACTCCGCTTCTCCCACAAACTATAACTACATGGTGAGCAGTTACCAGCTCAACACCGTAGATGTCCATTACTGGGACATGGAGCATGTCACACATGACAAGCTCCACTACAGGGTACCCCACACGTCCAGTAAACTCCAATTCCACAGAGTTTACCCTCACAACAGGGGGGAAGATGGCCGCCCATCGCAAACACGCCACGTCCACACCAACCAGGAGGGAACAGCAGGGAGGGTAAAGACATCTACATCCCCTGCCGACTAAAGCGACAAACACCTCAACTACCAAAGAGGCCAGGCAACACGTCTGCACCTCACGGCAGCTAGAGCGCAACTCCAGCTGTGTTCGTGTAGTAAGGGAGGGGAAGGGTAATCATCCAGCAGTGTTCATATAGTGAGGGGGAAATGGCAGTCATCCAGCAGTGTTCATATAGTGAGGGGGGGGGGAAGGGGAGTCATCCAGCAGTGTTCATATAGTGAGGGGGAAATGGAGTGAGGTAGATGTGTAGATGTAGCGACAGGGGTAAGGAGAGACAAACAGCTGGAAGAGACAAGGAAGGGATAACTAGAGTGAGAAGATGAAACACTGATAATTACTACTGGCAGCGTAGGTGCGGCAACGGCATGAACCAGCCAATTGTTACGGCTCCCTCGCTAATTAAAGACAGTGTAGCACAGAGGAGGGTCGGAGGATTTTTTTTGACCAGGAATTAAGCCGTGGAGACTTGGGAGAATTTCCTGTGTTTGTTCGCGAGGCAATACTAAGGTAGCCTTGTGAGTCATGAGAGATTGTGCTGGCTCTAATACTGTGCCAGGATGGTGGTGTGGATCACAGAGCTCTTGTTCAGAGTGGTGTGGATCACAGAGGTCTTGTTCAGAGTGGTGTGGATCACAGAGGTCTTGTTCAGAGTGGTGTTGATCACAGAGCTCCTGTTCAGAGTGGTGTGGATCACAGAGCTCCTGTTCAGAGTGGTGTGGATCACAGAGGTCTTGTTCAGAGTGGTGTTGATCACAGAGCTCCTGTTCAGAGTGGTGTGGATCACAGAGCTCCTTTTCAGAGTGGTGTGGATCACAGAGCTCCTGTTCAGAGTGGTGTGGATCACAGAGCTCTTGTTCAGAGTGGTGTGGATCACAGAGCTCTTGTTCAGAGTGGTGTGGATGAGAGCGCCAGCTATCCCAGTGGTGTTCACCACCGGCAGGAACGAATAGTCTACTCGTCCTCCCTACCTGACACTTCATAACGATTGGAACACAGAAGGAATACTGAAGTTTTCTATAATTAACTAGACCAGGTAAGTTTTATTATTTCTGCCTGTGAGAAGTAGACCACGTGAGGAGCACCGGCGGAAATCTAACATATTCTAACAAATGTTAGTATACATGTAACAAATGTTCTATATTCTTAACCACATTAGACTGTTGATTGGGACAATACAAAAGGCCATGTGATTTATAAATAAATGTTACATATTCCATATGAGCGAGTCTTGGTAAACAATTTAGATGATGATGGGCAGCAACAACGTCTCATTGTAAGCTGTCTATTTGTGTAGCCTATACTGACTCACTTCCCATTATCATATATACAGGTCTGTTTGTGTTAGCAACCTGCATGGAGATGGACTGTTTGTAAGGTCTGGTCCACTGTGATGTTCCCTCGTGACGTACCTGTTCCCCTCACGACACTTCCAGTCTATAGATCAACAGCTTAACAGACAATGATGTTCATGCACAACGGATTTCACCCTAAAGATGTACCCCAGATGTTGGTGTATACAAACATTAAGAAATTGCTTTAGTTCCCCGTGCAGGAGAAGAACACGAACAGTTGTATCGATCTCCAAGTCTGCTAAATGCAGCCAAAGTTGTAATAATAACCATTTAGCTTTATTTCGAAAAGTTTCGTTTTTCTAAATAAAAATATTAGCATCATAGATTATTTTTTATATTTTCATGCATTGAGCAAGTATTACAGATGAGAATGTGTAATGTTATTTGACATGTCATATCATGTCAGATTTAGTCATGTCACATGCATCAAATTTTCAATTAAATCAGAAGTAAGTCTAAGTTCCAATGCAAATTGTCATTGTGTGTGAGAGGGTATCAGTTTCCCACCACCCAGGTACTCCTCTGTCGTCCACCACCCAGGTACTCCTCTGTCGTCCACCACCCAGGTACTCCTCTGTCGTCCACCACCCAGGTACTCCTCTGTCGTCCACCACCCAGGTACTCCTCTGTCGTCCACCACCCAGGTACTCCTCTGTCGTCCACCACCCAGGTACTCCTCTGTCGTCCACCACCCAGGTACTCCTCTGTCGTCCACCACCCAGGTACTCCTCTGTCGTCCACCACCCAGGTACTCCTCTGTCGTCCACCACCCAGGTACTCCTCTGTCGTCCACCACCCAGGTACTCCTCTGTCGTCCACCACCCAGGTACTCCTCTGTCGTCCACCACCCAGGTACTCCTCTGTCGTCCATCACCCAGGTACTCCTCTGTCGTCCACCACCCAGGTACTCCTCTGTCGTCCACCACCCAGGTACTCCTCTGTCGTCCACCACCCAGGTACTCCTCTGTCGTCCACCACCCAGGTACTCCTCTGTCGTCCACCACCCAGGTACTCCTCTGTCGTCCACCACCCAGGTACTCCTCTGTCGTCCACCACCCAGGTACTCCTCTGTCGTCCACCACCCAGGTACTCCTCTGTCGTCCACCACCCAGGTACTCCTCTGTCGTCCACCACCCAGGTACTCCTCTGTCGTCCACCACCCAGGTACTCCTCTGTCGTCCACCACCCAGGTACTCCTCTGTCGTCCACCACCCAGGTACTCCTCTGTCGTCCACCACCCAGGTACTCCTCTGTCGTCCACCACCCAGGTACTCCTCTGTTGTCCACCACCCAGGTACTCCTCTGTCGTCCACCACCCAGGTACTCCTCTGTCGTCCACCACCCAGGTACTCCTCTGTCGTCCACCACCCAGGTACTCCTCTGTCGTCCACCACCCAGGTACTCCTCTGTCGTCCACCACCCATGTACTCCTCTGTCGTCCACCACCCAGGTACTCCTCTGTCGTCCCACACAACCTTGTGACTCTGGGAAAGTGAGCTGTTTGTGTGTTGTTTTGTCGTGTGTTCATGTGTCGTGTTTTGTGTGTGGCTGTGTTTGTTGTGCATGGTTGTGTCGTGTAGTGTGTGTGGCTGTGTTTGTTGTGCATGGTTGTGTCGTGTAGTGTGTGTGGCTGTGTTTGTTGTGCATGGTTGTGTCGTGTAGTGTGTGTGGCTGTGTTTGTTGTGCATGGTTGTGTCGTGTAGTGTGTGTGGCTGTGTTTGTTGTGCATGGTTGTGTCGTGTAGTGTGTGTGGCTGTGTTTGTTGTGCATGGTTGTATCGTGTAGTGTGTGTGGCTGTGTTTGTTGTGCATGGTTGTGTCGTGTAGTGTGTGTGGCTGTGTTTGTTGTGCATGGTTGTGTCGTGTAGTGTGTGTGGCTGTGTTTGTTGTGCATGGTTGTGTCGTGTAGTGTGTGTGGCTGTGTTTGTTGTGCATGGTTGTGTCGTGTAGTGTGTGTGGCTGTGTTTGTTGTGCATGGTTGTGTCGTGTAGTGTGTGTGGCTGTGTTTGTTGTGCATGGTTGTGTCGTGTAGTGTGTGTGGCTGTGTTTGTTGTGCATGGTTGTGTCGTGTAGTGTGTGTGGCTGTGTTTGTTGTGCATGGTTGTGTCGTGTAGTGTGTGTGGCTGTGTTTGTTGTGCATGGTTGTGTCGTGTAGTGTGTGTGGCTGTGTTTGTTGTGCATGGTTGTGTCGTGTAGTGTGTGTGGCTGTGTTTGTTGTGCATGGTTGTGTCGTGTAGTGTGTGTGGCTGTGTTTGTTGTGCATGGTTGTGTCGTGTAGTGTGTGTGGCTGTGTTTGTTGTGCATGGTTGTGTCGTGTAGTGTGTGTGGCTGTGTTTGTTGTGCATGGTTGTGTCGTGTAGTGTGTGTGGATGTGTTTGTTGTGCATGGTTGTGTCGTGTAGTGTGTGTGGCTGTGTTTGTTGTGCATGGTTGTGTCGTGTAGTGTGTGTGGCTGTGTTTGTTGTGCATGGTTGTGTCGTGTAGTGTGTGTGGCTGTGTTTGTTGTGCATTGTTGTGTCGTGTAGTGTGTATCGTGCATGGTTGTGTCGTGTAGTGTGTGTCGTGCATGGTTGTGTCGTGTAGTGTGTGTCGTGCATGGTTGTGTCGTGTAGTGTGTGTCGTGCATGGTTGTGTCGTGTAGTGTGTGTCGTGCATGGTTGTGTCGTGTAGTGTGTGTCGTGCATGGTTGTGTCGTGTAGTGTGTGTGGCTGTGTTTGTTGTGCATTGTTGTGTCGTGTAGTGTGTGTCGTGCATGGTTGTGTCGTGTAGTGTGTGTCGTGCATGGTTGTGTCGTGTAGTGTGTGTGGCTGTGTTTGTTGTGCATGGTTGTGTCGTGTAGTGTGTGTCGTGTATGGTTGTGACGTGTATGGTTGTGACGTGTATGGTTGTGTCGTGCACGGTTGTGTCGTGCATGGTTGTGTCGTGTATGGTTGTGACGTGTTTGGTTGTGTCGTGTAGTGTGTGTCGTGCACGGTTGTGACGTGTATGGTTGTGTCGTGCACGGTTGTGACGTGTATGGTTGTGTCGTGCACGGTTGTGACGTATGGTTGTGTCGTGTTATGTTTGTCGTGCACGGTTGTGTCGTGTAGTGTGTGTCGTGCATAGTTGTGTCGTGAAGTTTTTGTCGTGTATGGTTGTGTCGTGCATGGTTGTGTCGTGCATGGTTGTGTCGTGTATGGTTGTGTCGTACATTGTTGTGTCGTGTATGGTTGTGTCGTGCATGGTTGTGTCGTGCATGGTTTTGTCGTGTATGGTTGTGTCGTACATTGTTGTGTCGTGTATGGTTGTGTCGTACATTGTTGTGTCGTGTATGGTTGTGTCGTACATTGTTGTGTCGTGTATGGTTGTGATGCGTATGGTTGTGTCGTACATTGTTGTGTCGTGTATGGTTGTGTCGTACATTGTTGTGTCGTGTATGGTTGTGTCGTGTATGGTTGTGACGTGTATGGTTGTGTCGTACATTGTTGTGTCGTGTATGGTTGTGTCGTACATTGTTGTGTCGTGTATGGTTGTGTCGTACATTGTTGTGTCGTGTATGGTTGTGACGCGTATGGTTGTGTCGTACATTGTTGTGTCGTGTATGGTTGTGTCGTACATTGTTGTGTCGTGTATGGTTGTGTCGTGTATGGTTGTGTCGTGTATGGTTGTGTCGTACATTGTTGTGTCGTGTATGGTTGTGTCGTGTATGGTTGTGTCGTACATTGTTGTGTCGTGTATGGTTGTGTCGTGTATGGTTGTGTCGTGTATGGTTGTGACGTGTATGGTTGTGTCGTACATTGTTGCGTCGTGTATGGTTGTGAGAGTGGGGGATGGTGGGGTGGATGAGGGAATGGGGAAGTGGGATATAATGGTGAGGACGAGGGGACCGAGGAGTAGGGAATGGTTAGGAGGACGAGGGGATGCTGGACTGGGGGATGGTGGTGAGGACAAAGGGATAGGGGAGTGGGGAATGGTTGGGAGGATGAGGGGACGGGGGAGGGGGTAATGGTAAGGAGGAGTGGGAGATGAAGGAAGGTTGTTGTGGCTCAGCAACGCATGTGCGTTTCTGAGCCACAGCAACGCGTGGCCGGGTACAGCTTGTCCATATAAATAATAATGTTATTGTTCGTTTGTTCCAAAACTTCTTCACCGATTGCTTTGAAATTTTTACACAACATTTCATTCGCATCCGAGCGGGGTTTTATATGCATACTATATTGATGACATGTCTGTAATGGGAAAAACATGTTTTTCATGTGTTTTTTATGTGAGGGAAATCTTTGAAACCTCTTTTCCAATTGCTTTGAAATTTTGACACAACCTTACATTCGAATAGACACGTGTTTTTATATACCTACTATATACATGCCTCACCTGTGACATGATTTTTTTTAATAGCGCCATCTGTTGGACGTAAGAACAACACATGCTGTATTCTCCAAAAGTTCTCCGCCAATTGCTTTGAAATTTTGACACAACATTCCATTCGAATATGTGTGTGTTTTTATATACACTATATAGCTGCCACATCTGTCAAAGGTAAAAACATGCTTTTTTTAAAGAACAGTGCTATCTGTTGTACGTAATAGCAACATACACTATACTAAATATGTTACAATTCCATTTCAATGCTTCCGATTGCATTGATAAATTGAATTTTCATAGAATTTGATTTATTTTCATTTTTATTCAATTATTTTGTGTGACATTGCATTGGAATTGAGCTGTGTTGTTTACGATACCATTAATTTTGTGAGAATAGATGATTTTTAATTTTCATTTTTTTCATTTCGTCTTTCAGCTGTTTTTCTTATAGTTCAGTGATGGGAACATCAGGTCATTTGATGTTCCAAATTTTCTGATGGAAACATCAGATCATTTGGGAATACATTGGACGAGGGAGAAAGGAATGATGGGGAGGACAAGGGAACGGGAGTGGGAGATGGTGGGGAGGACGAGGGGAAAGGGGAGAGGGTAATGGTGGGGAGGACAAGGGGACAGGGAAGTTGATGATGGTGAGGACGAGGGGATGGGGAAGTTACGGATGGTGGGGACGAGGGCCTGGGTAATGGAGAATGGCGGAGAGGACAAGGAGACAGGGGAGTGGGGGATAATGAGGAGGATGAGGGGACGGGGGAGGGAGGAATGGTAGGGAGGACGAGGGGAGGGGACCCAGGAGTAGGAGACGGTAGGGAGGACGTGGGGATGGTGGAGTAGGGAATGACTAGGAGGACTGTGGAGTGAGGGATGGTGAGAAGGACAAAGGGACGGAAGAGAGGGGAATGGTGGAGAGGACGAGGGGACGGAAGAGTGGGTAATGGTTGGGAGGACGAGTTGACGGGGAAAGGGGGAATGGTGGAAAGGACTGGGAGACACAGGAAGGTTTCTGTGTACCCGGCAATGCATGGCCGGGTACAGCTACTCTATATAAATAAAAATGTCAATGTTCGTTTGCTCAAAATTGCTAATCTCTGAAAGTTCTTCACCGATTGGTTTGAAATTTTGACACAATGTTCCATTCGCTTACGAGCGTTGTTTTTATATACCTACCACACCTGATGCCAAACCTGTGACAGGTAAAAACCTTTTTTTTTTTTTTTAACCACCAACTTTTGCACGTAAAAACAGCACACACTATACTAAACATGTTACGATTCCATTTCAATGTTTCTGATTGCATTGATTAATTAAATTTTCATAGATTTCGATTTATGTTGATTTTGATTTAATTATTTTGTGTGATATTGCATTAAAAGTGAACTGTGTTGCTTACCATACTGCTCATTTCATGAGTATAGTTAATTTAATTATTTTTTCAGTTCGTTTTTTTAACTGTTCTTCGTATTTTTCAGTGATGGGTACATCAGATCATTTGATATTCCCATTTTTCTGATGGGAACATCAGATCATTTGATGTTCCCATTTTTCTTATGGGAACATCAGATCATTTGATGTTCCCATTTTTCTGATGGGAACATCAGATCGCTTGGGAACACGAGGGAGTGGGGAATGGTGGGGAGGACAAGAAGACAGGGGAGTGAGGGATGGTGGGGAAAACGAGAGGAGCAAGCACCTGTAGGAACCCAAGCTGAAGCAAGACCCAGGAAGCACCTGTAGGAACCCAAGCTGAAGCAAGACCCAGGAAGCACCTGTAGGAACCCAAGCTGAAGCAAGACCCAGGAAGCACCTGTAGGAACCCAAGCTGAAGCAAGACCCAGGAAGCACCTGTAGGAACCCAAGCTGAAGCAAGACCCAGAAAGCACCTGTAGGAACCCACGCTGAAGCAAGACCCAGGAAGCACCTGTAGGAACCCAAGCTGAAGCAAGACCCAGGAAGCACCTGTAGGAACCCAAGCTGAAGCAAGACCCAGAAAGCACCTGTAGGAACCCAAGCTGAAGCAAGACCCAGGAAGCACCTGTAGGAACCCAAGCTGAAGCAAGACCCAGGAAGCACCTGTAGGAACCCAAGCTGAAGCAAGACCCAGGAAGCACCTGTAGGAACCCAAGCTGAAGCAAGACCCATGAAACACCTGTAGGAACCCAAGCTGAAGCAAGACCCAGGAAGCACCTGTAGGAACCCAAGCTGAAGCAAGACCCAGGAAGCACCTGTAGGAACCCAAGCTGAAGCAAGACCCAGGAAGCACCTGTAGGAACCCAAGCTGAAGCAAGACCCAGGAAGCACCTGTAGGAACCCAAGCTGAAGCAAGACCCATGAAACACCTGTAGGAACCCAAGCTGAAGCAAGACCCAGGAAGCACCTGTAGGAACCCAAGCTGAAGCAAGACCCAGGAAGCACCTGTAGGAACCCAAGCTGAAGCAAGACCCAGGAAGCACCTGTAGGAACCCAAGCTGAAGCAAGACCCAGGAAGCACCTGTAGGAACCCAAGCTGAAGCAAGACCCAGGAAGCACCTGTAGGAACCCAAGCTGAAGCAAGACCCAGGAAGCACCTGTAGGAACCCAAGCTGAAGCAAGACCCAGGAAGCACCTGTAGGAACCCAAGCTGAAGCAAGACCCAGGAAGCACCTGTAGGAACCCAAGCTGAAGCAAGACCCATGAAACACCTGTAGGAACCCAAGCTGAAGCAAGACCCAGGAAGCACCTGTAGGAACCCAAGCTGAAGCAAGACCCAGGAAGCACCTGTAGGAACCCAAGCTGAAGCAAGACCCAGGAAGCACCTGTAGGAACCCAAGCTGAAGCAAGACCCATGAAACACCTGTAGGAACCCAAGCTGAAGCAAGACCCAGGAAGCACCTGTAGGAACCCAAGCTGAAGCAAGACCCAGGAAGCACCTGTAGGAACCCAAGCTGAAGCAAGACCCAGGAAGCACCTGTAGGAACCCAAGCTGAAGCAAGACCCAGGAAGCACCTGTAGGAACCCAAGCTGAAGCAAGACCCAGGAAGCACCTGTAGGAACTCAAGGTGAAGCAAGACCCAGGAAGCACCTGTAGGAACCCAAGCTGAAGCAAGACCCAGGAAGCACCTGTAGGAACCCAAGCTGAAGCAAGACCCAGGAAGCACCTGTAGGAACCCAAGCTGAAGCAAGACCCAGGAAGCACCTGTAGGAACCCACGCTGAAGCAAGACCCAGGAAGCACCTGTAGGAACCCAAGCTGAAGCAAGACCCAGGAAGCACCTGTAGGAACCCAAGCTGAAGCAAGACCCAGGAAGCACCTGTAGGAACCCAAGCTGAAGCAAGACCCAGGAAGCACCTGTAGGAACCTAAGCTGAAGCAAGACCCAGGAAGCACCTGTAGGAACCCAAGCTGAAGCAAGACCCAGAAAGCACCTGTAGGAACCCAAGCTGAAGCAAGACCCAGGAAGCACCTGTAGGAACCCAAGCTGAAGCAAGACCCAGGAAGCACCTGTAGGAACCCAAGCTGAAGCAAGACCCATGAAGCACCTGTAGGAACCCAAGCTGAAGCAAGACCCAGAAAGCACCTGTAGGAACCCAAGCTGAAGCAAGACCCAGGAAGCACCTGTAGGAACACAAGCTGAAGCAAGACCCAGGAAGCACCTGTAGGAACCCAAGCTGAAGCAAGACCCAGGAAGCACCTGTAGGAACCCAAGCTGAAGCAAGACCCAGGAAGCACCTGTAGGAACCCAAGCTGAAGCAAGACCCAGGAAGCACCTGTAGGAACCCAAGCTGAAGCAAGACCCAGGAAGCACCTGTAGGAACCCAAGCTGAAGCAAGACCCAGGAAGCACCTTTTGGAACCCAAGCTGAAGCAAGACCCAGGAAGCACCTGTAGGAACCCAAGCTGAAGCAAGACCCAGGAAGCACCTGTAGGAACCCAAGCTGAAGCAAGACCCAGGAAGCACCTGTAGGAACCCAAGTTGAAGCAAGACCCAGGAAGCACCTGTAGGAACCCAAGCTGAAGCAAGACCCAGGAAGCACCTGTAGGAACCCAAGCTGAAGCAAGACCCAGGAAGCACCTGTAGGAACCCAAGCTGAAGCAAGACCCAGGAAGCACCTGTAGGGTAGTACAGATACAGGCCAGGACACACATGGGGTGTGCTGCAGGTCAGCTCCTTCACAAACTGCCTTGTAATTATAACTTAATTCATTACTAGTTTTAGATGAGGAGTCATGACTACAATGGTCACCCCGGTGGACTCAGCAGTGACTGTACCAGGATGGTCATAGTCACCCCGTTGGACTCAGCAGTGACTGTACAAGGATGGTCATAGTCACCCCGGTGGACTCAGCAGTGACTGTACCTGGATGTTAATGGTCTTTAAATATGTTTAAATTCAGCATACTTGTAACACAGATTTACAGACCAAGAAAGTATGTATTAAAAGTATGCAAATTCAACTTTGAAAATGGATTGGTCACTATAAAATGCTCCCCCAGTCAACAACAATTTTTTTCTATTAAAATATTCAGTTAAAAATACCGCCAACATTTTTGTTGAAAAGTGTGTAGATGGAGGGGTATCCGCGCCCCAACTCCCGGAGGGAAACTCTTGCCAAAAGTTGGAACTCTTGCCAAAAGTTGGAACTCTTGCCAAAAGTTGGAACTCTTGCCAAAAATCAATCACCAAAACTCGTAAACTCTTAAGAGATTTTAACGAATCCGCAAATCACTTAAAGATTAGCACAGTTTCTGAACTATGGAAGGTCATTTAGTCATTATATTAGCTTAACTTTTCTTTTAATTTCAAGTTTAGCTTCGTAATACTTCACATCTACCCGACTCTACATGCACTCTGTCCTCACACTTAATGAACGGTAATCTGGAGGCATTCAGCCGAAGCGTCCAAATATCGGTGTTGTAGTGAAATAAAAAGCGCCTTTTTATTATGAACATCAGCCAAGATAGGTTAGGCAGTCTACCTGCATAAGAACTATTTTGATTGAAGAATACCAGTCAAAATATTCCTTGTCTTGCCTACTCATGTGCCTTGGCTGCAACATTAGTTGCAACGTTGAGATCAGATGTTAGGAAGTTTAACCTAATGTCCCTCATCTTGCAGGATAGTCGTCGCAAAGGGGCCGTTAGTTGAGAATTGTAGCCTGCACTGGTATACGTCGGGTACCATTTAGTCTACACTCACTCCCTTTTAGTCTACAGACGATAGCATTTACAGTACTGTCACTTCAATTTAGTCTACACTCACTCCCTTTTAGTCTACAGACGATAGCATTTACAGTACTGTCACTTCAATTTAGTCTACACTCACTCCCTTTTAGTCTACAGACGATAGCATTTACAGTACTGTCACTTCAATTTAGTCTACACTCACTCCCTTTTAGTCTACAGACGATAGCATTTACAGTACTGTCACTTCAATTTAGTCTACACTCACTCCCTTTTAGTCTACAGACGATAGCATTTACAGTACTGTCACTTCAATTTAGTCTACACTCACTCCCTTTTAGTCTACAGACGATACCATTTACAGTACTGTCACTTCAATTTAGTCTACACTCACTGACACTTTGACATTCACCACTACAGAAGGATGAGTTACAGCTCGACCTTACAGAGATTACATCTGTACTGCTCAGGGGAGGAAGGTGCTACCGGTACCTACACTGTGACAACCAAGCATAATATTTACATAACTGCATCACACAGTCTGGTATATACTACGTGTTGACCTTATATATAACCTCAGATCCAGACACATCATAGCTCTCAAAACATGGACAACCAGCACCACAATCATGGGCTACCAGCATCACAAACATGGGCTACCAGCATCACAAACATGGACTACCAGCACCACAAACATGGACTACCAGCACCACAATCATGGGCTACCAGCACCTCAAACATGGGCTACCAGCACCACAAACATGGACTACCAGCACCACAAACATGGGCTACCAGCACCACAAACATGGACTACCAGCATCACAAACATGGGCTACCAGCATCACAAACATGGGCTACCAGCATCACAAACATGGGCTACCAGCATCACAAACATGGGCTACCAGCACCACAAACATGGACTACCAGCATCACAAACATGGACTACCAGCACCACAAACAAGGGCTACCAGCACCACAATCATGGACAACCAGCACCACAAACATGGACTACCAGCACCACAAACATGGGCTACCAGCATCACAAACATAGACTACCAGCACCACATACATGGACAACCAGCACCACAAACATGGACTACCAGCACCACAAACATGGGCTACCAGCATCGTTGAGAAAGTTATCGTGTCGCTTGTGCTTGTACTCCAGCTGCTGAGGGCCCATCAGTTTGTTACTTTTAAGTTGTTCAATGTCAACAAATCTATTGTGACTCGTTGAATATGAGAAGGGCTGCAACTGTTTCAAGCTTCAGAATCGCAGCCTAAATAGAAAGGGAGATTTTTTTTCAAAGAATATAACACATTTTCTGCATGTCCCTACAACCGCAAGACTAAAATATAATCATTCTATGATACTTTTCTATCATATTAGCATTTAATAAAGGATCTGTTGCGGATTTTCCAAAATATCTTTAGTTTTACTAATACAAATAGTCCAAGTTCCCCCGAAAAATTCTGCAAATATATCATGTTTATTACTATTATAAAATCAATAAATAAAATTAGGAAAAAACGCTGGCACCAGATTTCATAGAAATAAACTCTACATATAAGGTGTAAGTTTCATGTAAAATGAATAAAAATAAAAGAGTAGGGACTACGTTTATGTTACTGGAAAAAATAAATAATTAAAAATTAAAGTCTATGGTGCTGCCATCTGTTGCTGAGATTGACATCAACTAATTTCCTCCAAAATTGGCACCCTTACTGATAGGCTTACGTGCAGTTAGGTGTATAAGTTTCATGCAAATCGTTCGATAAACAAATAAGAAAAAAAATTGAAAAAAACAACAAACAATTTTTTAACTAAATTTTTTGGGGATAAAACTAATTATTATTTTTTAATATAACCTATTGCTATAGCTGAGAGTCATGGACATGATTTCAGTTGACAGTTGTGTTTTATGCAAATTTTTGACCATTTTGGAAAATTTTTGACACACAATTCAATATTTTTTTTCTCCCCTCCTATTTATGCTACGATGGTGAGACGTGGACCGGATGAAACACTTTTCATATGCAACTAGTCAAAAAGGTTTGATTGAAATCGAATAGTTTTCATTTATTGCATATTTTTGGAATATTTGGAACTGATGGGCCCCTTGTACTCCAGCTGAAAGACGATTCCCATGTAAAATCTATTGGAGAATATATAATGCCTCAAGTATTTCAAGGAAAATAATGTAGGGAGATATTGGGAATGAAATTATTGGCTTGTTTTGAAGGGTACGCGTCATGACGACACACTGCCCTCTCTAAATTTTTCAATGTGGCCACAAGAAATAAAATAAGGACAAAGTGGCATGCCGGACACGGCGTCTGTGAGTTAATGAAGCTGTTGCGTCTTGAAGGCGTCCGTAGATGCACGGATGGCTCTCTATTAAGACGATTCTGCGAGCTTCTACCAGACGCTCTCCCTGATCATGGTGTCGCTTGCCAGGTCTCTTCTTCCTCCTCTTTAATCTCCGGAGTTAATGGAACTAAGATTTATCAGAAACTACAGAGAATCAATTTGTCATATTTGAAAATATATAAATTCTCCTTTCTTAATAATTAAATGACGTTGTTCGATAGGCGAGTGTGCTAGATAGAAATTTAGTCATATGTGAATGCGTTGGAATAACAATTCGTAACTGGATGAATTATAACCAGCTAATAAATTAAGTTTTTTAATCGAATATAAACATCGTCAGAATTATTTCACTGAGTATATTCGTGACAATAGATTATTAAATAATAATTCTCATAAAAGAATGTGAAATCACAGCGTTTCGGGCAGGTCCTTAGTCTAACATATAATTTTAAGTAGGTGAATTCTAGCAAAATTTATAAAGTAATAACAGGTACATTGAAAGAAAAAAATGAGATGAGAAAGATTAGTAGGTATATTAAAGCACATTGGTAGTTCTCATTGATTGTATTGACAGCTTGATTGGTAATTTAACAAAGATTAATATGCACAATACAGCATAATGATAGCACATATAAGAAAAACAGCAATGAGCACAATGGTAAATTTGTTTGGATAAGTTACATAAAAATTGGGGATTGGGTAGCACTAGATACAGTGAAATTTTATCTTTTTGTGTGTGTAATTATATTTTTATCAAATTTATCTGCAATGCAATTTTATCTTTAATAATGAGAATGAATTTCGATAGCTACGAAGGACCACCCAATGATTAAAGGGAAATAAAATAAGTAAAAAAATATTGAAATTAAATCCAGGAACCAGTGTCTATGGATCTCTCAATGATTCATCTCCAGATAGATAATGTAAACAAGAGCAATAAAAATTATAGAAAATTCCTTGGCCCATACTTAGACAAGAGACTCAACTTCAGCACCCACATACAACACATAACTAAAAAGGTTTCTAAAACAGTTGGTATACTCTCTATGAGCAGATATTATATACCCTACTCAGCTCTCCTCTCACTCTATTATGCACTTATCTATTCCTATCTTACTTATGATATCTGTGCATGGGGTTCATCCTCTGCAAACTACCTCAAGCCTATCATCACCCAGCAAAATTCTACTATCAGGACAATAACAAACTCTGCTTTCAGACAACACACAACTCCCCCTGTTTAAATCCCTAAACATGCTAAACATAAATTCACTCCAACATTTTCTTGTGTCAATTACATTTATGAAACTCTTTTCTTCAGTGCAAACCCTGATCTGAAACTCTTCCTGGACAGATGTAATAGGACACATACTCACCACACCAGACATAAATATCTCTTTGATATCCCAAGAGTCAAACTTAATCTGAGTAAACACACTATGCAAATAAAGGGACCTAGTCTATGGAACTCATTCCCTAATGAATTGAAAATCTGTCCAACTTTTGCCTTATTCAAAAATAAAACCAAAAAGTACCTAATTTCATCTTCATAGCTTTAAGTGCATATTCTACTGCATTATTCCTTGAAATGATCCTCATATTGTGCTTCAGTGAACTAATGTATAACCATGAAATGTTATCCTAATGTACCTATTAATCCTTGTTCATTATTGTGTATTGATATTACTGTGTATTGTTATTATCGTGTATTGTTATTATCGTGTATTATTCTAATCTGCTTTTGTGTCAAAATTTCTTGCAATGTTCCTGTAAACATTTTGTGTCAATTTTCTGTAATTATTCTTCTTAAAATTATCTGCACCTGTAAAGTAAAGCTGTAAAGTACATGTAAACATTTTTTGTCAATTTTATTCTGAATTATCTAAAAATTATCTGTTAGTTTAAGGTCTTGCCCGAAACGCTATGCGTGCTAGTGGCCTTACAAGAATGTTGAATCAACTAAATTTCTATGTTCTCTGTTAACCCCCAAAGTATCTTCCTGTATATAAAATAAATAAATAAATTAATTAATAAATAATACGAAAGCATTAAGTGAACTGTAGATTGAAATTAAATATAGAGCCGACTCACACCACACTCTTTGGGAGGGTTGAAATAGTACAAAGAAACTAATGCGTTACTTGCACAATAAATTAGATACTAATGCGTATCAAAAAAATAAGATATTAAGATATCAATGAATAGCAATAATAAATCAATAGTAAAGATTATATAGAATATAAGTAAATATATGATCTTATATTGAAGATCATCAAATAAATGTTAATTAGTATTCCACTCAATCAAAAACTAAACAACAGCTTAGTGTGTGGTGAAATAGTAGAAGCGTTTGGGTAATAGCGTCAAGGTAACTTGTTGAAACAGGACGTCCCAGAACACGTATGGAGTAGAGACTTATCTCCCTTCTTGTCACTTGATCACAAGTTGAAATACGGGTAGATAGTAAAATTTGCCTATACAAAGATTAACTTACACCTATTTCTAAGTGAAATTGTGGAAGCGACCTAACATGAGACTCACTTGTTGATATTATGGGTCCATGCGACGTGACGACAAGCATCCTATCTGTTAAACTTTTGTGATCACAAAATATATAACAATTAGTAGGAACTTAGCATCTAGTGTTTGCCGAGCCGAGTGTCTGCGTAATAACGAAGCTGCTCCAGCACTCTGGCATTAGCTGCTGCTAGGATGACGTAATTACGGGCTGGTAAAGTTTGCACGCTTCAGACACTGCTTCTCTGCCAGGATCATGGCTGCCGACGTCTTTCTCCTTCTCCAATCTCTCCTGCGCATGCGCAATAGCACGGAGTGTTGAAACGGAGAATTTTACTCCTATATTTTATTCAACTATGCGAGATAATAAGGATAAGGTTTATTATAAGAGAGCTAATTTTAATTAACTTCTCGTCATATAACAATTAACATGAAATGAAGTTCATATAGACGAAAAAGTTATAGAGGGAATTCTTTCCTCCATGTAAATCTGTGATAACAGTATGTACTGTATATAGTGATCCTCAGCATATAATGCTATATCATTAGATCACTGGTAAACATATTATCAGCTAATAATTCTTAAGAGAGAATGCTGATATGATCGAAAATTGCATACAATTCATTGATATGCAGATAGTCTTTCGTCAGTCAGGCTGGCTGACAATAGATAGTATGAAAAACTTGGCGTGGTTATTATGCAGTAAGAAATGTATTAAAATTATTGCTCTACTGATCAGTAGTGTTATTAAAATATAATGGTTAGTACAAGGATCATTTGTCAAAGTACTAGAAATGAGAAACAAGTGTTGGATATTTCCAACATTACGCCTTAATAAATTAAACTCAATATTACTAAGCTATCTGTTAGTAGAGTTAGTAAAATATATTAAACAGTACAAAAAATAGTTTCTTAAGGTACTGAATGTTAGTAATTAAGTGTTGGAAATTTCCAATACTACATATTGGTACTTTCTTGTGGTCCATCACTACATATTGGTACTTTCTTGTGGTCCATCACTACATATTGTTACTTTCTTGTGGTCCATCACTACATATTGTTACTTTCTTGTGGTCCATCACTACATATTGGTACTTTCTTGTGGTCCATCACTACATATTGTTACTTTCTTGTGGTCCATCACTACATATTGGTACTTTCTTGTGGTCCATCACTGTAACGGGAGGGTGGGGGAAATAGCTCTATCTTGTCCATTATTCCACCCCCCCAGTTAACTAACGAGGCCGGGGGAAACAGCTCTCTCTAGTCCGTTATCCCGTCCTCAGTTAGCTAACTATTCTAGAGCACTCCCAGAGTTCCTAAGCCAACCTCTCTCGTTCAACACCTTGTAACCTAGGTATTTGACTACCTAGGTGCTAAGACTACAAGGCGTCGTAACTGGATCAGTTACCCGAAACTCTAGAGAGAACTCTAGAATACAGAATCATTGCCACAAACGTATAAGAGAAAACGAAAGGAAAGAAATGAATAGTGAAGTAATTAGTGAGGGCTTGGGGGTGAGAGGGAGAGAGGTGGGAGGAGCGAGGAGGGTCATTAGTTGAAAGTGAGAGTTTAGAGAGGGGGTGGAGGGAGAGGTGTAGATAGGTAGAAGTAGAAGAGTAGATAGTAGAAGTAGAAGGGTAGATAGAAGACGAAATGCTGCCACCATCCATTCATGATCATTACATACAAGACAAGGAATGGAACTTGTCTGTATCACAAAATTCTCAAAAGATGTTATCATGAGTTCGTTATTAGTATGTTCCCTCTGTACCATGTATCAACTCCAAACATGTACTCATTAATATCTTGAATCTAGTAACCACCGAGGCTTTCTCAAATCCTCAACTCAAAGCTCTAGGGCACAAAGTTAAACACAATTTAAATAATAAATTCATAATTATATTTCACATGAAGTATCATAATATAAGCAATCCAATTAAAATGTTAAAGAGAGTCATCATCCAAGAATTCGAGAACCCTACAACTTGACTGCCCCTGATCATCACACAACATATGTAAACCACGACAAGTCACCTAAATGTTCACTCACCGAGGACGGAGTCTAAGTTGAATAGAGAGGGGGGGGGGTCTGCAATTTTCAGGCAGCGTCACCCCCCGTCTGGTGACGGCCTATCTCGACGGCTGGCCTCTCCTCTGCTGTTCTGTCTCTTAATGCCTCATGCTGGATAGCTCTCCGAGTTTATATTGGGGAACCTAGTAGCTAACTCCGCCCACAAGTAGATAGCCTCCGGCACTACCAAGCCACTCCTTAAACGTCGGCATGTTTGAAGGCTACCAGACTACAATTATAAGCTTAGCGGAAGCAAGGTGAAATTCTCATGATCTGACCTCAGGTCACTTGGGGTCGTTAACGGTTAGAGGTGTGAGATCTCAGGCAGACAACTGGCGCCTCTCCGATCCTTGTCTGTGACTCATGTACTCTATGTATGTATTAACCTAAACCAAACACTTTTACAGTGTTACATCTCCCCTTCTCCCCGAAAATAAAGTTTTTGCAACACTGCTAAAGCAAGCTAGCTGTGTGCGACAACTTTATTAACGAAAAGAATACATCCTAGCTAAACAAATATACATCATCCTACTCTAAAAAAATGAAATATATAGACAGACGTCCATTGTCTCTGGCTGGGCGACGTCACTGCTTGGTCTTGTAGATAATCCTGTACCACATTTCTTCAACACAACTGCCTCCGTCGCTTCTCCGTCGTTAACGCACAACAACCCTTGGTCAACCCGAAAGCCGTTACTACTTGAACTGCGCACAGGACCGTGGAATTCGGTTGTCCCAGCTGATCTGTAATTGGCCCTACGTCAGTCACCATGAGAGACGTATATTGGGGTTCTTCACAGCTATAGGGACTACAAGTTTCGAGACCTTCATATAGTTGCCAACAGTAGAAATCCCATCCTACTCTTCTTCCTCCCTGTTGCTCCAGCACGCCTCCTTCAGAGAGCTACTTCTGACAGCCACATCAAGTCCGCATGACACAGGAAGAATCACTCAACAGAGCAACATGCTTGTAGGAGGGGCGGCCAGTTAAGGCAAACGATCCTGTCTTGCAATTACGCTCCATGCAATGATGCTGATACCAGCAAGGGACACGAGGCATCGTGTCTCACTCAGCTTGTCTTATCTTCTTTCTCTGAGATTTAATTACTCAACAGTTTACAAAGGTCATCCACTACAGTGGTTTTCTGTTGTCTTCCAGGTTGTTTTCTATTGCTAAGCCCACAATGCTTGTTTCCTAATAATGCCTTGGTAAGCGATGCTTTCTGACACGATAGCAAATTTGAGTCTCCGTGGTGTAGTGGTAAGACACTCGCCTGGCGTTCCGCGAGCGCTATGTCATGGGTTCGTATCCTGGCCGGGGAGGATTTACTGGGCGCAAATCCTTAACTGTAGCCTCTGTTTAACGCAACAGTAAAATGTGTACTTGGATGAAAAAACGATTCTTCGCGGCAGGGGATCGTATTCCAGGGACCTGCCCGAAACGCTACGCGTACTAGTGGCTGTACAAGAATGTAACAACTCTTGTATATATCACAAAAAAAAAAAAATTATTTAACTGCAATGACACGTCCTTAGTCCTGATGTTGAGTGACAACAACAACATACTTGAAATGCAAGTGTCACTCCTAGAATCACCGCATAATATATGTCGTGTCAAAGGAGCATGAACTAACAAGGTAACGACTCACAACAGAGATGAGAAACAGCCGAGCAGCTCGGTGGTCTATTATCTTTGGTTCTCTACGATATTTGGACAATAAATAAGAACTTCAATTCCCAAACTGTTCCCCCAGTATGGATGTAAATATCCACAAACTGAAGCTGAAAGTCTGCATTTTAATCTCATATGCAATATTTAATATACAATCCAATGTGCTGGAGTAAAACCCTGAAACAACAAACATGGTATCAATGTAAAAATTAATTTGGACGTGACTGTGTGTTGTTGAGCAGGAGCACTGAAACTAATATTTTATACACATTTTTGTTCGCCCTGTATATTATTATGTCCTAAGGTTACCTGCTTCTGCCTGCACACACACGCACACACACACGCACACGCAAACATGCACACACGCACACACACACACACACACACACACACACACACACACACACACACACACACACACACACACACACACACACACACACACACACACACACACACACACACATTCAAGATTCTGAAGGGGATTGATAGGGTAGATAAAGACAGTCTATTTAACACAAGGGGAACACGCACAAGGGGACACATGTGGAAACTGAGTGCCCAAATGAGCCACAGAGATATTAGAAAGAACTTTTTTAGTGTCAGAGTGGTTGACAAATGGAATGCATTAGGAAGTGATGTGGTGGAGGCTGACTCCATACACAGTTTCAAGTGTAGATATGACAGAGCCCGATAGGCTCAGGAATCTGTACACCTGTTGATTGACGGTTGAGAGGCGGGACCAAAGAGCCAGAGCTCAACCCCCGCAAACACAACTAGGTGAGTACAACTAGGTGAGTACACACACACACACACATGGATGGAAGCTTGAAACTCAGATGAGTCACAGAGATGTTAGGAAGTTTTCTTTTAGCGTGAGAGTAGTGGGGAAATGGAATGCACTTCAGGAACAGGTTGTGGAAGCAAATACTATTCATAATTTTAAAACCAGGTATGATAGGGAAATGGGACAAGAGTCATTGCTGTAAACAACCGATGCTCGAAAGGCGGGATCCAAGAGTCAATGCTCGATCCTGCAGACACAACTAGGTGAGTACACACACACACAGATATTATTGTACAAGCAGATAAAGATAAATCATGACTGTTGATACTAGGGGACTTCAACTTTAAAGCAATAGACTGGGAGGCCTATGAAGCAAGAACGGAGGACTTTTGGACATGCAGATTTGTGAACCTCATTCTGGAGACATTCTTGTATCAACACATACAGTAAGCCACAAGAATGAGGGAAGGAGATGTACCGTCAGTACTGGATCTAGTATTCACCAGGAAAGAAGAAGAGATATTTGACATGCAGTACCTTCCTCCCTTGGGAAAGAATGATCATGTCCTGTTAGACATTGATTATGCTTTAAGATATCATCTAGAAGAAAATGGGGACATTGAAACAGTTGATAAACTCGATTTAAGGAGAGGCAACTATGGGGAACTTCGAAATTTTTGTAATGAGTGTAATTGGACAGAATTCTTGCTAGGCAGGGAAGTAAATGAAATGTATGCTAAATTTTTAAAAATATACGAGGAAGGCACACAAACATTCATACCAAAACAGAGATGCAGGGCCAGAAAACAGGATTGGTTCGACAGAAATTGTGAGAGGGCATGAGACCAAAAGACACAAAAATGGAATCAGTATAGGAAGAGGCCAAACCCCCAAACATACCAGCGATATAAAGATGCGAGAAACAACTATACAGCAGTAAGGAGAGAGGCAGAAAGAAATTTTGAAAAAGGGATAGCGGATAAATGTAAAACAGAACCGGGCCTATTCTACAAATTCATAAACAACAAATTGCAG
This sequence comes from Procambarus clarkii, assembly GCF_020424385.1. Classification (NCBI taxonomy): domain Eukaryota; kingdom Metazoa; phylum Arthropoda; class Malacostraca; order Decapoda; family Cambaridae; genus Procambarus; species Procambarus clarkii. The sequence continues at coordinate 21,552,813 of NC_059592.1, forward strand.
GTAAAGGATAATATCCAGAGGTTGAAAATGGGAAACAGATTCACGGAAAATGAAAAGGAAATGTGTGAAACATTAAATGAAAAGTTGTAAAGTGTGTTTGTACAAAATGAAATCTTCAGAGAACCAGACACAATAAGAATTCCAGAGAACAACATAGAGCGGATTGAGGTGTCTAGAGATGAAGTGGAAAATATGCTAAAGGAGCTCAGTAAGAACAAAGCAGCTGGCCCAGATGGTGTTTCACCATGGGTTCTGAGAGAATGTGCATCTGAGCTCAGCATTCCACTTCACCTGATCTTTCTGGCATCCCTGTGTACAGGAGTCATAGCAGACGTGTGGAAACAGGCTAACATAGTTCCAATCTGCAAAAGTGGCACCAGGGAAGATCCCCTTAATTATAGACCTGTATCATTGACAAGTGTAATAGTGAAAGTATTGGAAAAACTAATCAAAACTAAATTGGTAGAACACCTGGAGAGAAATGATATAATATCAGACAGACAGTATGGTTTTCGATCTGGAAGATCCTGTGTATCGAATTTACTCAGTTTCTATGATCGAGCCACAGAGATATTACAGGAAAGAGATGGTTGGGTTGACTGCATCTATCTGGACCTAAAAAAGGCTTTCGACAGAGTTCCACATAAGAGGTTGTTCTGGAAACTGGAAAATATTGGAGGGGTGACAGGTAAGCTTCTAACATGGATGATAAATTTTCTGACTGATAGAAAAATGAGGGCAGTAATCAGAGGCAATGTATCGGAATGGAGAAATGTCACAAGTGGAGTACCACAGGGTTCAGTTCTTACACCAGTGATGTTTATTGTGTACATAAATGATCTACCAGTTGGTATACAGAATTATATGAACATGTTTGCTGATGATGCTAAGATAATAGGAAGGATAAGAAATTTAGATGATTGTCATGTCCTTCAAGAAGACCTGGACAAAATAAGTATATGGAGCACTACTTGGCAAATGGAATTTAATGTTAATAAATGTCATATTATGGAATGTGGAATAGGAGAACATAGACCCCACACAACCTATATATTATGTGAGAAATCTTTAAAGAATTCTGATAAAGAAAGAGATCTAGGGGTGGTTCTTGATAGATAACTATCACCTGAGGACCACATAAAGAATATTGTGCAAGGAGCCTATGCTATGCTTTCTAACTTCAGAATTGCATTTAAATACATGGATGGCGATATACTAAAGAAATTGTTCATGACTTTTGTTAGGCCAAAGCTAGAATATGCAGCTGTTGTGTGGTGCCCATATCTTAAGAAGCACATCAACAAACTGGAAAAGGTGCAAAGACATGCTACTAAGTGGCTCCCAGAACTGAAGGGCAAGAGCTACGAGGAGAGGTTAGAAGCATTAAACATGCCAAAACTAGAAGACAGAAGAAAAAGAGGTGATATGATCACTACATACAAAATAGTAACAGGAATTGATAAAATCGACAGGGAAGATTTCCTGAGACCTGGCACTTCAAGAACAAGAGGTCATAGATTTAAACTAGCTAAACACAGATGCCGAAGAAATATAAGAAAATTCACCTTCGCAAATAGAGTGGTAGACGGTTGGAACAAGTTAAGTGAGAAGGTGGTGGAGGCCAAGACCGTCAGTAGTTTCAAAGCGTTATATGACAAAGAGTGCTGGGAAGACAGGACACCACGAGCGTAGCTCTCATCCTGTAACTACACTTAGGTAATTACACACACACACACACACACACACACACACTCTCCCATGGGAAGATAGATTAGGAGAACAGAGACCCGCATGGTGGACCAGAAACATGGAGAGCTAAGCTGCTGGACGTGGCAACAAGAAACGTTCTAAGCCAGCACATCAAGAACCAACAAGAATGAGAGGAGAAGATGAACCAGCAATGCTTGATTTGATATTTTCCCTAAATGAGTGGGATATAAGGGAAGTTAAGATGGAAGCGCCCTTGGGAATGAGTGACCACAGTGTATTGAACTTTGAGTACCTGGTAGAGCTAGGAATTATCTCCCAAAAAAAGAACTAGGAATCAAAAGGCTGGCATACCGAAAGGGGAATTATGAATAGATGAGAAGTTTCCTAAGTGAAATTCCTTGGGACACAGACCTCAGAGATAAGTCTGTACAGGGTACGATGGGCTATGTTACCCAAAAGTGTCAGGAGGCAGTAAACAGGTTCATCCCGGCCCACAGGGAAAAATCCGGGAAGCAACAGAAGAATCCATGGTATAATAGGGCATGTATGGAAGCGAAGAAACTGAACAAAAGGGCGTGGAGGAACTTCCGGAATAACAGAACACCAGAAAGCAGAGAGAGATACCAGAGAACCAGGAATGAGTACGTCAGGGTGAGAAGAGAAGCAGAGAAAAGTTTTGAAAATTATATAGCAAACAAAGCCAAGACCGAACCAAAGCTACTCCACAGTCACATCAGAAGGAAAACAACAGTGAAAGAACAGGTATTGAAACTTCGAACAGGCGAGGACAGGTATACAGAGAATGACAGAGAGGTGTGTGAAGAACTCAACAAGAGGTTCCAGGAGGTCTTCACAATAGAACAAGGTGAGGTCACTGTGCTAGGAGAAAGGCAGGTAAACCAGGCGGCCTTGGAAGAGTTCGAAATTACGAGAGAGGAGGTGAAGAGATACCTGCTGGATCTGGATGTTAGAAAGGCTGTTGGTCCAGACGGGATCTCACCATGGATACTGAAAGAGTGTGCAGAGGCACTTTGCTTGCCACTCTCCATAGTGTATAGTAAGTCACTGGAGACGGGAGACCTACCAGAAATATGGAAGACGGCGAATGTGGTCCCAATATACAAAAAGGGCGACAGACAAGAGGCACTGAACTACAGGCCAGTGTCCTTGACTTGTATACCATGCAAAGTGATGGAGAAGATCGTGAGAAAAAATCTGGTAACATTTCTGGAGAGAAGGGACTTCGTGACAAATCGCCAACATGGGTTCAGGGAGGGTAAATCTTGCCTTGCAGGCTTAATAGAATTCTACGATCAGGTGACAAAGATTAAGCAAGAAAGAGAGGGCTGGGCGGACTGCATTTTCTTGGATTGTCGGAAAGCCTTTGACACAGTACCGCATAAGAGGCTGGTACATAAGCTGGAGAGACAGGCAGGTGTAGCTGGTAAGGTGCTCCAGTGGATAAGGGAGTATCTAAGCAATAGGAAGCAGAGTTACGTTGAGGGGTGAGACCTCCGATTGGCGTGAAGTCACCAGTGGAGTCCCACTGGGCTCTGTACTCGGTCCTATCTTGTTTCTGATATATGTAAATGATCTCCTGGAGGGTATCGATTTATTTCTCTCAATGTTTGCGGACGATGCCAAAATTATGAGAAGGATTAAGACAGAAGAGGACTGTTTGAGGCTTCAAGAAGACCTAGACAAGCTGAAGGAATGGTCGAACAAATGGTTGTAAGAGTTTAACCCAACCAAATGTAATGTAATGAAGATAGGTGTAGGGAGCAGGAGGCCAGATACAAGGTATCATCTGGGAGAGGAAATTCTTCAGGAGTCAGAGAAAGAAAAAGACTTGGGGGTTGATATCATGCCAGACCTGTCTCCGGCAGCACATATCAAGAGGATAACATCAGCGGCATATGCCAGGCTGACCAACATACGAACGGCATTCAGAAACTTGTGTAAAGAATCATTCAGAACTTTGTATACTACATATGTCAGGCCAATCCTGGAGTATGCAGCCCCAGCATGGAGTCCGTATCTAGTCAAGGATAAGACTAAACAGGAAAAGGTTCAAAGGTTTACCACCAAACTAGTACCCGAGCTGAGAGGTATGAGCTACGAGGAGAGACTACGGGAATTAAACCTCACTTCGCTGGAAGACAGAAGAGTTAAGGGGGACATGATCACCACATTCAAGATTCTGAAGGGAATTGATAGGGTAGATAAAGACAGTCTATTTAACACAAGGGGAACACGCACAAGGGGACACAGGTGGAAACTGAGTGCCCAAATGAGCCACAGAGATATTAGAAAGAACTTTTTTAGTGTCAGAGTGGTTGACAAATGGAATGCATTAGGAGGTGATGTGGTGGAGGCTGACTCCATACACAGTTTCAAGTGAAGATATGACAGAGCCCAGTAGGCTCAGGAATCTGTACACCTGTTGATTGACGGTTGAGAGGCAGGACCAAAGAGCCAGAGCTCAACTCCCGCAAGCACAACTAGGTGAGTACACACCTCACCCTACCTGCCCCCCCTCCCCATTCTGACCCTGTCACCTCTTCCCCATTCCCATCAGGTACCCCCTCCTACCTTTCCCCCCTGTCCCCCCTCCCCCTTCATCTCATACCCTCCCTATCCCTCCTCCCCCCTCACCCCGTATCCTCCATGTCCCCCCCTATCTCCTTAACCCACACCCTACCTGTCCCCCCTTCCCTTAAACCCCCACCCCTCACCCCAAACTCCTCTGAGACCCTGCAAACCACCTCACAGATCTTCTCACCCATGGAACAGCTTCCCACACCAGCAGAATGCTCGCCAAGAAAGGGACAAGAAAATGAACAGAAGAAAGTGAGCTTCAAGGCAGTGTACACTAACATAGATGGGATTACAAATAAAACAAGTGAACTCGGAGAATAGGCACTAGAAGAAAACCCAGACATAATAGCACTCACAAAAACAAAGCTAACGAAAATCATAACAAACGTAGTGTTTCCACAGGGCTACTATGTAGTGAGGAAAGAGAGAGAAGGGAGAGGAGGAGGTGGTGTAGCTTTGCTACTAAGAGATGGTTGGAGTTTCGAAGAGATGGTAATTCAGAACTGTGAAGGTTTCAGTGACTACATATCAGGCACCATAGCAACTGGAGGACAGAAAATTATAATAGTAGTCATATATAACCCCCCACCGAATGACAGAAGACCCAGACAGGAATATGATAGAAACAACTTGGCCATCATCAATATAATAGAGAGAGCAGCTTCTGTGGCTAGCAGGAACGGATCCAGACTACTAATCATGGGAGACTTCAACCATGGGGATGAACCAGCCTCGCTTGATCTGATATTTACCCTAAATGAGTCGGATATAAGGGAAGCTTAGTTGGAAGCCCCCTTGGGAATGAGTGATCATAGTGCATTGAGCTTTGAGTACCTGGTTGAGCTAGGAATTATCACCCCCAAAAAAGAACTGGGAAACAAAGGGCTGGCGTACCTAAAGGGAAACTATGAGGAGATGAATTAATTCCTATGGGATATACATTGGGACACAGAACTCGGAACCAAGTCCGTACAAGACATGATGAACTATATCACCCAAAAATGTCAGGAGGCTGTAAACAGGTTTGTCCCAACCCAACAGGAAAAAACAGAGAAGCAAAGGAAGAATCCGTGGTTTAATAGGGAATGTATGAAAGCAAAGGAGCTGAACAAAAGGGCACGGAGGAACTTCCGTAATAACAGAACACCAGAAAGTAGAGAGAGTTACCAGAGAACCAGGAACGAGTATGTTAGTATAGAAGAGCAGCTGAGAAAAGATATGAAAATGATATAGCTAATAAAGCCAAGACCGAACCAAAGCTACTACACAGTCACATCAGGAGGAAGACAATAGTGAAGGAACAGGTGATGAAACTTAGGGTGGGCGAGGACACAGAGAATGACAAAGAGGTTTGTGAAGAACTCAACAAAAGGTTCCAGGAGGTCTTAACAATAGAACAGGGAGATGTCACGGCGCTAGGAGAGGTGGCAGCAAATCAGGTGACCTTGGATAGGTTCGAAATTACAAGAGATGAGGTCAAGAAGCACCTATTGGAGCTGGATGTGAGAAAAGCTGTTGGGCCGGACGGAATCTCACCATGGGTGTTGAAAGAGTGTGCAGGAGCACTTTGTTTGCCACTCTCCATAGTGTAAAGTAGGTCACTGGAAACCGGAGACCTACCAAAAATATGGAAGACGGATAATGTAGTCCCAATATACAAAAGGGGTGACAGACAAGAGGCACTGAACTACAGGCCAGTGTCCTTAACTTGTATACCATGCAAGGTGATGGAGAAGATCGTGAGAAAAAATCTAGTAACACATGTGGAGAGAAGGGACTTCATGACACCTGTTGATTGACGGTTGAAAGGCGGGACCAAAGAGCCAGAGCTCAACCTCCACAAGCACAATTAGGTGAGTACAATTAAGTGAGTACACATGATCGCTCGGAGATGATCGATCGTGCAGAAGGGAAATAAGTGGGGAATTGAAAGACATGAGGGAAACCATAATTAAACTATAGATGGGTCTAAGTGCAGACCAGGAGATACAAACCGTAAAACCAAGTCTTTCTCAGACTCAGGCCCAGGTAACTAACCCCCAAGTAACAGGGAGTAATAGTAGCAATGTAGATGTCCCTCCAATGGCAGGGACCTCTACATTGTGTGCCGCCTTTGCTGAAATGCCGAGGAAGAGCCCAGAAACCATGTTCACAGTCAAGGAAGTTGTAATGAAAGCAAGTAACCTTCACAGGAGGCAGCAAGATGCACGAGTCAGCTAATGGGAGGGAAAAGAACTGAAATCATGCAGAGAAGAACAAAAATTTATTTATCCTGCTCCTCACTGTTTCCCTATAAACACATAAACGAAATAACTCACACAATATGTTTACACCCAACAACTCTCTGCTCTCTACATGCTGTGAGTGTGGACTCCCCCGTTTGGGCTGGTCCATCCTCCACCCGGCCAGGCGGCCTCGAGGCAGCTGGCGGCTGGCCCCTCAGTTGCCCTCCAGTGGTGAGAGTGGATGGACTTCGCTCCGCCCTCTAGGACGTTCCTCCATCTTTACTCTTATTTTAGGCCTTCAGCCTTAATAAAATATGCCTAATGTATCAATACACAATAGCTACGATCGCTGGACACACGATGAACTATAGGCAATCACTGTAAACTGGTTAAAATTGTGCTTACCACAAAAAGTCTCCTGCAGGGCGCTCCTCGATGTGGCGGCGACACTCAGGGCGCCTCAGGCTACCCACAGAACTGCTTTAACTGTCCCCTCGACACCTTCTGTTGTTCCTGACTTGAGCTGACACACCTCCTAACTTATTCCTCAGTCGAGACGAGACGTCTGTCCACTTCCTTCGTCGTGAAGGTATATCAAACAGTGGTTCCTCTCTAGCAGGAAATCTGTTTAAACGGAACACGCCCTCCCCTCATGATTTCCTCAGCTCAAGTAAGCTCAAGCTCCTCTCAAGCGAGCCTCACTCCTCCAGCAAACTCTCCACATCTTATATCAAGTCATTTATCTATATCCTGATTCACTGCCCATATTCTTATACTGTCTGTCAAATTTATCCATTTATTTTACGTATGAATCTTAATGTCTATATTTCTTTGACCACCTAGTCAGGTCAGGCCTGATAGAATAATTCTCAAAGGGGAGACTCGTTTTTCAACTACTCGGGATCATAACAAAGGTCAGTGTTAAGAGATAATCTTGGAGGAGCAAAAGTATCTCCAACAACCACCATCTTAGAGGGGCAAAGTATCTCCAACAACCACCATCTTAGAGGGGCAAAGTATCTCCAACAACCACCATCTTGGAAGGCACAGGAGATAGGGACACAGCAGCCCATCCAAGGAACGACTTACCATTCACTGTCAATGACTGAGGGTGAAAGTTGGGATGTATAAATTATAGCAAGGTAGCTGGCCTGTTGGTAGTGATGTTAGATGTTATAGAGCATTCATAACACAAGAACAGGTGAGTCGAACACAAACTGTTAGAGCAGCGAGCAATAGCAAGGATAGGAATAGGGGAAGATATTAGGGACAAAGAGAGACCAATCAACAATAAGAAAAAGGAACTTCTACAACACAAACATGGCTGCGATGAATATTTTAACATCACCAGAGGTCTAAATGGATGAGGCGTGATGACTTCCAAGTATCTACCATGAAGAAAGTAGAAGAATTCTTAGAAATTAACCAAAAAAAGTTAGAAAAGTGTACATGGACTTCAGGATAGAATGAAATTAGAGGAAAGGAAAAGAAATGCAAAAAAGGAGGCAATTAGGACAATGGAAGAAAACATGAAACGTAGCGAATATGATTAATAAGGAACAAGACCAGACAATGATTTACCGAAGTAGCAAAAAGGATCAAACGAAAACCCTATTATTATAGAAACGATAAAAATTACTATAAAAAATTATCAGTTAAAAAAATTGCTGACATTATCTGTAAAAAGTCAGCAGGTATTGGAATGTGCACCACATGAGCTCAGAGGGGGAAATTACAGGTTATCAACAATCTATCAGAGCCAGATGGAGACATATGGCAATGAAGAAGAAAATAGAACCAGTAAGAAATGATAGAAAATCTAACCAAACTACAGACTATTGAACATTACTTGCAGGATTATTATATTCCAAATGAAATGGATTCGACCAGTGAAACTGATCTTTTAGAACAATAAAGTGAACTATATTCTGACTACAGACTTGGCAACTGTGGAGCACAGAGACTTACCCTGACATACTCATTAGACAAGACACGTAAAAGGAGGAAGGCAAAGAAAGTCAGAGATGTAAAGCAAGCATCTACCTCAAGGAGACAAGAACGTAGCATTATGGTGCACAAGAACAAGAAAGTAAAGTAAAAGAATTCAGTAGAGTAAAACAATGGGTTAAGCCAGCCTATAGATGCAGCTATACAAACAAGAGAGCATGAGTGACTAGACCAATGAATTTTGCTATCAGATTTGGCCATGGAAGAACTGGAACCACTACAATGTGCCAGGCTGACCGAAATTCCCAAGTCCCAGCGGAAGCGGCAGTCTACGTTATAAATTACTGCGAGGACAGGTGTTCCTCCACACGGTGTGATAGAGTTGTTTGTGTACTGGAGGTGAGTACCCATTAGTATTAGTGTAAGGGGTGCTAGACTAGCACTAGGTTTGCTAGACGCGGGGAGCCTGTGTCCAGGATTTTGGACAATTCACTTATGCTAGAATCGTTTGTCAGTTCTAGCGAGAAGAGATTATAACTCGATTAATACAACAAAGAGAGAGTCCCCCTTCTTTAAGAGACTTAAAGAAGGGGCAATACAAGATAAGGCCGCTCATGAAACTGAAGGCACTCCAGGTGATGACAGCGGGGCAAGGTCACCGTCCACAGGGAACAACAGCAGGAACGAGAGCCTTGAAAGGAACAAAACTGATGCGCAACCGCAACGGAAAGAGAGGTATAAACGCAATTGCAGTATGGAAGGGAAAATGAGAGACAGTTGCATTGCGGAAAGAGAGAGGTTCTGATGAAACGTGATGATAGACAGATCTAGCTCGAGAAAATGATGTTAAGAGTTGAGCATAAAAAATGAGGCAGAAAAATAAAGGCAGAATTGATGCAGGACAAAGAACCAGAAATACCGAGATTGAGGCAGACACAAGGCTCGTGGAGCAGAGGATGCAAAGCAGAGTTCAGGAGACCCCAGTAACCGTTCACCACCGTCATCATAACACGCCCACGGAACAAGTTTTGTATGTTTTCATATTACAGGAAGCAGAAAATGTTTGTCATCACTATGATAAGATTGCAAGCCTAAAGCAATAGCCAGAAGAAGATCAGTCACAGTTGATGAAGCCCAGATTGAAAGGATTAGAACTGAATTCAATTGCTATTTAGAAATGTGCAGAAAAAAGTGAGCAAAGTATCTTGAGATTATTTATTATTTATTTATTTATATATACACAAGAAGTTATGAGAGTATATAGCAATGATGTTCTTACCTTCTTGTAAAGCCACTAACTCGTATAGCGTTTCGGTCGTGCACACTAACTGCTCAACACTACAGGGGGAAGACTGAGCGAAGTGATAAAGTCACCAGGACTGACTCATGCGGAGACGCCGAGAGGTTCGTAACACTGGTGTTAAAAATTGGTAAACAATGTGGTTGACACGTATGAGAAGTTAAAGCAGATGGTAATCATGGATAAATAACAATGATGCTTTACGAGACCACATTTAATATTCAAGTGGCCAGAGTCAGGTGTGGGAGAGAAGCAGCGGACGCTATAACTGACTTGTAATGAGTGCTCATAGTTGCCTAGCTAAGATGGAAGGCAAGCCGACTTTTGGTAAACGGAGACGAATGGAGGATAATACAGGTCAATGCTAGCTTCACAAGCCATTAGGATATCCAGAGACTAAACCCTGCAAGAATTACAAGGGAAATCACTTTATTCCACGAGAATGAGAGATCAATGGTAAAACACTAGAGAAGTCTGAGGCCTCTGCCAGGATGCCTTAGTGGAATCCACAAGCAAACGGAAACACCGGTGCTGCAGTTGAAGGCCACAGTGCAACAATTCAACTGTAGAGATTAATCCTCGATGAGATGCTTGACGTGAAATGAACCAAGATGTATTGCGGAGGAATAAACGAGGAAAGCAGGAAGCGAGAGCAGCAGACTCAACATGCAAGCAGAGCATTACCTCACCTTACCTTGCCATGATTTAGGGGCTCAACGTCCCCGTGGCCCGGGCCCCGACCCCGCGGCTGCTCTCAGCCTGACGTATGAATCACAGCCTGGTTGATCAGAAAGCCTTTGGAGGTGTTTATTGAGTTCTCTCTTGAACACTGTGAGTGGTCGGATTATGAGTCTAGCGTGGCCAGACACGTTCAAAATCTCAAAACCAAAAATAGGTTCAAAATCTCTATCGTGGCTACAGATTTTGTAACCATTTGTGAGTGTTGGTATATTGGAGGACACCTGCCAGGTGAGAGGGTAATAGTGGGGCGAGACACAGGTGTGCCCAGCGTCTTGTGCTGGCAAGTCAACTGAGGGAACCTTGAAGATTTCCACTAAGGTAAGAGTGAGGCTTCAAAGCCAAGGAAGTAAAATAATTATTTTTTGAACTCTCAAAATATGTTTTACCAATGTTAGGTATATTACTGACGAAGGATTGTATTGAATAACTAGTCGTTCGAGTATACTACATATGGAACCATCGCTCTAGTCATTCCGTTCACCTGGGCTCTAGGAGACTCGAACCGTAGACCCCACGTGTGTGAGGCCGCAGCTCCACCGGTGGTCCGGGGTTCGAGTCTCCTAGATCCTAGGTGAATAGAATCTTTATTATCAGTGAAGTGTGGTCGCTTAGTCACTCTGACGATCAGGAGAATATCTGGGAACATATCTGTGACTGATGCGTATTTGTGATACCTTTAGCAGAAGTGACATATAACGTCACATGTTATATAATAGTGTAGTATTAATATATTTTATATAAATATTTTATATAAATAGTGTAGTATTGTAATGTAGTGAACCTCAAAGTGAGTCTAGCGGTCTCAGCAGACATTTCCTGTTTAAAATTCACATAGTAGTAGTAGGCATCCTTCAGTCTCGGGAGACTATGGAGTTGCGCCCTAGTTGTCAATCCTGGTGCAGCGTCTGGTGTGACTGATGAGGCCAATCCGAGAGTGGCAGTCCATCCCACACCGAGCACAAACGAAGTCCGATTCTGGTCTGTCTTCCTGGTTACCGGCTTTCCTTCTCTGTCTCTTTGCCTCCGATTCCTTGGCAAGTGACTCCTCGAACTTGGAGAGACCTCGTTGAACAGACTGCCTCCAGGCTGAACGGTCTGTAGCCAGTGTCTCCCATATAGCAAGATCGACGTCCATGGCTTTCAGGTCCCTTTTGCATACGTCTTTGTACCGTAGCTGGGGCTTGCCTACTGGACGCTTTCCCTGCCTCAGCTCTCCATACAGGAGATCCTTGGGGATCCTGCCGTCGCCCATTCGCACAACGTGCCCGAGCCAGCGCATTCGTCTCTGTTTCAGCATTGTGTACATGCTGGTGATTCTTGCTCTCCCCAAGACGTTGTTGTTTGTCACCTTGTCCTGCCAGGTGATGTCCAAGATGTGTCGAAGGCAGCGCATGTGGTAGGCATTCAGCCGTCTTTCCTGACGGGCGCGGAGTGTCCAAGACTCACTGCCATAAAGGAGAGTGCTCAGGACACAGGATCTGTAAACCTGAATCTTAGTATACTCAGTTAGCCTATTGTTGGCCCACACTCTCTTTGTCAGTTTGGACATGGTAGTAGATGCCTTACCGATGCGTTTGTTTAGCTCCGTATCAAGAGAGAGGGAGTCAGAGATTGTGGAGCCCAGGTACACGAAGTCGTGAACAACTTCCAGTTTGGAATCAGAGATGCCGATGTCAGGTGGGGAGTCCACTCCTTGTCCCATGACTTGTGTTTTCTTCAGACTGATGGTGAGTCCGAAAGCCTGAGAGGCCTCGCTGAAGCGGGTTATGAGCCGTTGGAGGTCTTCAGCTGAGTGGGCAGTGACTGCTGCGTCGTCGGCAAAGAGGAAGTCGCGCAGACACCTCAGCCGAACCTTTGTCTTGGCTCTCAGCCTGGCGAGGTTAAAGAGCTTCCCATCCGACCTGGTCCGGAGGTAAATGCCTTCCGTGACAGATCCGAAGGCGTGCCGCAGCATAACTGCGAAGAAAATCCCGAATAGGGTTGGAGCCAGTACGCAGCCCTGCTTTACTCCACTTCGGATGTCAAAGGCGCCTGATGTTAGGCCATCAAAGACCACGGTGCCCCTCATGTTCTCATGGAAAGATCTGATGATGCTGAGGAGCCTGGGTGGGCATCCGATCTTGGGGAGGATCTTGAACAGGCCATCCCTGCTGACGAGGTCGAAGGCCTTCGTCAGGTCTATGAAGGCTACAAAGAGTGGCTGCTTCTGTTCCCTGCATTTCTCCTGCAGTTGTCTGAGGGAAAAGACCATGTCGATGGTGGACCTGCCAGCTCTGAATCCACATTGTGATTCTGGATAAACTCTCTCTGCAAGTACTTGGAGCCTCTTCAATGCGACTCGAGCAAACAGCTTTCCGACAATACTGAGGAGGGAGATTCCACGGTAGCTGTTGCAGTCGCCCCTGTCACCTTTATTCTTATACAGTGTGACGATGTTGGCATCCCTCATGTCCTGTGGCACCTCTCCTTCTTCCCAGCAGAGGCAGAGAATTTCGTGCAGCTCCATGAGCAGGCTACCTCTGCAGCACTTCAAGGTCTCAGCAGGGATGCCATCTTTGCCAGGAGCTTTACCAGAAGCAAGGGAGTCTAGGGCATTGCTGAGTTCTTCCAGGGTCGGTTTGCTGTCGAGCTCCATTAACACAGTCAGACACTCAATGGCGCTCAAGGCGTCTTCGGTGACCACATTGTCCCTGGCGTATAGCTCAGGGTAGTGCTCGACCCAGCGCTTCAGCTGCAGTGTCTGGTCCTGAATCACCTCGCCAGTGGCAGATTTCAGAGGAGCGGTCTTCCTCTGGATTGGGGCCAGGGCCTGCTTGATGCCGTCATACATTCCCCTTACATTGCCTGTATCCGCTGCAGTCTGTATCTGGGAGCAGAGCTGGAGCCAATAGTTGTTGGCACATCGCCTGGCGCTCTGCTGCACTTTGCAGTGGACGGCCCGAAGGATCTAAGTTGCGCTGACTTGGGAAGGCTTTGTAGGCTGCCAAGGCGTTTCTCTTCTCTTCGATGACACGTGTCATCTCTTCTGAGTGAGCCTCGAACCAGTCTGCCGACCTGCTGGTCTTCTTGCCAAAGGTGGAAATGGCAGCGTTGAACACAGCATCTCTGAAGTGCTCCCATCTTTTACAGGCAGTGTCCCCGGCTGGGTCAGGGAGAGCTTCCTCGAGCACGTGTGCAAAATCTTTCACCTTGTCCTGGTTGCGGGTCTTGGTGGTGTCGATGCGAGGTCTGCCCGCCTTTTTCGAGTGATGAAGCTTCTTTGGTTGCATCTTGACCCTGCTACATACCAGGGAGTGGTCGGTGTCACAGACAGCACTCTGGTAGCTACGCGTAATCTTGACGCTGGGTAGACTTGCACGCCTGGTAAGAATCAGGTCAAGCTGGTACCAGTGCTTGGATCTAGGGGTGTCTCCAAGATACTCAGTGTTGAGACTTTGTGCCGAAGAACGTGTTGGTGACACAAAGACCATGAAGGCAGCAGAGTTCTAGCAGACGTTGCCCGTTCTCATTCATCCTCCCTATGCCGAATTGACCCAGACAAGTGGGCCAAATGTTGTGCTCGGCACCCACTCTGTCGTTGAAGTCGCCGAGGATGAACAGTGGCTCCTTTACAGGGATTCTCGCTATGACTCTGTTGAGGTCATCGTAGAATTTTTCCTTTGCCTCTGCTGGAGAAGTCAGGGTTGGTGCGTATGCACTAATTACATTGACTGGTCCTGTTTGGGAGTACAGTTGCAGAGACAGAATTCGTTCGGTTTCCCCCATCGGTGGCATAATGTGTCCCAACAGTGCATTCCTGACGGCAAATCCCACACCATGTTCTCTGGTCTCATCTGGAGGTTTTCCTTGCCAGAAGAAAGAGAAGGTCCTCTCTCTCACAGATCCTGATCCTGGGAGCCTGGTCTCTTGGAGAGCAACAATATCCATCTGCAGCTTGCTCAGCTCCCTATCGATGATTGCTGTTTTTCGGGCGTCATTGATTTCTTGCAGGTCGTCAGAGAAACCTGGTGTCAGTGTCCTGACGTTCCATGTGCCCAGCTTTAGGGCAGTTGATATTTTCTTCTTTGGTTTGGTATTGCTTGGTGCAAAGTTGTCGGGCCGCTTGTCAGTTTTCACCCTAAACCCCACGCACCCAGTGAGGTTAACGGACCGTGGCGAGGCAACACCTTATTGGCTGGGGTTTGCCCAGCTTGAGGCGGGCGGTAGCTGCCCAGTGGGGCGCGATGACCCCTCCCACCGTCGGAAGCAACCCCTGGCGTCACACTCTTCGCCAATCGAGCAGAAGACTTAAAACCGGTAGACTGTCGCTTCCCGTGTTGGTTCGACGCTGTGAGGCGAAGCTGGAGTGTCCTCTCCAGGGCGCAAAGCCTGGGTAGGTAGATATGGAGGAGAAGCTGTTACCCATGCAGCAGGTCCCCCCTCTCCACGTTGCTGAAATTATCCAATAGAGAGGCAAATGCCAATACGCATGGTTCCAGCAACGTCGCAGGAGCTGCCAGAACGAGGTCGACGTCAACAACGAACTGCCTTAGGGGCTCCAACTCCGGATTTTTCCTCGAGGTTGACTCCTGAAGCCTTCCCAAAAACAAGGGTATGGCCGCAAGGCAGCGGAGGTTTAAAATCAGGGTTTTCCTTCCCCTAGATGGGCTGCCTTCCCAGGCTATCGAGTCCCATCTACCCGGAGCAGCTGGTTTTAAGGCGCCAGAGGCACGCCCTCGCCCCTTCTCCTGTCGGTAAAAGCAGTTCCGCCGGACTTAGACTAAGCCACCCGTGCAGGCCAGGAGTTGGACTTGGTTGTCAGAGGCTATTTGAGACGCATGCCGTATAGGAGCATTTTATAGGTCATGGGAGCTCGTCCCCCATTACCACCCCCTGGCTATGACAACCCCTTGGAACCAAAAAATTCACATACATTGTACTATATCCTCTCTACGACTAAGCTTTAAGACTTTCTATGCCAGCTTTTAGGCCAGTGTTGTGCATAAGGTAAACCGGCATATCGAAACCCTTTGAGAATATTTCCAGGACCAGTTGAGAGCGCTTACTCTGAGACTGGGACAGCGGGAACCAGGACCCGTTGAGAGCGCTTACTCTGAGACTGGGACACCGGGAACCAGGACCAGTTGAGAGCGCTTACTCTGAGACTGGGACAGCGGGAACCAGGACCAGTTGAGAGCGCTTACTCTGAGACTGGGACACCGGGAACCAGGACCAGTTGAGAGCGCTTACTCTGAGACTGGGACAGCGGGAACCAGGACCAGTTGAGAGCGCTTACTCTCAGACTGGGACAGCGGGAACCAGGACCAGTTGAGAGCGCTTACTCTGAGACTGGGACAGCGGGAACCAGGACCAGTTGAGGGCGCTTACTCTCAGACTGGGACAGCGGGAACCACGCTCTGAGAACCTTCGTACTCTGTGAGTTTAAGACCACACAGAAAACGTCAGTTTGGAGTATAAGAGCAGCCTTCTCAACTTTCAACAAACAACGTTCAACAAAGGGGCCTAACCCCTTGAGTATTTTGTTACAAATAATCGAAAATTTATAATAAATTGGAGAGTATTTCACTTATATTTTATTAAAAAGTATTATATCTATGCAATTAGAGTTTAATACATTTTGTCTTATAAACTTTGACGTAAATATTGTCTAATCATACACTTTCCTACATTCAAAAGAATTTCAAAATTTGTGGTGTGCATGAAATACTGACGAGAAAAAGGTTTAACAGTAATAATGATTATAATTATAAGTTGTGTAAATGTAAATGTGGAATTTATCATTTATTGAGCTCCTCCTCCTGTTTAGATAGTACTCATAGTAACTATATGCACCATCATACAAATATTGACTTAATGGACAATTAGAAATAGAATTAGAAACTATTAAATTTGGACAAACCAGAGAAGGTTATGAATATATGTTGCTAATACAATCTAGCATAATCTAACCTTCCTAGGCCTCATACGCGCTATCTGAGGCTGTCTTGCCCCCTCATAAGGGCCTGACAGCTGAGTGGACAGCGCTACGGATTCGTAGTCCTAAGATTCCGGGGTTCCATTCCCGGTGGAGGTGGAAACAAATGGGCAGAGTTTCTTTCACCCTGGTTCACATGTTCACCTAGCAGTAAGTACCTGGGAGTTAAACAGCTGCCAATGGCTGCTTCCTGGGGATGTGTAACAAAAAGGAGGTCTGGTCGATGACCGGGCCGCGGGGACGCTAAACCCCGAAATCATCTTGAGGTTATCTTGAGATGATTTCAGGGCTTTAGTGTCCCCGCGGCCCGGTCCTCGACCAGGCTTCCACCCCCAAGAAACAGCCCGTGACAGCTGACTAACTCCCAGGTACCTATTTACTGTCAGGTAACAGGCCATCAGGGGTGAAAGAAACTCTGCCCATTGTTTCACGCCGGCGCCCCGGATCGAACCCGGGTTCAGGATCACACGTCCAGTGTTCTGTCTGCTCAGCCACCGGCCATCTCAAGATAACCTCAAGAAGATAGCATTATCTAACCTTCCTAGGCCTAATACGCCTAGCCATCTAAGGCCTGATATAGTAAAGATAAACTTATTAGTCCTTGGAATGTTTAAACTTGGCTTTTAGCGTTATATTTTAAGACTCCATAAGGTGTATAGTGCCAAATTCTACTATATAAGTGTCCATTACGTCAATATATGTACTTTGGTCCACATAGTTACTAAAACTATTATCAAGACATGAGTATGTTACTTAAAGTTACTTTTATTTAAGGAAACATTGGAGCACGAGCATCTTTTTGGTATTAAACTTATTCATTAGGACATTATATAGTTGGTACACACACACTCAAAGTGCAACAAAGATACACAAACACAGTCATATGTGAACAAATTCAAAGACTCACGTATATACACACAGGAGACACATATACACCAACCCGTCCTCCTAATAGAATGTCGTATATTGACGTATTATCTGCCTAAGGCCAAAAAACGTCGTACTAGAAAATGGAATCGGCTCGCGATATTGACATATTGTCCCGTTTTTTGTTTCGGGTCCTGTGGTAGGTTAGGATAAGGATACTTTAGTACGATAGTTTCTTGACGTTGGGAAACCTTACGAGCACGGGTTGTATATACACAAACACACAGTCACATGTGTACACAGAAACACATGCACACATACATGGGGCAGACATGTACACACACGGACGCCCAGGCAAGCAAAAAACACTAAATGTTTTTTGTGATATTGTTTTATATTAAGAACAAACTTGAAAAATTGAAACTTTCTCTATTTATGAAGGAAGATATTCAGGTAACTGTGTGGGGATAGTCAGTGACTGGTTACTGGTGACTGTGTGAGGATAGTCAGTGACTGGTTACTGGTGACTGTGTGAGGATAGTCAGTGACTGGTGACTGTGTGGGGATAGTCAGTGACTGGTTACTGGTGACTGTGTGAGGATAGTCAGTGACTGGTTACTGGTGACTGTGTGAGGATAGTCAGTGACTGGTTACTGGTGACTGTGTGAGGATAGTCAGTGACTGGTTACTGGTGACTGTGTGAGGATAGTCAGTGACTGGTTACTGGTGACTGTGTGGGGATAGTCAGTGACTGGTTACTGGTGACTGTGTGGGGATAGTCAGTGACTGGTTACAGGTGACTGTGTGGGGATAGTCAGTGACTGGTTACTGGTGACTGTGTGAGGATAGTCAGTGACTGGTTACTGGTGACTGTGTGGGGATAGTCAGTGACTGGTTACTGGTGACTGTGTGGGGATAGTCAGTGACTGGTTACTGGTGACTGTGTGGGGATAGTCAGTGACTGGTTACTGGTGACTGTGTGAGGATAGTCAGTGACTGGTTACTGGTGACTGTGTGAGGATAGTCAGTGACTGGTTACTGGTGACTGTGTGGGGATAGTCAGTGACTGGTTACAGGTGACTGTGTGAGGATAGTCAGTGACTGGTTACTGGTGACTGTGTGAGGATAGTCAGTGACTGGTTACTGGTGACTGTGTGAGGATAGTCAGTGACTGGTTACTGGTGACTGTGTGAGGATAGTCAGTGACTGGTTACTGGTGACTGTGTGGGGATAGTCAGTGACTGGTTACTGGTGACTGTGTGGGGATAGTCAGTGACTGGTTACAGGTGACTGTGTGGGGATAGTCAGTGACTGGTTACTGGTGACTGTGTGAGGATAGTCAGTGACTGGTTACTGGTGACTGTGTGGGGATAGTCAGTGACTGGTTACTGGTGACTGTGTGGGGATAGTCAGTGACTGGTTACTGGTGACTGTGTGGGGATAGTCAGTGACTGGTTACTGGTGACTGTGGGGATAGTCAGTGACTGGTTACTGGTGACTGTGTGGGGATAGTCAGTGACTGGTTACAGGTGACTGTGTGGGGATAGTCAGTGACTGGTTACTGGTGACTGTGTGGGGATAGTCAGTGACTGGTTACTGGTGACTGTGTGGGGATAGTCAGTGACTGGTTACTGGTGACTGTGTGAGGATAGTCAGTGACTGGTGACTGTGTGAGGATAGTCAGTGACTGGTTACAGGTGACTGTGTGAGGATAGTAGTGACTGGTGACTGTGTGAGGATAGTCAGTGACTGGTTACTGGTGACTGTGTGGGGATAGTCAGTGACTGGTTACTGGTGACTGTGTGGGGATAGTCAGTGACTGGTTACTGGTGACTGTGTGAGGATAGTCAGTGACTGGTGACTGTGTGGGGATAGTCAGTGACTGGTTACTGGTGACTGTGTGAGGATAGTCAGTGACTGGTTACTGGTGACTGTGTGGGGATAGTCAGTGACTGGTTACTGGTGACTGTGTGAGGATAGTCAGTGAATGGTTACTGGTGACTGTGTGGGGATAGTCAGTGACTGGTTACTGGTGACTGTGTGAGGATAGTCAGTGACTGGTTACTGGTGACTGTGTGAGGATAGTCAGTGACTGGTTACAGGTGACTGTGTGAGGATAGTCAGTGACTGGTTACTGGTGACTGTGTGATGATAGTCAGTGACTGGTTACTGGTGACTGTGTGAGGATAGTCAGTGACTGGTTACTGGTGACTGTGTGAGGATAGTCAGTGACTGGTTACTGGTGACTGTGTGAGGATAGTCAGTGACTGGTTACAGGTGACTGTGTGGGGATAGTCAGTGACTGGTTACTGGTGACTGTGTGGGGATAGTCAGTGACTGGTTACTGGTGACTGTGTGGGGATAGTCAGTGACTGGTTACTGGTGACTGTGTGAGGATAGTCAGTGACTGGTGACTGTGTGAGGATAGTCAGTGACTGGTTACTGGTGACTGTGTGGGGATAGTCAGTGACTGGTTACAGGTGACTGTGTGAGGATAGTCAGTGACTGGTTACTGGTGACTGTGTGGGGATAGTCAGTGACTGGTTACAGGTGACTGTGTGAGGATAGTCAGTGACTGGTTACTGGTGACTGTGTGGGGATAGTCAGTGACCACTACCTGAGGAAAGTCCACTCATGAGCTACTTTTCCCGAAGCAGCGACCACAGTACCCATTTTAGGCATTATAACTTTTCTATACTGCAGCCATTTTCCAGTCAAAGTCAATAATTACTTTTTCGATATTCAAAAATGCCTGGGGCCGAGAGGCTGAGGTTTAGTAAGTGTCTATTACGATGGTTTAGTACGCAGGGTGCAGTCACACCTCCACAGATCTCCAGTATCAGCTCTTGATACTGGTAATGGCTTAAAGGGCCACCGCTTACGGGCTATTCATGCCCGTGCCACCTTTTGGGTGGCTTAATCTTCATCAATCAATCAATCTTAAAACACCAGCTAAATATGATGAAGTATTCACCAGGACTGGATTTAATTAAAACATAATAAAAACCAACATCTACTTCCCTAAACTTGACGGGTTCAGGACCCGCGTTCCTGGACGGGTTCAGGACCCGCGATCCTGGACGGGTTCAGCACCCGCGTTCCTGGACGGGTTCAGGACCCGCGTTCCTGGACGGGTTCAGGACCCGCGTTCCTGGACGGGTTCAGGACCCGCGTTCCTGGACGGGTTCAGGACCCGCGTTCCTGGACGGGTTCAGGACCCGCGTTCCTGGACGGGTTCAGGACCCGCGTTCCTGGACGGGTTCAGGACCCGCGTTCCTGGACGGGTTCAGGACCCGCGTTCCTGGACGGGTTCAGGACCCGCGTTCCTGGACGGGTTCAGGACCCGCGTTCCTGGACGGGTTCAGGACCCGCGTTCCTGGACGGGTTCAGGACCCGCGTTCCTGGACGGGTTCAGGACCCGCGTTCCTGGACGGGTTCAGGACCCGCGTTCCTGGACGGGTTCAGGACCCGCGTTCCTGGACGGGTTCAGGACCCGCGTTCCTGGACGGGTTCAGGACCCGCGTTCCTGGACGGGTTCAGGACCCGCGTTCCTGGACGGGTTCAGGACCCGCGTTCCTGGACGGGTTCAGGACCCGCGTTCCTGGACGGGTTCAGGACCCGCGTTCCTGGACGGGTTCAGGACCCGCGTTCCTGGACGGGTTCAGGACCCGCGTTCCTGGACGGGTTCAGGACCCGCGTTCCTGGACGGGTTCAGGACCCGCGTTCCTGGACGGGTTCAGGACCCGCGTTCCTGGACGGGTTCAG
Source organism: Procambarus clarkii (assembly GCF_020424385.1). NCBI lineage: Eukaryota > Metazoa > Arthropoda > Malacostraca > Decapoda > Cambaridae > Procambarus > Procambarus clarkii. The sequence goes on from NC_059592.1 coordinate 21,573,940, forward strand.
GACCCGCGTACCTGGACGGGTTCAGGACCCGCGTTCCTGGACGGGTTCAGGACCCGCGTTCCTGGACGGGTTCAGGACCCGCGTTCCTGGACGGGTTCAGGACCCGCGTTCCTGGACGGGTTCAGGACCCGCGTTCCTGGACGGGTTCAGGACCCGCGTTCCTGGACGGGTTCAGGACCCGCGTTCCTGGACGGGTTCAGGACCCGCGTTCCTGGACGGGTTCAGGACCCGCGTTCCTGGACGGGTTCAGGACCCCGTCCATAGGAGACGCCACGCCATTACAGCGGTCGTGGTCGTGCAGACAATAACACTGAGAGTAGCCTCCCTCACTAGTCGACACGTGCACCTCACAAATACTTTCCACGAGCATCGACAAAGGAACCATCGAGTCTCTGATCAACCAAAGATCTCGCTAATATTGGGAGGTATTGTACCCGCTAAAATTATGTTATATGTATATTGGTGGCCATTAATTATATGTATATCTTTTAACCTGTTATGATGCTTGAGAACAACCCGGTACGGGTAAAGCTCTTGTTCCAATTATATATAAACCTTCCCCTGGTATATGCTGTGGATTGCAGTAGCTGTTCGCTACTGTTAAGTTACTCGGCGGGTGCAGCTCTAAGGAAGAAATTCTAACAAGTCGTCCTAGTGCAACAGGAAGCATTCACAGTCACCATTAAGGCTTAAACCAACGAGTTCCGCATACGTGACCGAGCAATGTCTAGTGCCTATTACTAGGCTATACACTACCTAACAGATAAGCTGTCAATAGTATTATACTAATCCATTTTAGCTGTAGACTAATATTGTAACCTATTATATTAACCAATTATATGATTAATAGGCTGCGTATATATACCCCCAAATTATGTGACCAGGAAACACCTGGCAGTATAATCACACAACATATAATCCACTCTTTAATATACAGTTCACTTTGAACTAATAATAATCAATTAAAGCAAGTTTAATTAATTATTAATTTAATACTTAAATAAATGCACAGGTAAATCCTGCTAGGGAAATACCCTACAAATTGTCACCAGGTTGTTCATACCAGCTGCTGCAAGGCTGTCTTGCCTTACTTGTTACTGTGGGAGCCCTGTACCTCCCACACCAGTTATGGTGACCGTGGGAGACCAGTCTCCCACACCAGTTATGGTGACCAGTCTCCCACACAAGCTACGTGGTCACTGCTCATCTCGACCATAACACCCTGTGGGGGACCAATTATCTGAGGATATTGCGCCAAGCTGCCCCAAGTCATCCAGGAGCCTCTCCTCCATATTACTACCCTCTCATGTTGACATTATATGTGCTCGTTAGCCCTTGTTGTTATAGTTAATATGGTGTAATTAATTCAGGATTGTTCTTAATAAGCGGCACAAGATGAAAATTAAGTAGAAATTCATATTCCATTGTATGAGTTAATAATACGTACATTATATAATATTTAATACTTAGAAAAACAATACATTTTCACTCATTTGTATGTTTAATACATGTTTTGTACTGTATGATGTGTTGGTACTTGAGGTGTGTAGCACTGGTATATTCTCATATTGGTGCCATATCCTTAAAATAATCCCTGGTTGATGCCTTATCTCTCGCGTATAATGCCATGTTGATGCCTTATCTCTCGCGTATAATGCCATGTTGATGCCTTATCTCTCGTGTATAATGCCATGTTGATGTCTTATCTCTCTCGTATAATGCCATGTTGATGCCTTATCTCTCTCGTATAATGCCATGTCGATGCCTTATCTCTCTCGTATAATGCCATATTGATGCCTTATCTCTCGCGTAGAATGGCATATTGTTGCTTTATATCTCGCATATAATGTCATATTGATGCCTTATCTCTCGCATATAATGTCATATTGATGCTATATCTCGGGTATAATCTCACATTGGTGCTGTTTTGGGCTTTTGCTGTTTTGGACACTTTATCAAAACAAGGACTTTTGTGCTATGGGTAGTTTCAGTTGGTTGTCCTTGTTATGCCCCCCAGCCTTACCACCTCAGACGGGATACGCGGAGGTTATACCTTTAAGTGCTATGTTACCTCTATTACAATGTGATTCACTCTGTAGTATTTGAGATATCATTATATATACGTGTATTATAGTTTATTGTGCGGGATTTTGCTGCAGTATTATTATGTTATGTGTTGTACTCACCTAGTTGTGTTTGCGGGTGTTGAGCTCTGGCTCTTTGGTCTGTGTTGTGTGTGTGTGGTGTAACTGTTAGTTTGGTCGGCCGGCCGCTGCTACTGTCTCTACTCTCCCCTCCCCGTGCCTCCGTATGTGTGCAACCCGCTCTCACACAAGACAGTACATATATGACATTGTTAATAGTCATTATTTAGCTGATTTATATGTACATATGTGGTATATGCCACGTTATAGTTTCTTTCTAATGTACAAACTCTTCCTGTAGATTTGCTAAAGACCAGTTTTATTATTATAAATTTCTTTTTCAGTTTTATTAAACAACAGAGATTTTATACAATATATTACAATATCCTGAGTTACTTTACAATTTATTTAAATATTTTGGTTTTGTTTTATTATTGTCATAAAACTGTAATATCAATATAGGTATAGCTTCTTAATTGTAATTAAGAAGCAATAAGATGCTTATCTTAACATACAAAGAAGGTTAAGTTAGGTCGGTGTTTTCTATTCAGCGTTTCAAGGTAAACTCAAATATTCACAATAAATTAGTATGTCACATATGCACTTATTAATAAACCAATATTGACTATAAGCAAGTGCGAGAATGGGTTGGTGTGTGTGTGTCTGTCAGTGCAGCCAACCCGGTTGCTTGGTAAGCGTCTTGTTTGCTGTATATACATATTGTATGATGCTAATTTTGTGTATGTTCCTAAGGTGTATATATACATAAAAATTTTTTGTTCTGTTTCTGTATTGTGTGTTGAGCTATACATTATGAGCAGCGTTGGTACTGTGAGTTGACTGGTGGTGTCAGCCAGCACTTGCCTCATTGGTCTGTCTGGGTTGTTGGGGATCACACGTGTGTCTGTGCTCTCATGAGTATTTTTATTTCAGACATATTTGTATATATATATATATATATATATATATATATATATATATATATATATATATATATATATATATATATATATATATATATATATATATATATATATATATATTAAATATGACCGAAAAAGTAAGATTAATAATTCTAACACGAATTTTCTCAATCTTTCGTACATTACGCTTCACTGTTGGAGGTAAATCAAAATCACTTCTCCAAAATTCATTTTTATTTCTAGTCTGACGCGACACGGGCGCGTTTCGTAAAACTTATTACATTTTCAAAGACTTCACAAATACACAACTGATTAGAACTTACGTCTCTCTGATATATATATATATATATATATATATATATATATATATATATATATATATATATATATATATATATATATATATATATATATACTATTAAATATGACCGAAAAAGTAAGATTAATAATTCTAACACGATTTTTTTCAATCTTTCGTACATTTCTTTTCACTGTTGGAGGTAAATCAAAAATCAATTCTCCAAAATTCATTTTTATTTCTAGTCTGACGCGACACGAGCGCGTTTCGTAAAACTTATTACATTTTCAAAGACTTTAGTTTACAAATACACAACTGAATAGAACTTACGCATCTCCGATTTTATATCTACATTTGAGTGAGGTGGATGGGGTGAGGTGGCATTAATTGAGGAGGGTATTAATTTCATCAACACAAGACAGAACAAGATGTGGTATTAATAGGGTATTAATTTCATCAACATTCAGTAATTTCATTCAGTGTTGATGAAATTAATACCCTATTAATACCACCTCTTGTTCTGTCTTGTGTTGATGAAATTAATACCTTATTAATGCCACCTCACCCCATCCACCTCTCTCAAATGTAGATATAAAATCGGGGATGCGTAAGTTCTATTCAGTTGTGTATTTGTAAACTAAAGTCTTTGAAAATGTAATAAGTTTTACGAAACGCGCTCGTGTCGCGTCAGACTAGAAATAAAAATGAATTTTGGAGAATTGATTTTGATTTACCTCCAACAGTGAAAAGAAATGTACGAAAGATTGAGAAAATTCGTGTTAGAATTATTAATCTTACTTTTTCGGTCATATTTAATAATATATGTCTACAGGAAAGACTGCTACCAAAATATACTAATATATATATATATATATATATATATATATATATATATATATATATATATATATATATATATATATATATATATATATATATATATATATATATATATATATATATATATATATATATATATATATATATATATATATATATATATATATATATATATATATATATATATATGTTGTACCTAGTAGCCAGAACGTCGTACTCGGCCTACTATGCAAGCCCCGATTTGCCTAATAAGCCAAGTTTTCCTAAATTTATATATTTTTCAATATTTTTTTCTTATGGAATGATAAAAGTATCTATTTCATTATGTATGAGTTAATTTTTTTAATTTTAAGTTAAAACTAACGTAGATATGTGACCGAACCTAACCTAACCTAACCTAACCTAACCTAACCTAACCTATGTTAACCTAACCTAAACTAACACAATTAGGTCAATAATTTATGTTCTTAATATAATATAATAATAATATATAAAATAAACCAATTGGAAACGATTTATTGAAAATAAAGAAAATCACCACTCGGCCTACTAGGCAAATTGGGCCTTGCATAGTAGGCCGAGAAGTGCGTTCTGGCTACTAGGTACGATATATATATATATATATATATATATATATATATATATATATATATATATATATATATATATATATATATATGTCGTACCTAGTAGCCAGAACGCACTTCTCAGCCTACTATGCAAGGCCCGATTTGCCTAATCAGCCAAGTTTTCCTGCATTATTATATTTTTTCTAATTTTTTTCTTATGAAATGATAAAGCTACCCATTTCATTACGTATGAGGTCAATTTTATTTTATTGGAGTTAAAATTAACATAGATATATGAACGAACCTAACCAACCCTACCTAACCTAACCTAAACTATCTTTATAGGTTAGGTTAGGTAGCCGAAAAAGTTAGGTTAGGTTAGGTTAGGTAGGTTAGGTAGTCGAAAAACAATTAATTCATGAAAACTTGGGTTATTAGGCAAATCGGGCCTTGCATAGTAGGCTGAGATGAGCGTTCTGGCTACTAGGTACGACATATATATATATATATATATATATATATATATATATATATATATATATATATATATATATATATATATATATATATATATATATATATTATTAAATATGACCGAAAAAGTAAGATTAATAATTCTAACACGAATTTTCTCAATCTTTCGTACATTACGCTTCACTGTTGGAGGTAAATCAAAAATCACTTCTCCAAAATTCATTTTTATTTCTAGTCTGACGCGACACGGGCGCGTTTCGTAAAACTTATTACATTTTCAAAGACTTCACAAATACACAACTGATTAGAACTTACGTCTCTCTGATATTATATCTACATTTGAGTGAGGTGGGAAGGGTGATGTGGCATTAACACAAGACAGAACAGGAGGGGATATTAATAGGGTATTAAAAGTATCAACACAAGACAGAACAGAAACAATGGGTATTGAATAGAAGTGTTTGTAGAAAGCCTATTGGTCCATATTTCTTGATGCTTCTATATTGGAGCGGAGTCTTGAGGTGGGTAGAATATAGTTGTAACAATAAATTCGTGTTAGAATTATTAATCTTACTTTTTCGGTCATATTTAATTATATATGTCTACAGGAAAGACTGCTACCAAAATATACTAATATATATATATATATATATATATATATATATATATATATATATATATATATATATATATATATATATATATATATATATATATATATATATATATGTCGTACCTAGTAGCCAGAACTCACTTCTCAGCCTACTATGCATGGCCCGATTTGCTCAATAAGCCAAGTTTTCATGAATTAATTGTTTTTCGATTACCTAACCTACCTAACCCAACCTAATCTAACATTTCGGCTACCTAACCTAACCTAACCTATAAAGATAGGTTAGGTTAGGTTAGGTAGGGTTGGTTAGGTTCGGTCATATATCTGCGTTAATTTTAACTTCAATAAAAAAAAATTGACCTCATGCATAATGAAATGGGTAGCTTTATCATTTCATAAGAAAAAAATTTGAGAAAATATATTAATTCAGGAAAACTTGGCTTATTAGGCAAATCGGGCCTTGCATAGTAGGCTGAAAAGAGTGTTAGGTTAGGTTAGGTATATACATATATATATATATATATATATATATATATATATATATATATATATATATATATATATATATATATGTATCATTGAATATGACCGCATATTCTGTATTTACTATCTTCTGATTTAGGGCTTCTATCCCTCTAACTATTTTCTTTGCATCAGGGCTTAGCTGAAATAGGAGTTCTCCAAAACTCATTTTCGTAATTTCAAGGTGAAGAAAAGAAGTGAATTACTATAGAATGTATTACACTTATTTATACAATTTGTACAACGTTTCGAACCTCCATGGTTCATTCTCAAGTGAAAAGAATTTTCAGGTTTGGTTGATTTTATACCCGCACTGGGTCAGGTGATAAGACATTAAAGATGAAAACATGGGGGATACATAAGGGATAAAGGGGGGAGAAACATAAGAACATAAGAATAGAGGTAACTGCGGAAGGCCTATTGGCCCATACGAGGCAGCTGCTAACTACATACAAAGCTTAATCAGGTGTAATTGGCCTGTTATGTTGAGCAGTGTCTTCTGTGTTGGCATCGATATGTTCTGGTCTTGTCCTTACTCTCATGGTGGGTAGAGTAAATAGTTCCGTGATTTGGGTGTTCATGGTAGGTTGTTCTATTCTTATGTGAATTGCTTCAAGAATTTGTAATCTTCTTGCATCTTTGGTTTTGTCTATTATACAGGTATTTTTGTTGAACATTTCTCTTGTTAGAGTAATGTCATGGGCATGTCTCATGTGATTCCTGGGGGCGCCGGATTGAAGATGACATGTCAAACGCCTCGTCAGCTTGGTCGACGTCATACCTATGTACTTAGATTGAAGGTTACATCCTTCGTGGGGGCAAGTGTACATGTATACAACGCTTGACTGCTGTAGAGGGTTCTCCGTCGGCTTCGGGCTGTTTTTGATAAGGAGTTCGGAAGTCTTCTTGGTTTTGTAGAATATTATCAGGTTTATGTTTGGTTAGGAGTAGTGCTTTTTACTCCTTTACGGATTATTTCTTTCATTATTCTTTCCTCTTTTATATGTTCATTGTGCATGGTTGATTTGTAATATAATTTTATTGGAGGTATTATGGTTTCTGTTCTAGGTTCAGGATTATAACAACGGTCCAAGTGTCTTCTTATAGCAGCGTTTATTTCCGCGTTGCTATATCCGTTGTTCACCAATACCTGAGTTACTCTTTCAAACTCTCTACTCACGTTGCTCCATTCAGAGCAGTGGGTAAGCGCTCGACGAATATAAGAGTTAAGAACACTGGCTTTGTATCTTTGGGGGCACTCACTTCTACCGTTCAGGCATAATCCTATGTTGGTGGGCTTGGTATATACTTTGGTGCTTAAAGAGGTTCCTGTTTTTGTTATTAGTACATCCAAGAATGGCAGACTGTTATTTTCACTATTTTCATGTGTAAATCGGAGTACTGACTCTCACTAGATGGCTTTTTATATCAATTAGTTCATCTGAGTCTTTTACTATTACGAATATGTCATCTACATAACGGCAATATACAGTTGGTTTTTGTCTGCTACTGAAGACTCTGTCTTCGATGGTTCCCATATAAAAATTAGCAAATAAGACTCCTAAAGAGGAGCCCTTTGCTACTCCGTCTATTTGTAAATACATGTCTCCTTGTGGACTGATGAAAGGGGCTTCCTTTGTACATGCTTCGAGAAGACTCTTCAAGTGTGGCTCAGGTATGTCTAATTTGGGGGTGCTCTCGTCTCTGTATACTCTGTCCAGTATCATTCCTATGGTTGTGTCGACTGGGACGTTGGTAAATAGGGATTCGACGTCCAGGGAAGCAATGATTCCATCGGGCTGAGTAGATTTTATTAATTCTAGGAAATCTGCTGATGATTGTAGACTATACTTACTTGGAGTGTATGGAGTTAGGAGTTCATTGAGTCTTTTTGCCAGGTGATAGGTTGGAGTTGGTATTTGACTGATTATAGGGCGTAGTGGGTTACCTGGTTTGTGTCTTAACATTGCCATAGGCATATTCTAAGCCATAGTCGCCTTGAAGTTTATTGAAATGCACACTACCTTTCTTTGTGATGATTGCTGTAATTGTTTTGTTTACTTTTCGCTTAAGGTCTTCCACAGGGTTCCTCGTGATTCGTTGAAATTTGGTGTCGTCACTAATTATGTCGCTAATTTTGTTCATGTAGTCTTGGGTAGGAATCAATACATATGCTGCTGTCTTGTCGGCTTTTCTTATTGTTACGTCTTTCAGATTTTTTAGTTGTTTTGCTGCTTCTTTGAGTCGTGGGGTTAAGATCGTAGATGAATATGTTCCTCGTTTTTTCCCTGCTTCTGTTAGTAGTTCAGCCTGAAGTGTGTCAGTGGTGATGACTTTTTTGTTGTCTTCTAGCTTATGGATATCGTCCAGAAGCATTTCGATTTCCAGGCGATTTTGATGCATCTTTGGTTTAGATATGAAGTGACAATTTAGACCAAGATTTAAGAGGTCTCGTTGGTCCTGGGTAAGATCATAAGAAGTCAGGTTAATGTAGCCATCTTTAGGACGAGGGATCTTTAACTGTCCATCGTTTAGGGCTGTTAACTTACGGAGTGTCTTTGTTTCTACACGAGTTTTATGTTGTTGTTTCAGGATAAATAGTTCACTGTTGATGGTTTGCTTGAGTTGGATAGGGATGTCGTGCTGGGTCCATTTGTTTAACAGATGCTCAGCTTGCTCTGTAAGGGTTTGGAGGGCTTCCTTCTTCTTGTTTAGTTGATGCCATATGAGCTCTTGCCTATACCTATAGGTAAACTCTGTATTGCGGACTGCTGGGTCATGCACTAATTGTCTTATCACCTGTCCCAGTGCGGGTATAAAATCAACCAAACCTGAAAATTCTTTTCACTTGAGAATGAACCATGGAGGTTCGAAACGTTGTGCAAATTGTATAAATAAGTGTAATACATTCTATTGTAATTCACTTTTTTTCTTCACCTATAAATCACCTTGAAAATTTTCTTCACTTTCAAATTCACCTTGAAATATATATATATATATATATATATATATATATATATATATATATATATATATATATATATATATATATATATATATATGTCGTACCTAGTAGCCAGAACGCACTTCTCAGCCTACTATGCAAGGCCCGATTTGCCCAATAAGCCAAGTTTTCATGAATTAATTGTTTTTCGACAACCTAACCTACCTAACCTAACCTAACCTAACTTTTTCGGCTACCTAACCTAACCTAACCTATAAAGATAGGCTAGGTTAGGTTAGGTAGGGTTGATTAGGTTCGGTCCTATATCTACGTTAATTTTAACTCCAATAAAAAAAATTGACCTCATACAGAATGGAATGGATAGCTTTATCATTTCATAAGAAAAAAATAGAGAAAATATATTAATTCATGAAAACTTGGCTTATTAGGCAAATCGGGCCTTGCATAGTAGGCTGAGAAGTGCGTTCTGGCTACTAGGTACGACATATATATATATATATATATATATATATATATATATATATATATATATATATATATATATATATATATATATATATATATATATATATATATATATATATATTAAATATGACCGAAAAAGTAAGATTAATAATTCTAACACGAATTTTCTCAATCTTTCGTACATTTCTTTTCACTGCTGGTGGTAATTCAAAAATCAATTCTCCAAAATTCATTTGTATTTCTAGTCTGACGCGACACTTGAGCGCGTTTCGTAAAACTTATTACATCTTCAAAGACTTTAGTTTACACATACACAATTGAATAGAACTTACACATCTCCGATTTGTTTATATCTACATTTGAGTGAGGTGGATGGGGTGAGGTGGTATTAATAGGGTATTAAATTCATCAACACAAGACAGAACACGAAACAATGGGTATTGAATGGAAGTGATTGTAGAAAGCCTATTGGTCCATATTTCTTGATGCTTCTATATTGGAGCGGAGTCTTGAGGTGAGTAGAATATAGTTGTGCATTAATTGGCTGTTGATTGCTGGTGTTGACTTCTTAATGTGAAGTGCCTCGCAAACGTCAAGCCGTCTGCTATCGCTGTATCTATCGATGATTTCTGTGTTGTTTACTAGGATTTCTCTGGCGATGGTTTGGTTGTGGGAAGAGATTATATGTTCCTTAATGGAGCCCTGTTGCTTATGCATCGTTAAACGCCTAGAAAGAGATGTTGTTGTCTTGCCTATATACTGGGTTTTTTGGAGCTTATAGTCCCCAAGAGGGCATTTGAAGGCATAGACGACGTTGATCTCTTTTAAAGCGTTTTGCTTTGTGTCTGGAGAGTTCTCATGAGTAGGCTGGCCATTTTTCTGGTTTTATAGTAAATCGTCAGTTGTATCCTCTGATTTTTGTCTGTAGGGATAACGTTTCTATTAACAATATCTTTCAGGACCCTTTCCTCCGTTTTATGAGCTGTGGAAAAGAAGTTCCTGTAAAATAGTCTAATAGGGTTTATAGGTGTTGTGTTAGTTGTCTCTTCAGAGGTTGCATAACGTTTCACTTTCCTTCTTATGATGTCTTCGACGAAACCATTGGAGAAGCCGTTGTTGACTAGGACCTGCCTTACCCTACAGAGTTCTTCGTCGACTTGCTTCCATTCTGAGCTGTCGCTGAGAGCACGGTCGACATATGCGTTAACAACACTCCTCTTGACCATGTCTGGGCAGTCGCTGTTAGCATTTAGGCACATTCCTATGTTCGTTTCCTTAGTGTAGACTGCAGTGTGGAAACCTCCGCTCTTTTCCATGACTGTTACATCTAGAAAGGGCAGCTTCCCATCCTAACTGCTTGACCTGTGCCTTGACTTACTGGACTGTTACTTAGCTGTGGATATGTATATAGATAATGACGTATATGGAGCTGTGTCAAGTAGATAAGGCCAGCCAGGGGCTTAGGGCCAGCGCAGGAATGTTCCTGCAAAAAAAAGAAAGTAGATAAGTTCGCCCCAGTAAACTGGTGGATTTTACTTAGACTTTTACTCACTGTGGGAACCAACCTGTGAGATTTATATTTATTTAATTTATATGAATTTATATTTATGTTAATTTATATACTTCGACAACAATTTGTATGATAATGAGTGGACTGTATTTCTGCAATGATCTCATAATCTCACAAATCGATCCTCTACACATTAGGGGGGGTTTATATTAATTTAATTTATATATATGCAGCCAATCAAACTACAGTATTAGACTACATACATTGAAGAGGTTCCTTATCTTATTGTACAGCAGGTATAACCAGGATGTAGACACCACATTTTCCCTCTTTGAGGTAGCTTCCATCACCCTGGTAACTGATGCACAAAGCATGCTTCCTCGTCTTGACCTGTCAAAAGGGCGCTAGCTGTGAAGCCAGGTTTCTAATATATGACAAGCTATATCAGAGAAAACTGTACATGGAACAATGAAGACCTGGCTTAATTACCTTTAGTTTGAGGCTACCACGTGCTCTAACCGGGTCACCCAATATAATGACATTAATGGCCATAAATGAAGATACATGGGTTTCGGAAAGAACACTTAACTTGAATTTGTTGACAGCATGTTGAAGATGGTACACCTTTGGTTTCCATAACACTACGTCCAAGTAAAATTAACAGGAGCCGTATTTGCTCCCGTGAGCCTCTGGTCTAGTATAAACAATGGTAATGTCTAACACTCCATACTACTGACGCTACTGGCCGACATTGTCCAGATATAATAGGAGCCGAATTTGCTCCACGCGTCTCGGAGGTGACAACAACAATGGCTCCCCTCCTCCCTCACTGACGCCTGGCTTACATTGTCCAGATGTCAATAAGTGATAGAAGGGTCACATTTACTCTACTTAAATATTGATAATTAAGTTAATTTATATGAGATGTTTTATGATGGTAAAGTCCAAAGACTAATGTATTTAAGAATAATTCCCAGCAGAATAGCTGGTGAATTTATAATGGTATGTGGTGATGATATCCCGTTTTCTTTAGACTGTAATTCCACTACAAGTTACGTTTTCTATGGGTTAACTTGTTTATACAACACAGCTATTATCTGTCTGTATGATATTAAATGGTGTCGGATTTTCCGACACTCACCTCTAGACATTTTGTTATTTATTCATTGATGATTTATGAGGAAAAGTCTTATCCACTGTGGAGCACGACAGTCCTCCTAGGGATTTATAATTAATAGTTCCCTACTGACAAAGGTCCAGGAGAAATACTCAAAGGATCAGAAAAACATCTGGGAAGTGTGACTAACAAAATATATTTACAGAAAAGATACATTTAGACATAATTAATCGCTGAGTGGAGCTCTCACATGTTTTACCATTACCTTGATTATTATAGAAGAATCAGAAATAGTGAGATTTCTGATTCTCACTATTTGGTGATCCACTTAACAGGATCATCATCAAAAAAATTTGAAACATAGAAATGCATTCTGAACTCTGGACACACTATATATAACGTGTCCGTAGTCGCTCACACAACACTATGATATCTTGCAACTTATATGGACATAAATTATGGCTCATCTGAGTGTCTGGGAGGGTTAACTTATCCAGAACCTGAGCCTCTGGCCAACACGACTGACCCGTCCACCATTTTGGCGGTCAAGTCACCGAGGATGACCTCTTAAGCCCCTTAACACCAGATGTTCAGTCATCACAGAATAATCCCTGAACCTTCCCATTTAACAACACTCAGCTGGTAGCCATTTGAATAGTCCATTTTTCATTTACAAGACATTTATATATATATTTGTGTGATGATCCACACTCATGGAAAGCCTGCAGGTGCTACTGTGGGAGGCGAGAGATCCGTCACCAGATATTATGTATAACCAAGACGTGTTGAAGTCTCTCTAGATTATCACATCAACTCTACACAAAATACTGCATACTGGAGATTAATTAATTATCAGGTGCCTAAGCTTGTTTAATACCATATGATAAACCGGTCATCCTGAAGCACCAAGGACAACCACGTCTCCCTGAAGCACCAGGCACAACCACGTCTCCCTGAAGCACCAGGGACAACCACGTCTCCCTGAAGCACCAGGGACAACCACGTCTTCCTGAAGCACCAAGGACAACCACGTCTCCCTGAAGCCCCAGGGACAACCACGTCTCCCTGAAGCACCAGGGACAACCACGTCTCCCTGAAGCACCAAGGACAACCACGTCTCCCTGAAGCACCAGAGTCAACCACGTCTCCCTGAAGCACCAGGGACAACCACGTCTTCCTGAAGCACCAAGGACAACCACGTCTCCCTGAAGCACCAGGCACAACCACGTCTCCCTGAAGCACCAGGGACAACCACGTCTCCCTGAAGCACCAGGCACAACCACGTCTCCATGAAGCACCAGGGACAACCACGTCTCCTGAAGCACCAGAGTCAACCACGTCTCCCTGAAGCACCAGGCACAACCACGTCTCCCTGAAGCACCAGGGACAACCACGTCTCCCTGAAGCACCAGAGACAACCACGTCTCCCTGAAGCACCAAGGACAACCACGTCTCCCTGAAGCACCAAGGACAACCACGTCTTCCTGAAGCACCAAGGACAACCACGTCTCCCTGAAGCACCAGGGACAACCACGTCTCCCTGAAGCACCAGGGACAACCACGTCTTCCTGAAGCACCAAGGACAACCACGTCTCCCTGAAGCACCAGGGACAACCACGTCTCCCTGAAGCACCAGGGACAACCACGTCTCCCTGAAGCACCAGGGACAACCACGTCTCCCTGAAGCACCAGGGACAACCACGTCTCCCTGAAGCACCAGAGTCAACCACGTCTCTCTGAAACACCAGGCACAACCACGTCTCCCTGAAGCACCAGGCACAACCACGTCTCCCTGAAGCACCAGGGACAACCACGTCTCCCTGAAGCACCAGGGACAACCACGTCTCCCTGAAGCACCAGGGACAACCACGTCATCCTGAAGCACCAGGGACAACCACGTCTCCCTGAAGCACCAGGGACAACCACGTCTCCCTGAAGCATCAGGGACAACCACGTCTCCCTGAAGCACCAGGGTCAACCACGTCTCCCTGAAGCACCAGGGACAACCACGTCTCTCTGAAGCACCAGAGTCAACCACGTCTCCCTGAAGCACCAGGGACAACCACGTCTCACTGAAGCACCAGGGACAACCACGTCTCCCTGAAGCACCAGGCACAACCACGTCTCCCTGAAGCACCAGGGACAACCACGTCTCCCTGAAGCACCAGGGACAACCACGTCTCCCTGAAGCACCAGGCACAACCACGTCTCCCTGAAGCACCAGGGACAACCACGTCTCCCTGAAGCACCAGGCACAACCACGTCTCACTGAAGCACCAGGGACAACCACGTCTCCTGAAGCACCAGAGTCAACCACGTCTCACTGAAGCACCAGAGACAACCACGTCTCCTGAAGCACCAGAGTCAACCACGTCTCACTGAAGCACCAGGCACAACCACGTCTCACTGAAGCACCAGGCACAACCACGTCTCCTTGAAGCACCAGGCACAACAACGTCTCCCTGAAGCACCAGGGACAACCACGTCTCCCTGAAGCACCAGGGACAACCACGTCTCCCTGAAGCACCAGGCACAACCACGTCTCCCTGGGAAGTGAACTGAAGCTGATCAGTTCAACCTGCTATTGTTAACTACCTCAAATGAACAGTACTGGCAAATAACTTTTTAACTTATATATTATGAAAAGTAACAATATACATAATATACATAATGAAGGATTTTTGTTAGATTTCACTTCCTGAACTAACAATTACAACATTAACATCATATGTATTAAATCCCAGGTGGAGATTACCTCATAGAGGCTCAACAAATTGGCTTTGATCATATATTTGTTATCATAAATATGTTGACATTAAAATAGTGAGATATCAGTTACCTTTGTTGCCAGTGTGTCATTACTGTTATGGCAATGTTGCCAGTGTGTCATTACTGTTATGGCAATGTTGCCAGTGTGTCATTACTGTTATGGCAATGTTGTCAGTGTGTCATTACAGTTATGGCAATGTTGCCAGTGTGTCATTACTGTTATGGCAATGTTGTCAGTGTGTCATTACAGTTATGGCAATGTTGCCAGTGTCATTACTGTTATGGCAATGTTGCCAGTGTGTCATTACTGTTATGGCAATGTTGTCAGTGTGTCATTACAGTTATGGCAATGTTGCCAGTGTGTATTTAGTTATGGCAATGTTGGCAGTGTGTCTTAACAGTTATGGTAATGTTGTCGGTGTGTCATTACATTTATGGCAATGTTGCCAGTGTGTCTTTACAGTTATGGCAATGTTGCCAGTGTCATTACAGTTATGGTATAGTTGCCAGTGTGTCCTTACTGTTATGACAATGTTTTCAATGTCTCTGCAGTTATGGCAATGTTGCCAGTGTGTATTTACAGTTATGGCAATGTTGCCAGTGTGTATTTACAGTTATGGCAATGTTGCCAGTGTGTCTTTATAGTTATGGCAATGTTGCCAGTGTCTTTACATTTATGGCAATGTTGCCAGTGTGTATTTACAGTTATGGCAATGTTGCCAGTGTGTATTTACAGTTATGGCAATGTTGCCAGTGTGTCTTTATAGTTATGGCAATGTTGCCAGTGTGTCTTTACAGTTATGACAATGTTGCCAGTGTGTCTTTATAGTTATGGCAATGTTGCCAGTGTGTCTTTACAGTTATGGCAATGTTGCCAGTGTGTACATAGTTATGGGAATGTTGCCAGTGTGTCTTTACAGTTATGGCAATGTTGCCAGTGTGTCTTTACAGTTATGGCAATGTTGCCAGTGTGTCTTTACAGTTATGGCAATGTTGCCAGTGTGTCTTTACAGTTATGGCAATGTTGTCAGTGTGTCATTACAAGTATGGCAGAGTTGTTAGTGTGTCATCACAGGTATGGTAATGTTGCCAGTGTGTCATTACAGTTATGGCAATGTTGCCAGTGTGTCATTACATGTATGGCAAAGTTGTCAGTGTGTCATCACAGGTATGGCAATGTTGCCAGTGTGTCATTACAGTTATGACATTGTTACCAGTGTATTAATATAGTTATGGCAATGTTGTCAATGTGTCATCACAGGTATGGCAATGTTGCCAGTGTATCTTTAAAGTTATGGCAATGTTTTCAGTGTGTCATTACAGTTATGGCAATGTTGTCAGTGTGTTATTTCAGTTATGGCAATGTTGCCAGTGTGTCATTACAGTTATGGCAATGTTGTCAGTGTGTCTTTACAGTTATGGCAATGTCAGTGTGTCATTACAGGGATGGCAATGTTGCCAGTGTGTCTTTTCAGTTATGGCAATGTTGTCAGTGTGTCATCACAGGTATGGCAATGTTGCCAGTGTGTCATTACAGTTATGGCAATGTTGCCAGTGTGTCTATAGTTATGGGAATGTTGCCAGTGTGTCTTTACATTTATGGAAATGTTGCCAGTGTGTCTTTACAGTTACGGCAATGTTGTCAGTGTGTCTTTACAGTTATGGCAATGTTGCCAGTGTGTCTCTACAGTTATGGCAATGTTGCCAGTGTCTTTACAGTTATGGCAATGTTGTCAGTGTGTCATCACAGGCATGGTAACGTTGCCAGTGTGTCATTACAGTTAAGGCAATGTTGCCAGTGTGTCATTATATGTATGGCAAAGTTGTCAGTGTGTCATCACAGGTATGGCAATGTTGCCAGTGTGTCATTACAGTTATGACATTGTTACCAGTGTATTAATATAGTTATGGCAATGTTGTCAATGTGTCATCACAGGTATGGCAATGTTGCCAGTGTATCTTTAAAGTTATGGCAATGTTTTCAGTGTGTCATTACAGTTATGGCAATGTTGTCAGTGTGTTATTTCAGTTATGGCAATGTTGCCAGTGTGTCATTACAGTTATGGCAATGTTGCCAGTGTGTCATTACAGGTATGGCAATGTTGTCAGTGTTTCATTACAGTTATGGCAATGTTGTCAGTGTTTCATTACAGTTATGGCAATGTTGTCAGTGTCTTTACAGTTATGACAATGCTGTCATTACAGTTATGGCAATGTTGTCAGTGAGTCATTACATTTATGGCAATGTTGCCAGTGTGTCATTACAGTTATGACAATGTTGTCAGTGTGTCATTACAGTTATGGCAATGTTGTCAGTGAGTCATTACAGTTATGGCAATGTTGTCAGTGAGTCATTACAGTTATGGCAATGTTGTCAGTGTGTCATTACAGTTATGGCAATGTTGTCAGTGTGTCCTTACGGTTATGGCAATGTTGTCAGTGAGTCATTACAGCTATGGCAATGTAGTCAGTGTGTCATCACAGGTATGGCAATGTTGTCAGTGTGTCATAACAGTTATGGCAATGTTGTCAGTGTGTCATCACAGGTATGACAATGTTGCCAGTGTCATCACAGTTATGGCAATGTTGTCAGTGTGTCAACACAGGTATGGTAATTTTGCCAGTGAGTCTTTACAGTTATGGCAATGATGCCAGTGTGTCTTTACAGTTATGGCAATGTTGTCAGTGTGTCATCACAGGTATGGCAATGTTGCCAGTGTTCATTACAGTTATGGCATTGTTACCAGTGTATTAATATAGTTATGGCAATGTTGTCAATGTGTCATCACAGGTATGGCAATGTTGCCAGTGTATCTTTAAAGTTATGGCAATGTTGTCAGTGTGTCATTACAGTTATGGCAATGTTGTCAGTGTGTTATTTCAGTTATGGCAATGTTGCCAGTGTGTCATTACAGTTATGGCCATGTTGCCAGTGTGTCATTACAGTTATGGCAATGTTGTCAGTGTTTCATTAGTTATGGCAATGTTGTCAGTGTGACATTACAGTTATGGCAATGTTGTCAGTGTCTTACAGTTATAGCAATGCTGTCATTACAGTTATGGCAATGTTGTCTGTGAGTCATTACATTTATGGCAATGTTGCCAGTGTGTCATTACAGTTATGACAATGTTGTCAGTGTGTCATTACAGTTATGGCAATGTTGTCAGTGAGTCACAACAGTTATGGCAATGTTATCAGTGAGTCATTACGGTTATGGCAATGTTGTCAGGCGTCCTTACAGTTATGGCAATGTTGTCAGTGTGTCATTACGGTTATGGCAATGTTGTCAGTGAGTCATTACAGTTATGGCAATGTAGTCAGTGATCCATTTCAATTATGGCAATGTTGTCAGTGTGTCATCACAGGTATGGCAATGTTGCCAGTGTATCTTTAAAGGTATGGCAATGTTGTCAGTGTGTCATTACAGTTATGGCAATGTTGTCAGTGTTATTTCAGTTATGGCAATGTTGTCAGTGTGTCAACACAGGTATGGCAATTTTGCCAGTGAGTCTTTACAGTTATGGCAATGATGCCAGTGTGTCTTTACAGTTATGGCAATGTTGTCAGTGTCTTAACAGTTATGGCAATGTTGCCAGTGTGTCATTACAGTTATGGCAATGTTGCCAGTGTGTCATTACAGTTATGGCAATGTTGTCAGTGTGTCATTACTGCTATGGCAATGTTGTCATTGTGTCTTTACAGTTATGGCAATGTTGTCAGTGTGTCATTACTGCTATGGCAATGTTGCCAGTGTGTTATTACAGTTATGGCAATGTTGTCAGTGTGTCATTACTGCTATGGCAATGTTGTCATTGTGTCTTTACAGTTATGGCAATGTTGTCAGTGTGTCATTACAGTTATGGCAATGTTTCCAGTGTGTCATTACAGTTATGGCAATGTTTCCAGTGTCATTACAATTATGGCAATGTTGCCAGTGTGTCATTACTGCTATGGCAATGTTGTCAATGTGTCATTACAGTTATGGCAATGTTGTCAGTGTGTCTTTACAGTTATGGCAATGTTGTCAGTGTGTCATTACAGTTATGGCAATGTTAGTGTGTCATTACTGCTATGACAATGTTGTCAATGTGTCTTTACTGCTATGGCAAAGTTCTCAGTGTGTCATTACAGTTATGGCAATGTTGCCAGTGTGTCTCTACAGTTATGGCAATGTTGCCAGTGTGCCTTTATAGTTATGGCAATGTTGCCAGTGTGTCTCTACAGTTATGGCAATGTTGCCAGTGTCTTTACAGTTATGGCAATGTTGCCAGTGTGTCATCACAGTTATGGCAATGTTGCCAGTGTGTCATCACAGTTATGGCAATGTTATCAGTGTGTCATCACAGTTATGGCAATGTTGCCAGTGTGTCATTACAGTTATGGCAATGTTGTCAGTGTGATATTACAGTTATGGCAATGTTGTCAGTTTGTCATTACAGTTATGGCAATGTTGCCAGAGTTTGTCATTACTGTTATGGCAATGTTGTCAGTGTGTCATTATAGTTATGGCAATGTTGTCAGTGAGTCTTAACAGTTATGGCAATGTTGTCATTGTTTCTTAGCAGTTATAGCAATGTTGTCAGTGTGTCTTTACAGTTATGGCAATGTTGTCAGTGTGTCATTACAGTTATGGCAATGTTGCCACTGTGTCATTACTGTTATGGCATTGTTGTTAGTGTGTCATTATAGTTATGGCAATGTTGTCTGTGTGTCTTTACAGTTAGGGCAATGTTGTCTTTGTGTCATTATTGTTTTGGCAATGTTGTCAGTGTGTCTTTACAGTTATGGCAATGTTGTCAGTGTGTCATTACAGTTATGGCATTGTTACCAGTGAAAACATATAGTTATGGCAATGTTGTCAATGTGTCATCACAGGTATGGCAATGTTGCCAGTGTATCTTTAAAGTTATGGCAATGTTGTCAGTGTGTCATTACAGTTATGGCAATGTTGTCAGTGTGTTATTTCAGTTATGGCAATGTTGCCAGTGTGTCATTACAGTTATGGCAATGTTGCCAGTGTGTCATTACAGGTATGGCAATGTTGTCAGTGTTTCATTACAGTTATGGCAATGTTGTCAGTGTGTCATTACAGTTTTGGCAATGTTGTCAGTGTCTTTACAGTTATGACAATGCTGTCATTACAGTTATGGCAATGTTGTCAGTGAGTCATTACATTTATGGTAATGTTGCCAGTGTGTCATTACAGTTATGACAATGTTGTCAGTGTGTCATTACAGTTATGGCAATGTTGTCAGTGAGTCATTACAGTTTTGGCAATGGTGTCAGTGAGTCATTACAGTTATGGCAATGTTGTCAGTGTGTCATTACAGTTATGGCAATGTTGTTAGTGTGTCCTTACGGTTATGGCAATGTTGTCAGTGAGTCATTACAGCTATGGCAATGTAGTCAGTGTGTCATCACAGGTATGGCAATGTTGTCAGTGTGTCATAACAGTTATGGCAATGTTGTCAGTGTGTCATCACAGGTATGACAATGTTGCCAGTGTCATCACAGTTATGGCAATGTTGTCAGTGTGTCAACACAGGTATGGTAATTTTGCCAGTGAGTCTTTACAGTTATGGCAATGATGCCAGTGTGTCTTTACAGTTATGGCAATGTTGTCAGTGTGTCATCACAGGTATGGCAATGTTGCCAGTGTTCATTACAGTTATGGCATTGTTACCAGTGTTTTAATATAGTTATGGCAATGTTGTCAATGTGTCATCACAGGTATGGCAATGTTGCCAGTGTATCTTTAAAGGTATGGCAATGTTGTCAGTGTGTCATTACAGTTATGGCAATGTTGTCAGTGTGTTATTTCAGTTATGGCAATGTTGCCAGTGTGTCATTACAGTTATGGCCATGTTGCCAGTGTGTCATTACAGTTATGGCAATGTTGTCAGTGTTTCATTAGTTATGGCAATGTTGTCAGTGTGACATTACAGTTATGGCAATGTTGTCAGTGTCTTACAGTTATAGCAATGCTGTCATTACAGTTATGGCAATGTTGTCTGTGAGTCATTACATTTATGGCAATGTTGCCAGTGTGTCATTACAGTTATGACAATGTTGTCAGTGTGTCATTACAGTTATGGCAATGTTGTCAGTGAGTCACAACAGTTATGGCAATGTTATCAGTGAGTCATTACGGTTATGGCAATGTTGTCAGGCGTCCTTACAGTTATGGCAATGTTGTCAGTGTGTCATTACGGTTATGGCAATGTTGTCAGTGAGTCATTACAGTTATGGCAATGTAGTCAGTGATCCATTTCAATTATGGCAATGTTGTCAGTGTGTCATCACAGGTATGACAATGTTGTCAGTGTGTCATTACAGTTATGGCAATGTTGTCAGTGTGTCATTACAGTTATGGCAATGTTGCCAGTGTCATCACAGTTATGGCAATGTTGTCAGTGTGTCAACACAGGTATGGCAATTTTGCCAGTGAGTCTTTACAGTTATGGCAATGATGCCAGTGTGTCTTTACAGTTATGGCAATGTTGTCAGTGTCTTAACAGTTATGGCAATGTTGCCAGTGTGTCATTACAGTTATGGCAATGTTGCCAGTGTGTCATTACAGTTATGGCAATGTTGTCAGTGTGTCATTACTGCTATGGCAATGTTGTCATTGTGTCTTTACAGTTATGGCAATGTTGTCAGTGTGTCATTACTGCTATGGCAATGTTGCCAGTGTGTTATTACAGTTATGGCAATGTTGTCAGTGTGTCATTACTGCTATGGCAATGTTGTCATTGTGTCTTTACAGTTATGGCAATGTTGTCAGTGTGTCATTACAGTTATGGCAATGTTTCCAGTGTGTCATTACAGTTATGGCAATGTTTCCAGTGTCATTACAATTATGGCAATGTTGCCAGTGTGTCATTACTGCTATGGCAATGTTGTCAATGTGTCTTTACAGTTATGGCAATGTTGTCAGTGTGTCATTACAGTTATGGCAATGTTAGTGTGTCATTACAGTTATGGCAATGTTAGAGAGTCATAACTGCTATGACAATGTTGTCAATGTGTCTTTACTGCTATGGCAAAGTTCTCAGTGTGTCATTACAGTTATGGCAATGTTGCCAGTGTGTCTCTACAGTTATGGCAATGTTGCCAGTGTGCCTTTATAGTTATGGCAATGTTGCCAGTGTGTCTCTACAGTTATGGCAATGTTGCCAGTGTCTTTACAGTTATGGCAATGTTGCCAGTGTGTCATCACAGTTATGGCAATGTTATCAGTGTGTCATCACAGTTATGGCAATGTTACCAGTGTGTCATCACAGTTATGGCAATGTTGCCAGTGTGTCATTACAGTTATGGCAATGTTGTCAGTGTGATATTACAGTTATGGCAATGTTGTCAGTTTGTCATTACAGTTATGGCAATGTTGCCAGAGTTTGTCATTACTGTTATGGCAATGTTGTCAGTGTGTCATTATAGTTATGGCAATGTTGTCAGTGTGTCTTAACAGCTATGGCAATGTTGTCAGTGTGTCTTTACAGTTATGGCAATGTTGTCAGTGTGTCATTACAGTTATGGCAATGTTGCCACTGTGTCATTACTGTTATGGCATTGTTGTTAGTGTGTCATTATAGTTATGGCAATGTTGTCTGTGTGTCTTTACAGTTATGGCAATGTTGTCTTTGTGTCATTATTGTTTTGGCAATGTTGTCAGTGTGTCTTTATAGTTATGGCAATGTTGTCAGTGTATCATTACAGTTATGGCAATGTTGTCAGTGTGTCTTTACAGTTATGGCAATGTTGTCAGTGTATCATTATAGTTATGGCAATGTTGCCAGTGTGTCTTTACAGTTATGGCAATGTTGTCAGTGTATCATTACAGTTATGGCAATGTTGTCAGTGTGTCTTTACAGTTATGGCAATGTTGTCAGTGTGTCTTTACAGTTATGGCAATGTTGTCAGTATGTCATTCCAGGTATGGAACATTGATGTATGGAACATTGATGTATGGAACATTGATGTATGGAACATTGATGTATGGAACATTGATGTATGGAACATTGATGTATGGAACATTGATGTATGGAACACTGTCGTCATTGTAACTATTATTTTAATAAACTTTCCATATATGAGGCCGTTGGTGAGCAAGGTGGTACGACACCTGTTGGGCACTAAGACCTGTGGCTAAGGCAGCTCCTACATATGTGCCCCCGTTACATAGGACACAGGAGTACATGGGGTCCGGTGCAGCCTTCACAGGTTTGTCTTAAGCCTATACTTAGACACGCCACGACGACACTTACTGAACCACGTCGTGGTGCAGTGGTGCGGTGCGTGTGTCTGGGTGCTCCTAGAGCATATGTTCTCATGGCTCTTACTGAGTGTCTCGTCACACACACACTCTTCACTGTACGTCACACAGTGTGATGCATCACATGTTATAGTTCAGAGGAAGGAACACCACTACATGTTATCGTTCAGAGGAAGGAACGACACTGCATGTTGTAATAATCCACATTGTAATATCTCGCCTTGTATCTATCTCGACCGCGCACTCCGCTACTACCACTGAGCTAATCGTGCAATCTCCGCTCTTTCTATGGTAATAACAGATGCTATCGATCATGTAAGATGTTAACACTCGGGCCGTCATACGAAGACGTAAACCAGTACACAGAGGAAGGAGAGAGAGAGAGAGAGAGGGAGTGAGAGCGAGAGGGAGTGAGAGCGAGAGAGAGAGAGAGCGAGAGAGAGCAAGCGAGAGAGAGCAAGCGAGAGAGAGCGAGCGAGAGAGAGAGGAAGAGTGAGGCAAAGCGAGAACGAGAGCAAGGGAGGGAGAACGAGAGCGAGTGAGGGCGAGGGAGAGTGAGACACTAGTGAGAGAGAGTGAGACAGAAAGATAGAGATAATCGTAGTCACAACCTATCGTATGAGTTACCGAGTGACGCTGCCACCACCCTGAGTTACCGGACAGGGGACCGGAGTGAGAGTCGTAGGTCTTGCAGATGGAATAACCTACCAGGACAGGTGTAGGGGACAATTGAACGGTACAAGGATCCTGGCCTGACACTCGAATAATCCTGACCACTTGGGAACTATAGGGTACACAAGAATAAGACGGGACACACCCAATACTAATACCTCAACACGGAAAACGAACGGGGGGGAGGAGTATTGGATAATTAAGAACACTAGGTCACTGGGGCAAAGGGGACGGTAGGCCCAATATCACTAAGACAAGGAACCATTTAAAAACATGTCATAACACTTAATATATGACTTTATTGAATTAAGTAAATAAGACACTCCCTAACTATATTCCCTACTAGAGGCTATGAGTACTGAATGAGGTGCTTTAGTACAAGAGAGCCGTACTTACTCGTATGTTGTTCCACAGTTTCCCTGGAGATGATGTTCCTTCCCCGAGTCCACACACACCTTCCTACTGGGCTGCGCCCACTCTACTGTCTCTCCCCTGATCTGCTGCTCCTCAGCTGAACATGAGGGTTTTGCATTTGATGTTTAGGGGTTAATCCCTGAAGATTACCATGACGGCATCAACTCTGACCTCTTTGTGATTCGATGACCGTTGACCTGACTCTATGGCTAACTTGTACAGAGGTGTAACTTTTACATTGTCTGCCGCCGCCTGTCTGGCGCCTGTGGGTTGTTCATCCTCCACGTGGCCTGTTCATGCTGTTATGATGTTCATGTACTATGTACTGCTCTCTTGTTACATATCCCCCAATGTCCCGGTTTAAGAAAAACCGTGGGCGAGGAACTCGAACATGGCTTTTCTTATCCCAGACCACAAAGGAACTAGCACATGCCTCGAAAAAAAAAAAATAGCTACCCTATCTAAATATACACATCTCACAGTCGAGAAATATTTATAAAAAATTCTCAACAATAACAGTTACCATGGTAACTCAAAATCCAGGCTGACCATACCTGCATGGCAGCCCATCAATTCTCTCAGATGACAAATCAACATTTGAAAAAAAATAACACACAATTTATAATAAACAATTAAATTTATATTGGAACCATCTTTCCGCTGGTTCCCCAGTTCACCAAGAGTCTACACAAAAATTGTCATTCATAACTTATTTTCTCTGTAACGGTGAACCCCAAGTTTTCTGAACTTAAAAAAAAATACATATATTGTATAAACAAATTAACAAAGTCTTTATTCCCGACGAATCCGTTGTCACGATGTTGTTGACTCGCCCCTTGCTGTATTCTTGCTGTAGTTCTGCAACGATGCGTCGTGTTCTTCACCAACGATGTTCTTCAGCTGGCCTCAGTTGGTGTGAGAAGAGATCCACTCCCCTCCTGACTAGAGTCTTCCACTGATCTAATCCACAATCCGCAGTACATCCGCGCTGCTGGTCCATGCTTCCGGGTCGTCGACGAGGCGATGACGTCGGTGTTGACAGCGATGATTGACTTGCTGTCTGGTCACAGGGGGAACTCTGGCGTACCTGGGTTCCATCCTCTTGTAAGATGTTGTCGCCTGCTGAACGTCTGCTGGCGATGTTCTGTCTGCCGCATACATGTTGACTTCCTGGGAGTACTGAGACGTTGACACCAGACGAGGTCTTGCTTGATGAGTGAACAGCTCCAGTTCGTTGAGGCGGGGTGGGCGTGGCGGCAGAACCCTCGGGTTCCGGCTCCAGCTCTTGGGTTTCATCCACTTACAGGTGTTTCTTCTGCTACGTCGTACTAGGCCTTTACAACTTTCTTCGTTATCCCATCATGCACATGATTGTAAGCCCAAGATGCAAATCGTGCATCCGCGTTGGCGTATCATGCACACTCTAGAGGGAACGTGCTGTTCTTACGTAGCCACCAAGTTTCACATCTTGTTGCTCGGCGCATCAGAAACCTCAGGAGTGGGCAAGACCTTGTGTAATCCCGCAACCGTTGCCCAATCCACTCCGTTGTTCTTGGCTGTTCATTTCCGGTCATCGGTGTTCTTTATAGCAAGGCAGGTGACCTCATTAATGTCTCGTCTGATATGTTGAATCAGTCCTCCAGATGACAGCTAGTGTTGGCAGTTCCATAACCTCATTAAGTGATGAGGTGTCGGCTGTGACCTTGACTTGTAGCCGCCCCCACCATGGCAGGTACCACTAACAAGGGTGGGGGGGTGAGGGATGGAGGGGGTGATGTAGTGTGACCCGTCCTGTCCCTCGGGAACTAAACCTGGTTCCCGCCAGACAATAGCGGTGACATGCTACTCTGGCCTCAGTTGTAGAGATGGGATATGGCCGACAGTGAGGAAATGTGAGCAGACCTGGGAAAAGAAACATTCATAACTCATGTCTGGTGGAGACCTGGATCTGCCCTGGAGGTTTTAAGAGATAACTCCTCCAGGGTAGGTAAAGGTACGTCACTCTTGACTAAGCACCTACAGTACAATTCTTTGCCTCTACCTATAACTCAGATGACAGCTGAAATCAGTTACTGTGCGCTCATGTGCGCGCGAGATCTGGTTACCATAGGGTGACCAGGCCTAACTTGGCTACTAAGTAAGGATGCTAGGATGTCATCATCCTCCTCTGATTGAGCATCAGGAATAACCATTCCCTCCACTCTCTCGGGGACTGGGATTACTGAAGGTAATTCCAGTTCTTCCCTTGCTACATAAAGTTTCAATTTATTTATATGGATGGTTCTCTCAACCTGGTCTTCAAATATACCCTTGATTATGAAATTTACTGGGCCTAGTTTCTTAATAACTCTATAAGGGCCTCGCCATCTAGCTGCTAACTTCCTACTCTGATTGGCGGGCGCTGACTCATTCAACCGCATCACTAGGCTTCCCTCCTTCACTCTTAATGGTTGTACCTGCTTATCATAATAATGGGCATACCGTGTCCTTGCTTTCTTTGATGCTTCAGCTGCTATCCTCCATGCATTCTTCATCTTGGTGAGGATTTCTGAAGGATAATCCTCTCCATAACTAATAGTATGTCTGTTAAGCAGACCTGACGCAAAATTACACGAGTGTCCAGTAAACAGCAAGAGTGGTTGAGTATTTATTGACTGGTGCACTGCGGTGTTTAGTGCAAACTGAACAAAGGGCAACTGTTCATCCCAAGTGGCCGGGTCATTCTCTGCTAAAATGGCTAGCATATCCTTCACCGTTCTATTAGTTCGTTCCACCATGCCGTTCGTCTGGGGATGGTATGCTGTTGTTAGCGCTGTTGTTGTCTCTAAGAGTTTACATACTTCCTGAAATAAGCTACCAATAAACTCCTGTCCCCTGTGAGATACAAGAACTTTAGGCGGACTGAACACAGTAACAAACCTAGCTAAAAATGCATCTACCACTGTTTGGGGGTCTTTCCTGGGAAGGGCTACTAGCGTGGTATACCTGGACAGATGGTCCACTAGAACTAGCGCATATCTGTTGCCTGAATTGCTGCTATGTAAATCAATTAGATCAGCCCCCACCCGATCCAAGGGTTCTGCTATCTCTGAGAATTCCTGGAGTGGGGCTTGTACTTTAGGAGTACCTTTGCGTCGTTGACAGTTCCCACATGACCTGACGTACTTAATTACATGTGATAATAACCCTGGGAAATAAAATAATGACTTGGCCTTTGTGTAAGTTTTGTACACTCCCGGGTGACCTGCAATCTTTGACGCATGCGCAAGTTTTAATGCTGAAGGCTTTAATGCGTCAGGGATAACTAGCTGAAGCAACGCCCTGTCTTTCTGGGCATTTACATGGTACAACATTCCTTCTTTGAGTGCAAAGTCATTTAAAGAGGTACTTTGTTTTCTCGAAGGATATTTCCCACTTTCCAGATGTTCAATAATTTCCTTCCATCGCTGTTCCTTCATCTGAAGTTCTCTCATTTTATCGCTCGCAATCGTTTCAATGTTTACATTCATATTGACGGTGGCAATGTTCCTACTTAACGCATCAGGAACAACATGAGATGGACCAGGCTTATACAATATCTGAAACGAGTGTGCTGACAGTTCGTGACCCCACCTTGTCATTCTCGGGCAACGTGTATTTTTCTTAAAAATGTGGGTCAATGCTCGATGATCAGTATAAATTATGAAGTGGCGCTGAAACAAATAAGGCTCAAAATACCTTACACTCTCTACTACAGCTAAAGCTTCCTTGTCAGTGGCTGAGTACCTTACTTCCGGTCCTTTCACTTTCCTACTAAAGTAAGCTACCGGGTGCGGGTTGTTCTCCGAGTCACGCTGAATTAAACAGCCAACTATGGCAATGCCGCTTGCATCAGTGTGGACTTCCCAATCTTTCTCAAAGTTAGGAATTGCTAAAACTGGAGTAGTACTCAATTGTGATTTTAACTTCTCAAAAGCCTCATCATGCTCTCGGGTCCATACAAACTTAACATTTTTCTTAGTGAGATTCGTCAGTGAAGCTGACGTTCTCGCAAAACCTTCTATGTGTCGACGGAAATACCCAGCTGCACCCAGAAATCTTCTCACGTCCTTTGCTGTCTTTGGTGTTGGCATTTCAGCAATAGCGCGACAAGAGTCCGGGTCAGGGCGTATTCCATCTGTGCTTACCTGAAAACCCAGAAACTTGAATTTCTGAGCCGCCAGGGTACACTTTTGGGCGTTCAATTTGAACCCCGCCTTGTTCAACAGCGACAAGGTCTCTGTCAAATCATGGAGGTGTTCATCAAAAGTTCTAGAGTACACTACAACATCATCAAGGTACGCCAATGAGTGCCTACCAAGAACAGGGCTCAGAATATAATTTATCGCCCTCTGAAAAGATGAAGGAGCTGTTTTTAATCCAAATGGCATACGCTTGAAATGGTAAGTCCTAACACCATCCGAAAATGCTGTTTTTTCTCTGTCTTGCTTTGCAACTGGTATGGCCCAATACGCTGACTTTGCGTCAAGTGTCGAGAAGTACTTAGCTGTGCCAAACTGGTCTATGATTTCTTGAATGAGAGGCAGAGGATAAGCGTCCGCTGTTGTCACTTCGTTCACTTTACGGTAATCTACACAGAACCTGTAACTACCATCAGGTTTGCGTACTAGCACTACTGGGGAAAGCCACGGTGACGTGCTCTCTTCTATAACGCCCTGTCTCACCATCTTTCTACACTCATCTCTAATAAGTTGTTTCGCCTGCTCTGGGAGTCTCCATTGACGTGTTTGGACCGGAGGATTATCACCTGTTGGAATGGTGTGTTCGACTTGAGGCAGGTAGCCTATTTCCTCATCCTCGGTCGCAAATAACCTAGGAAATTTACGGAGGACTTCCCGTACCTGTTTACGTTCAGCAGGTGACATATGAGTCAAATCTAGAGCAGTTATTAATTTGTCCACCATTTCCTTATCTTGAGGAGATAACGGGGTTTCTTTACCGATCTTACTGTGTGACTCCTCGTCTCTTACGTTCAATGCGCTACATTGCGCTGTTACAGTCGATGTTTGTGTGGTATCTGACTCTATTATTTCTTTTAAATTTACCACAATTCCCTGTGTCAGACTATCGCCTACCCTAAAGCGATAAGGTTTGTGAGAGAGGTTGACCACTGGTATTATCGCACCTTTGTCATGTACAGATACCAGAGTATATGGTATCATCAACTTATCAATTCTGCCAGCTACCTGAAGGGTACTTCCGGGTTGAATGTTTCTTCCTACGGCGACTTTAATAAACTTAAATGACCGTGGTGGACATACTTGTCTGTGTACAGCATGTAGTCTACATGTTTTCTTGTCAGGGTCTTGAAGAGACTTGAACAATTGTTTAGGAAGGTTTACATATTTAGGTGCTCGTTGAATTGAAGCAATTATGGGAGGGTGATCAGTTAACTTTACTGGGAAAGACACAGATCCCAACTGTAGCCTACTGTGTCTTGCTCCCTTCTCCGATGTCAAAGAATATGTAAATCGTTTCAAAAAATCCATACCTAACAATATATCACCAGGGAATGTTACATTATCCACCACAGTACACTCATGGATACAAGGTTTATCTTTTTCAATGTTAAAAGTTAAAATACATTTTCCCAGAACGTCAAAATGTTGACCATTGACAGCTGTTAATTGTGCACCCCCTTCCTTAAGGCGCACCTGACTGAAGGGCCTAAATGAGTCCATCTTAATGATGGTTACCTGACTACCAGTGTCCAGGAATGCAGTCAACCTCTTCCCGCACACCCTCACTTCAAAAGTGGGCCGCCCTTCCTCCTTGGGGGCCTTATCTCATAATTCCTCCTTACTATTGGGGCAGTCATCTCGTTTGTGGCCTCGTCCGCCACAACTCCAACACCTGGGGTCATAAGTGTAGTACCAGTGAGGAGGCGGGCCAGCTCTATGGTGCCCTCCCCTCTGGTTGCTAGAAGAGTTACCTACACTCTCCTTAACACGATGCGAATTGTTCGTATCTACCGCTTGGACATAAGAGGATTGTCTAGTTTCAGTTGTATCCTTACACTGCCCCTGAATGTTCTGTAAGTCCGTAGCGTACTCTATTAAGCTGTAGTAATCCATCGTTACACTTGCAGCTGAAACGTGAGCTCCAAGTGTCCCGGGGATTGACATACACAACAGTTGTTTAGCCTTCTGACTAATTCTCAGGTCATCGTATCCTAATTCATGCCTCAAGTCACGCACTCTACGCAATATGCCAGTTCCAAAGTCCTTGAGAGTTTCGTTTGAGCCTCGTTTTAAACTAGCTAAATACCTATTAGCTGTTTCCTCTGTTATTTTCTCTTTATATCGTCTCTTAATTGCTAACACAAACTCTGGCCATGTTTGCAAATATTGAAACTCTTGGTCCTGCATTATTGAACCATTAGGGTCTATACACGCTCCCGCTGCTAAATTAATTTTCACCCAGTCATCCTGGGCAGCTGACAAACATGAACCTACTTGCCCTAGCCAGTCGTCTATTTTCCGGTTACGTTCCACTATATTTGTCGGTAACTCTTTGCAAATTAGTTTGGGCAACACTGGTCTAGGCAATGAGAATGATGAAAATGGGGGCTGACGCATACCATGAGACGCAGGGGGCATGGAGTGTAGATGTTGGCAATGGTTAGGGAAGGGCTGGTAATGGGGAGGGAAGGGTTGGTGTAAGGTAGGGTTATAGTGATGGTCAGGTGGGGGGTAGGGTTGGGTAGGGTGATGTTGGTGTGAGGCAGGGGATTCTAGGGGTTGGTTCTGGGCAAGGCATAGGATGGTAGAGGAGGGTTTGGTCGTATGACCAAGGTTGGGGTTGCGAGGGGGGAGAGGTGGGGTGGTATTGGTGGGGACAGTCACCTGAGTGGACCCCTGGGTGGACCCCTGGGTAGGCGTATGTAAGCGCCCTGCCGGAAGGTTCACATACAGGGGTTCAGAGAGGCGCTTCCTAATTTCTGAGGATGGGTAAGGTGGGAGGGGGGGTGGTTGGGGAGGGGTATGTGGGGAAGGTGCAGGCCGCCGCGCCCCTGGGGTGTTGGGTTGGGAGGTCGGTCTGGGAGGAAGTGGGGGAGGGGTGATGTCATTAGGCTGCTGAGTATCAGGGGTGGACAAAGGACGGCTACCCAGCATGTGACCTGATGTGACCCCATCACCTGCACCTTGTGGATCGTCACCTGACTCTTGAACCGTGCTATCCACTTGGATAGCCTGTCTCGGCTGTACTGCTTGAAGGTCCCGTTGGCTAAGCCCTCCCTGACTCCTTAAAGCCCTATCTGAACTCATGATGCCAATAAACTACGTCTGAACGACTAGTTCACCGGACTAGCGCTGACCCAAAAATGTTGAAAAAAAAAAAAAAAAAAATCTTTGGATACTAACAATGATTCCCTGAGAACAAGACAAAAACTCACAACGTCGTTATAACTAGCCCCTTTACTTAACAAGGATGGTAATTTCAATGTCACTTCTAAAACAAAAAAAAACGTAATTAGTTTTCAATCTGCCTGCTCTTATGACAATATAATCGATATTACTTTCACCGCGTTGAGACAACTTCTCCTACGCGATACCAATACACAATTTCCCACGCACTATTCATTAACAATAATTCACTGATAGAAACTATTTGTACTTCCTATCGGGAAACTGTAATTTCTGCTCATATGATCTTAACTAGTTACTCTTACTCCTTAAACCTACAGCCACATCACGTGACCCAGAGCTTCTCCGCCGGTCAACAACTCAAAACTTTTTGCCACACCCTGTGACCAGACTTCAAACGCCAGGCGTCCCTAGACGTGAGTCAACTGACACACTAGTCCACACTAGCATGCTGTACAATACCAGTACACCTCAGATTATCGCGTTCAAATGGAGTAAATCAGTCAATCGCGATAATATGAACAGAACCACCACTTAAAATTACCTAATAGCTACACCGAACAGCACAAGACGTGTGAGCCTGAACACTGTAAAACAATGTTCACCACCGCTAAGCCACCATTGTAATAATCCACATTGTAATATCTCGCCTTGTATCTATCTCGACCGCGCACTCCGCTACTACCACTGAGCTAACCGTGCAATCTCCGCTCTTTCTATGGTAATAACAGATGCTATCGATCATGTAAGATGTTAACACTCGGGCCGTCATACGAAGACGTAAACCAGTACACAGAGGAAGAGAGAGAGAGAGAGAGAGAGAGAGGGAGTGAGAGCGAGAGAGAGAGAGAGCGAGAGAGAGCGAGAGAAAGCAAGCGAGAGAGAGCAAGCGAGAGAGAGCGAGCGAGAGAGAGAGGAAGAGTGAGGCAAAGCGAGAACGAGAGCAAGGGGGGGAGAACGAGAGCGAGTGAGGGCGAGGGAGAGTGAGACACTAGTGAGGGAGAATGAGACAGAAAGATAGAGATAATCGTAGTCACAACCTATCGTATGAGTTACCGAGTGACGCTGCCACCACCCTGAGTTACCGGACAGGGGACCGGAGTGAGAGTCGTAGGTCTTGCAGATGGAATAACCTACCAGGACAGGTGTAGGGGACAATTGAACGGTACAAGGATCCTGGCCTGACACTCGAATAATCCTGACCACTTGGGAACTATAGGGTACACAAGAATAAGGCGGGACACACCCAATACTAACACCTCAACACGGAAGACGAACGGGGGGAGGAGTACGGGATAATCAAGAACACTAGGTCACTGGGGCAAAGGGGACGGTAGGCCCAATATCACTAAGACAAGGAACCATTTAAAAACATGTTATAACACTTAATATATGACTTTATTGAATTAATTAAATAAGACACTCCCTAACTATATTCCCTACTAGAGGCTATGAGTACTGAATGAGGTGCTTTAGTACAAGAGAGCCGTACTTACTCGTATGTTGTTCCACAGTTTCCCTGGAGATGATGTTCCTTCCCCGAGTCCACACACACCTTCCTACTGGGCTGTGCCCACTCTACTGTCTCCCCCCTGATCTGCTGCTCCTCAGCTGAACATGAGGGTTTTGCATTTGATGTTTAGGGGTTAATCCCTGAAGATTACCATGACGGCATCAACTCTGACCTCTTTGTGATTCGATGACCGTTGACCTGACTCTATGGCTAACTTGTACAGAGGTGTAACTTTTACATTGTCTGCCGCCGCCTGTCTGGCGCCTGTGGGTTGTTCATCCTCCACGTGGCCTGTTCATGCTGTTATGATGTTCATGTACTATGTACTGCTCTCTTGTTACAATGTTATCGTTCAGTGGAAGGAACGACCACATGATATCGTTCAGAGGAAGGAACGACACTACATTTTATCGTTCAGAGGAAGGAACACCACTACATGTTATCGTTCAGAGGAAGGAACGACACTGCATGTTATCGTTCAGGGGAAGGAACAACACCACATGTTATCGTTCAGGAGAAGGAACAACACTACATTTTATCGTTCAGAGGAAGGAACGACACCACATGCTATCGTTCAGTGGGGTGATATCCACAGGAGGAAACAAGATATACAATTTTTAGAGTATAACCAATTATTGGATACGACGGTGGCGGAGGGTCGCTGGGAGAGTATACTGCTGGTAGAGTATACTGCTGGTGGTCGCTGGTAGAGTATACTGCTGGTGGTCACTGGTAGAGTATACTGCTGGTGGTCGCTGGTAGAGTATACTGCTGGTGGTCGCTGGTAGAGTATACTGCTGGTGGTCACTGGTAGAGTATACTGCTGGTGGTCGCTGGTAGAGTATACTGCTGGTAGAGTATACTGCTGGTGGTCGCTGGTAGAGTATACTGCTGGTGGTCGCTGGTAGAGTATACTGCTGGTGGTCGCTGGTAGAGTATACTGCTGGTGGTCGCTGGTAGAGTATACTGCTGGTGGTCGCTGGTAGAGTATACTGCTGGTGGTGCTGGGAGAGTATACTCCTGGTGGTCGCTGGTAGAGTATACTCCTGGTGGTCGCTGGTAGAGTATACTGCTGGTGGTCGCTGGTAGAGTATACTGCTAAGAGAGGCTAGAGTATACTGCTGGTGGTCGCTGGTAGGAGTATACTGCTGGTGGTCGCTGGGTAGAGTATACTGCTGGTGGTCGCTGGTAGAGTATACTTCTGGTGGTCGCTGGGAGAGTATACTGCTGGTAGAGTATACTGCTGGTGGGCGCTGGTAGGGTATACTGTTGGTGGTCGCTGGTAGAGTATACTGCTGGTGGGCGCTGGTAGAGTATACTGCTGGTGGTCGCTGGGAGAGTATACTGCTGGTGGTCGCTGGTAGAGTATACTGCTGGTGGTCGCTGGTAGAGTATACTGCTGGTGGTCGCTGGTAGAGTATACTGCTGGGAGAGTATACTGCTGGTGGTCGCTGGTAGAGTATACTGCTGGTGGTCGCTGGTAGAGTATACTGCTAAGAGAGTATACTGCTGGGAGAGTATACTCCTGGTGGTCGCTGGTAGAGTATACTGCTGGTGGTCGCTGGTAGAGTATACTGCTGGTGGTCGCTGGTAGAGTATACTGGGAGAGTATACTGGTGGTCGCTGGGAGAGTATACTGCTGGTAGAGTATACTGGTGGTGGTCGCTGGTAGAGTATACTGCTGGTGGGCGCTGGTAGAGTATACTGCTGGTGGTCGCTGGGAGAGTATACTGCTGCTGGTAGAGTATAATGCTGGTGGTCGCTGGGAGAGTATACTGCTGGGGGTCGCTGGTAGAGTATACTGCTGGTGGTCACTGGTAGAGTATACTGCTGGTGGTCGCTGAGTACTGCTGGTGGTCTGGTAGAGTATACTGCTGGTGGTCGCAGATAGAGTATACTGCTGGTGGTCACTGGTAGAGTATACTGCTGGTGGTCACTGGGAGAGTATAATGCTGGTGGTCGCTGGGAGAGTATACTGTTGGTATAGTCGCTGGTAGAGTATACTGCTGGTGGTCGCTGGTAGAGTATACTGCTGGTGGTCGCTGGTAGAGTATACTGCTGGGTGGTCTGCTGGTAGAGTATACAGGTGGTGCTGGTGGTCACTGGGAGAGTATACTGCAGGTGGTCGCTGTAAAGTATACTGCTGGGAGAGTATACTGCAGGTGGTCGCTGGTAGAGTATACAGCTGGGAGAGTATACTGTTGGTGGTCGCTGGTAGAGTATACTGCTGGGAGAGTATACTGTTGGTGGTCGCTGGTAGAGTATACTGCTGGTGGTCGCTGGTAGAGTATACTGCTGGTGGTCGCTGGTAGAGTATACTGCTGGGAGAGTATACTGCTGGTGGTCGCTGGTAGAGTATACTGCTGGTGGTCACGGGGAGAGTATACTGCTGGTGGTCGCTGGTAGAGTATACTGCTGGTAGTCGCTGGTAGAGTATACTGCTGGTGGTCGCTGGGAGAGTATACTGCTGGTAGAGTATAGTGCTGGTGGTCACTGGTAGAGTATACTGCTGGTGGTCGCTGGTAGAGTATGCTGCTGGGAGAGTATACTGCTGGTGGTCGCTGGGAGTATAGCTATATGCTGCTGGTAGAGTATACTGCAGGTGGTTGCTGGTAGAGTATACTGCTGGGAGAGTATACTGCAGGTGGTCGCTGGTAAAGTATACTGCTGGTAGAGTATACTGCAGGTGGTCGCTGGTAGAGTATACTGCTGGGAGAGTATACTGCTGGTGGTCGCTGGTTGAGTATACTGCTGGGAGAGTATGCTGCTGGTAGAGTATACTGCAGGTGGTCGCTGGTAGAGTATACTGCTGGGAGAGTATACTGCAGGTGGTCGCTGGTAAAGTATACTGCTGGGAGAGTATACTGCAGGTAGTCGCTGGTAGAGTATACTGCTGGGAGAGTATACTGCTGGTGGTCGCTGGTAGAGTATACTGCTGGGAGAGTATACTGCTGGGAGAGTATACTGCTGGTGGTCGCTGATAGAGTATACTGCAGGTGGTCGCTGGTAGAGTATACTGCTGGTGGTCGCTGATAGAGTATACTGCTGGGAGAGTATACTGCTGGTGGTCGCTGGTAGAGTATACTGCAGGTGGTCGCTGGTAGAGTATACTGCAGGTGGTCGCTGGTAGAGTATACTGCAGGTGGTCGCTGGTAGAGTATACTGCTGGTGGTCACTGGTAGAGTATACTGCTGGTGGTCGCTGGGAGAGTATACTGCTGGTGGTCGCTGGTAGAGTATACTGCTAGGAGAGTATACTGCTTGTAGAGTATACTGCTGGTGGACGCTGGTAGAGTATACTGCTGGTGGTCGCTGGTAGAGTATACTGCTGGTGGTCGCTGGAAGAGTATACTGCTGGTGGTCGCTGGTAGAGTATACTGCTGGTGGTCACTGGTAGAGTATACTGCTGGTGGTCGCTGGGAGAGTATATTGCTGGTGGTCGCTGGGAGAGTATACTGCTGGTGGTCGCTGGTAGAGTATACTGCTGGTAGTCGCTGGTAGAGTATACTGCTGGTAGAGTATATTGCTGGTGGTAGCTGGGAGAGTATACTGCTGGTGGTCGCTGGGAGAGTATACTGCTGGTGGTCGCTGGTAGAGTATACTGCTGGTGGTCGCTGGTAGAGTATACTGCTGGTAGAGTATACTGCTGGGGATCGCTGGTAGAGTATACTGCTGGTGGTCGCTGGTAGAGTATACTGCTGGTGGTCACTGGGAGAGTATACTGCTGGAGATCGCTGGTAGAGTATAATGCTGGTGGTCGCTGGGAGAGTATACTGCTGGGAGCCGCTGGGACAGCATGCCGGCGGGCCTCACTGGAGCGTATGCTCCTTACCTCATAACAATAATAATAAATTACCAATGTAAACAATAATAGAAAACGAGATGTGGAGATTATTTCCTGCTGACAATACAGAATGGATCAAACACCAGCCAGCGCCCGTAATTAATAGCTGACAATACTGCCGCACAACAGCCCTGGGGCGAGATTCACGAAAGCACTTACGCAAACACTTACGAACCTGTACATCTTTTCTCAATCTTTTGGCGGCTTTGTTTCCATTTATTAAACAGTTAATGAGCTCCGAAGCACCAGGAGGCTGTTTATAACAATAACAACAGTTGAATGGGAAGTTTTCATGCTTGTAAACTGTTTAATAAATGTAACGAAAGCCGTCGAAGATTGAGGAAAGATGTACACGTTCGTAAGTGTTTGCGTAAGTGCTTTCGTGAATCTGGCCCCTGGTTACAAAAGACCGGGAAAAACAAGTCTTTTAAGTCAAGACTTAACAAGTCAAGAAGAATTAAGTCTTTTGTCTTAATCTCTTTTGTCATGCATCTTCCAGCAACTTGTTATGCAATCTGCAAGAGGGTGAGAGAGGACGGTGGCCTCTTAAGGCAGTACCGTTGTCTCCTGGTTCACCTAGAGATGGTTCACACTGTGGCGTGGTTCACACTGTGGCGTGGTTCACCTAGAGGTGGTTCACACTGTGGCGTGGTTCACACTGTGGCGTGGTTCACACTGTGGCGTGGTTCACCTAGAGGTGGTTCACACTGTGGCGTGGTTCACCTAGAGGTGGTTCACACTGTGGCGTGGTTCACCTAGAGGTGGTTCACACTGTGGCGTGGTTCACCTTGAGGTGGTTCACACTGTGGCGTGGTTCACCTAGAGATGGTTCACACTGTGGCGTGGTTCACCTAGAGGTGGTTCACACTGTGGCGTGGTTCACCTAGAGGTGGTTCACACTGTGGCGTGGTTCACCTAGAGATGGTTCACACTGTGGCGTGGTTCACCTAGAGGTGGTTCACACTGTGGCGTGGTTCACCTAGAGGTGGTTCACACTGTGGCGTGGTTCACCTAGAGGTGGTTCACACTGTGGCGTGGTTCACCTAGAGGTGGTTCACACTGTGGCGTGGTTCACCTAGAGGTGGTTCACACTGTGGCGTGGTTCACCTAGAGATGGTTCACACTGTGGCGTGGTTCACCTAGAGATGGTTCACACTGTGGCGTGGTTCACCTAGAGATGGTTCACACTGTGGCGTGGTTCACCTAGAGGTGGTTCACACTGTGGCGTGGTTCACCTAGAGATGGTTCACACTGTGGCGTGGTTCACCTAGAGGTGGTTCACACTGTGGCGTGGTTCACCTAGAGGTGGTTCACACTGTGGCGTGGTTCCACTGGTGGCAGGGCTGAGCCAAGGAGCACAGCTCAGGGTTTATTTACAAACTAGAGCAAGAACTTTTTAAATTTAAATTAAACTTGTGAATTATCAACTTGACACGAACAAGATACAGCCGAAGGTCAAATTAAACAACAATTGGTGACGAAGGTAATGAGCCTGATGTATGGTAGTTACCACACTCCGGTTGTCAGAGAGGAGTAGACGTAGTTACCACCCTCCGGTTGTCAGAGAGGAGTAGACGTAGTTACCACCCTCCGGTTGTCAGAGAGGAGTAGACGTAGTTACCACCCTCCGGTTGTCAGCGAGGAGTAGACGTAGTTACCACCCTCCGGTTGTCAGAGAGGAGTAGACGTAGTTACCACCCTCCGGTTGTCAGAGAGGAGTAGACGTAGTTACCACCCTCCGGTTGTCAGAGAGGAGTAGACGTAGTTACCACCCTCCGGTTGTCAGAGAGGAGTAGACGTAGTTACCACCCTCCGGTTGTCAGGGAGAAGTAGACGTAATAGTTTGACGTGAATAACATGAGCTGCATCTTCAGGATCACTTGGCACGAACATTGCCTTCACAAACTTGAACATGACAAAATCCACACTTCCGTTATCTAAATATTTCCTAAAAGTTTAGAGGTGAAAGATATCATCAAATAATTTTTTATCTCGTGAAGCGGAGAAGCCTGAAAAAGGTCTGAGCAGGGCACCGTCTCCAGCAGGAGCAGAGGGGGACGGTACAAGGGGGGGGACACGTCTCCAGCAGGAGCAGAGGGGGACGGTACAAGGGGGGGGACACATCTCCAGCAGGAGCAGAGGGGGACGGTACAAGGGGGGGGGGACACGTCTCCAGCAGGAGCAGAGGGGGACGGTACAAGGGGGGGACACGTCTCCAGCAGGAGCAGAGGGGGACGGTACAAGGGGGGAGGGACACGTCTCCAGCAGGAGCAGAGGGGGACGGTACAAGGGGGGAGGGACACGTCTCCAGCAGGAGCAGAGGGGGACGGTACAAGGGGGGGACACGTCTCCAGCAGGAGCAGAGGGGGACGGTACAAGGGGGGGGACACGTCTCCAGCAGGAGCAGAGGGGGACGGTACATGGGGGGGACACGTCTCCAGCAGGAGCAGAGGGGGACGGTACAAGGGGGGGACACGTCTCCAGCAGGAGCAGAGGGGGACGGTACAAGGGGGGGACACGTCTCCAGCAGGAGCAGAGGGGGACGGTACAAGGGGGGGGGACACGTCTCCAGCAGGAGCAGAGGGGGACGGTACAAGGGGGGGACACGTCTCCAGCAGGAGCAGAGGGGGACGGTACAAGGGGGGAGGGACACGTCTCCAGCAGGAGCAGAGGGGGACGGTACAAGGGGGGGGACACGTCTCCAGCAGGAGCAGAGGGGACGGTACAAGGGGGGGGACACGTCTCCAGTAGGAGCAGAGGGGGACGGTACAAGGGGGGGGGGACACGTCTCCAGCAGGAGCAGAGGGTCACGGTACAAGGGGGGGTCACGTCTCCAGCAGGAGCAGAGGGTGACGGTACAAGGGGGGGACACGTCTCCAGCAGGAGCAGAGGGTCACGGTACAAGGGGGGGTCACGTCTCCAGCAGGAGCAGAGGGTGACGGTACAAGGGGGGGACACGTCTCCAGCAGGAGCAGAGGGTCACGGTACAAGGGGGGGACACGTCTCCAGCAGGAGCAGAGGGTGACGGTACAAGGGGGGGACACGTCTCCAGCAGGAGCAGAGGGTGACGGTACAAGGGGGGACACGTCTCCAGCAGGAGCAGAGGATGACGGTACAAGGGGGAGGGACACGTCTCCAGTAGGAGCAGAGGGGGACGGTACAAGGGGGGGGACACGTCTCCAGCAGGAGCAGAGGGGGACGGTACAAGGGGGGGGGGACACGTCTCCAGTAGGAGCAGAGGGGGACGGTACAAAGGGGGGACACGTCTCCAGCAGGAGCAGAGGGTGACGGTACAAGGGGGAGGGACACGTCTCCAGTAGGAGCAGAGGGGGACGGTACAAGGGGGGGACACGTCTCCAGCAGGAGCAGAGGGGGACGGTACAAGGGGGGGGACACGTCTCCAGTAGGAGCAGAGGGGGACGGTACAAAGGGGGGACACGTCTCCAGCAGGAGCAGAGGGTGACGGTACAAGGGGGAGGGACACGTCTCCAGTAGGAGCAGAGGGGGACGGTACAAGGGGGGGACACGTCTCCAGCAGGAGCAGAGGGGGACGGTACAAGGGGGGGACACGTCTCCAGCAGGAGCAGAGGATGACGGTACAAGGGGGAGGGACACGTCTCCAGTAGGAGCAGAGGGGGACGGTACAAGGGGGGGGGACACGTCTCCAGCAGGAGCAGAGGGGGACGGTACAAGGGGGGGGGACACGTCTCCAGTAGGAGCAGAGGGGGACGGTACAAAGGGGGGACACGTCTCCAGCAGGAGCAGAGGGTGACGGTACAAGGGGGAGGGACACGTCTCCAGTAGGAGCAGAGGGGGACGGTACAAGGAGGGGGACACGTCTCCAGCAGGAGCAATACCTCATAAGTACCTCACCTCGGAGGATTCATTGACAATAACTTCCATTATATTCCTGATTTACATCAACTACATTAAAGGCAACAAATTTATAGACATCGTTCTTTCCTAATCTATATAAATAAAAATGGAAATGTTCGTTTGTTCATTATCGCTAATCTCCGAAAGTTCTTCACCGATTGCAGTGAAATTTTCACACAACGTTCCTTTCGCATCCGAGCGAGTTTTTCATATACATACTATATAGATTTCACGTCTGTGACGGGAAATACATGCTTTTTCTGAAAAGCTGTGTTTTTTGAGGGTTTTTCAAGAGAGGGAATTCTTCGAAACCTTTTTACCGATTGCTTTGAAATCTTGACATAACATTGCATTCGAATAGGCGAGTGTTTTTATATACCTACTATATACATGCCTCACGTGTGACAGGAAAAAACATGTTTTTTTGATAAACAGCGCCCTCTGTAGGACGTATGAGCAACACACACTGTAATCTCCGAAAGTTCTTCACCGATTGCTTTGAAATTTTGACACAACGTTCCTTTGGAATACATGCGTGTTTTGACATACCTATTATTTAGATACCACACCTGTGACAGGTGAAAACATGTATTTTTTTTAAACTGCACCATCTGTTGCACGTAAGAGCAACATACGATATACAAAATATGTTACGATTCCATTTTAATGTTTCCGATTGCATTGATATATTGAATTTTTATAGATTTTAATTTATTTTTATTTAATTATTTTGTGTAACGTTACATTGGAATTAAGTTGTGTTGTTTACCAGTAAGACATGGAGATGACTGGGGTATTACCGGCAGATCAAGATGACTGGGGTATTACCGGAAGATCAAGATGACTGGGGTATTACCGGAAGATCAAGATGACTGGGGTATTACCGGAAGATCAAGATGACTGGGGTATTACCGGCAGATCAAGATGACTGGGGTATTACCGGAAGATCAAGATGACTGGGGTATTACCGGAAGATCAAGATGACTGGGGTATTACCGGCAGATCAAGATGACTGGGGTATTACAAGATGCGATACAGACACGGGCAGATGTTTTCTGAATTCTTTGATCTCAGACAAAAGCAAGATAATGGAAATACTTAAGGAGAATACAACACCAATGGCACTGGACAGACTAAGACAAGGAAAAGTCGAAGTAAGTAAGTGAAGATAAGAGTCTGGAGATATGTATACAAGAGTCTGGCGATATGTATACAAGAGTCTGGAGATATATATACAAGAGTCTGGAGATATGTATACAAGAGTCTGGCGATATGTATACAAGAGTCTGGAGATATGTATACAAGAGTCTGGAGTTATATATACAAGAGTCTGGAGATATGTATACAAGAGTCTGGAGTTATATATACAAGAGTCTGGAGATATGTATACAAGAGTCTGGAGTTATATATACAAGAGTCTGGAGATATGTATACAAGAGTCTGGAGTTATGTATACAAGAGTCTGGAGTTATGTATACAAGAGTCTGGAGATATGTATACAAGAGTCTGGAGTTATGTATACAAGAGTCTGGAGATATGTATACAAGAGTGGAGATATGCATACAAGAGTCTGGAGATATGTATACAAGAGTCTGGAGATATATATACAAGTCTGGAGATATGTATACAAGAGTCTGGAGATATGTATACAAGAGTCTGGAGATATGTATACAAGAGTCTGGAGATATATATACAAGTCTAGAGATATGTATACAAGAGTCTGGAGATATATATACAAGAGTCTGGAGATATGTATACAAGAGTCTGGAGATATGTATACAAGAGTCTGGTGATATGTATACAAGAGTGGAGATATGTATACAAGAGTCTGGCGATATATATACAAGAGTCTGGAGATATGTATACAAGAGTCTGGAGATATGTATACAAGAGTCTGGAGATATGTATACAAGAGTCTGGAGATATGTATACAAGAGTCTGGAGATATGTATACAAGAGTGGAGATATGCATACAAGAGTCTGGAGATATGTATACAAGAGTCTGGAGATATATATACAAGAGTCTGGAGATATGTATACAAGAGTGGAGATATGTATACAAGAGTCTAGAGATATGTATACAAGAGTCTGGAGATATGTATACAAGAGTCTGGCGATATATATACAAGAGTCTGGAGATATGTATACAAGAGTCTGGAGATATGTATACAAGAGTCTGGAGATATATATACAAGAGTCTGGAGATATGTATACAAGAGTCTGGAGATATGTATACAAGAGTCTGGAGATATGTATACAAGAGTGGAGATATGCATACAAGAGTCTGGAGATATGTATACAAGAGTCTGGAGATATATATACAAGAGTCTGGAGATATGTATACAAGAGTCTGGAGATATGTATACAAGAGTCTGGAGATATGTATACAAGAGTCTGGAGATATATATACAAGTCTAGAGATATGTATACAAGAGTCTGGAGATATATATACAAGAGTCTGGAGATATGTATACAAGAGTCTGGAGATATGTATACAAGAGTCTGGTGATATGTATACAAGAGTGGAGATATGTATACAAGAGTCTGGCGATATATATACAAGAGTCTGGAGATATATATACAAGAGTCTGGAGATATGTATACAAGAGTGGAGATATGTATACAAGAGTCTGGAGATATGTATACAAGAGTCAGGAGATATGTATACAAGAGTCTGGAGATATGTATACAAGAGTCTGGAGATATGTATACAAGAGTGGAGATATGTATACAAGAGTCTGGCGATATGTATACAAGAGTCTGGAGATATGTATACAAGAGTGGAGATATGTATACAAGAGTCTGGAGATATGTATACAAGAGTCTGGAGATATGTATACAAGAGTCTGGAGATATATATACAAGAGTCTGGAGATATACATACAAGAGTCTGGAGATATGTATACAAGAGTCTGGAGATATGTATACAAGAGTCTGGAGATATGCATACAAGAGTCTGGAGATATGTATACAAGAGTCTGGAGATATGTATACAAGAGTGGAGATATGTATACAAGAGTCTGGAGATATGTATACAAGAGTCTGGAGTTATATATACAAGAGTCTGGAGTTATGTATACAAGAGTCTGGAGTTATACATACAAGAGTCTGGAGATATGTATA
Organism: Procambarus clarkii; assembly: GCF_020424385.1. Taxonomy (NCBI): domain Eukaryota; kingdom Metazoa; phylum Arthropoda; class Malacostraca; order Decapoda; family Cambaridae; genus Procambarus; species Procambarus clarkii. The sequence continues at coordinate 21,618,272 of NC_059592.1, forward strand.
CAAGAGTCTGGAGTTATATATACAAGAGTCTGGAGATATGTATACAAGAGTCTGGAGTTATACATACAAGAGTCTGGAGATATGTATACAAGTCTGGAGATATGTATACAAGAGTCTGGAGATATATATACAAGAGTCTGGAGATATGTATACAAGAGTGGAGATATGTATACAAGAGTGGAGATATGTATACAAGAGCGAACAAGCCTGAATGGTCCCCAGGACATATGCAACTGAAAACTCACACCCCAGAAGTGACTCGAACCCATACTCCCAGAAGCAACGCAACTGGTATGTACAAGACGCCTTAATCCACTTGACCATCACGACCGGACATAATGAGGTGATAGCCGAGGCTATATGAACCACCCCACCGCCGGCACTCGGATAGTTATCTTGGGCATAGCATTTTACCAAATCACCTCATTCTTTGGGGCACACGTGAGGAACACAAATGCGAACAAGCCTGAATGGTCCCCAGGACATATGCAACTGAAAACTCACACCCCAGAAGTGACTCGAACCCATACTCCCAGAAGCAACGCAACTGGTATGTACAAGACGCCTTAATCCACTTGACCATCACGACCGGACATAATGAGGTGATAGCCGAGGCTATATGAACCACCCCACCGCCGGCACTCGGATAGTTATCTTGGGCATAGCATTTTACCAAATCACCTCATTCTTTGGGGCACACGTGAGGAACACAAATGCGAACAAGCCTGAATGGTCCCCAGGACATATGCAACTGAAAACTCACACCCCAGAAGTGACTCGAACCCATACTCCCAGAAGCAACGCAACTGGTATGTACAAGACGCCTTAATCCACTTGACCATCACGACCGGACATAATGAGGTGATAGCCGAGGCTATATGAACCACCCCACCGCCGGCACTCGGATAGTTATCTTGGGCATAGCATTTTACCAAATCACCTCATTCTTTGGGGCACACGTGAGGAACACAAATGCGAACAAGCCTGAATGGTCCCCAGGACATATGCAACTGAAAACTCACACCCCAGAAGTGACTCGAACCCATACTCCCAGAAGCAACGCAACTGGTATGTACAAGACGCCTTAATCCACTTGACCATCACGACCGGACATAATGAGGTGATAGCCGAGGCTATATGAACCACCCCACCGCCGGCACTCGGATAGTTATCTTGGGCATAGCATTTTACCAAATCACCTCATTCTTTGGGGCACACGTGAGGAACACAAATGCGAACAAGCCTGAATGGTCCCCAGGACATATGCAACTGAAAACTCACACCCCAGAAGTGACTCGAACCCATACTCCCAGAAGCAACGCAACTGGTATGTACAAGACGCCTTAATCCACTTGACCATCACGACCGGACATAATGAGGTGATAGCCGAGGCTATATGAACCACCCCACCGCCGGCACTCGGATAGTTATCTTGGGCATAGCATTTTACCAAATCACCTCATTCTTTGGGGCACACGTGAGGAACACAAATGCGAACAAGCCTGAACGTGTGCCCCAAAGAATGAGGTGAGTTGGTAAAATGCTATGCCCAAGATAACTATCCGAGTGCCGGCGGTGGGGTGGTTCATATAGCCTCGGCTATCACCTCATTATGTCCGGTCGTGATGGTCAAGTGGATTAAGGCGTCTTGTACATACCAGTTGCGTTGCTTCTGGGAGTATGGGTTCGAGTCACTTCTGGGGTGTGAGTTTTCAGTTGCATATGTCCTGGGGACCATTCAGGCTTGTTCGCATTTGTGTTCCTCACGTGTGCCCCAAAGAATGAGGTGATTTGGTAAAATGCTATGCCCAAGATAACTATCCGAGTGCCGGCGGTGGGGTGGTTCATATAGCCTCGGCTATCACCTCATTATGTCCGGTCGTGATGGTCAAGTGGATTAAGGCGTCTTGTACATACCAGTTGCGTTGCTTCTGGGAGTATGGGTTCGAGTCACTTCTGGGGTGTGAGTTTTCAGTTGCATATGTCCTGGGGACCATTCAGGCTTGTTCGCATTTGTGTTCCTCACGTGTGCCCCAAAGAATGAGGTGATTTGGTAAAATGCTATGCCCAAGATAACTATCCGAGTGCCGGCGGTGGGGTGGTTCATATAGCCTCGGCTATCACCTCATTATGTCCGGTCGTGATGGTCAAGTGGATTAAGGCGTCTTGTACATACCAGTTGCGTTGCTTCTGGGAGTATGGGTTCGAGTCACTTCTGGGGTGTGAGTTTTCAGTTGCATATGTCCTGGGGACCATTCAGGCTTGTTCGCATTTGTGTTCCTCACGTGTGCCCCAAAGAATGAGGTGATTTGGTAAAATGCTATGCCCAAGATAACTATCCGAGTGCCGGCGGTGGGGTGGTTCATATAGCCTCGGCTATCACCTCATTATGTCCGGTCGTGATGGTCAAGTGGATTAAGGCGTCTTGTACATACCAGTTGCGTTGCTTCTGGGAGTATGGGTTCGAGTCACTTCTGGGGTGTGAGTTTTCAGTTGCATATGTCCTGGGACCATTCAGGCTTGTTCGCATTTGTGTTCCTCACGTGTGCCCCAAAGAATGAGGTGATTTGGTAAAATGCTATGCCCAAGATAACTATCCGAGTGCCGGCGGTGGGGTGGTTCATATAGCCTCGGCTATCACCTCATTATGTCCGGTCGTGATGGTCAAGTGGATTAAGGCGTCTTGTACATACCAGTTGCGTTGCTTCTGGGAGTATGGGTTCGAGTCACTTCTGGGGTGTGAGTTTTCAGTTGTCAGATGTATACAAGAGTCTGGCGATATGTATACAAGAGTCTGGAGTTATATATACAAGAGTCTGGAGATATGTATACAAGAGTCTGGAGTTATGTATACAAGAGTCTGGAGATATGTATACAAGAGTCTGGAGTTATGTATACAAGAGTCTGGAGATATGTATACAAGAGTCTGGAGTTATATATACAAGAGTCTGGAGATATGTATACAAGAGTCTGGAGTTATGTATACAAGAGTCTGGAGATATGTATACAAGAGTCTGGAGTTATATATACAAGAGTCTGGAGATATGTATGCAAGAGTCTGGAGATATACATACAAGAGTCTGGAGATATACATACAAGAGTCTGGAGATATACATACAAGAATCTGGAGATATACATACAAGAGTCTGGAGATATGTATACAAGAGTCTGGAGATATACATACAAGGGTCTGGAGATATACATACAAGAATCTGGAGTTATACATACAAGAGTCTGGAGATATGTATACAAGAGTCTGGAGTTATATATACAAGAGTCTGGAGATATGTATACAAGAGTCTGGAGTTATGTATACAAGAGTCTGGAGATATGTATACAAGAGTCTGGAGATATGTATACAAGAGTCTGGAGATATGTATACAAGAGTCTGGAGATATGTATACAAGAGTCTGGAGATATGTATACAAGAGTCTGGAGATATGTATACAAGAGTCTGGAGTTATGTATACAAGAGTCTGGATATATATATACAAGAGTCTGGAGTTATATATACAAGAGTCTGGAGATATGTATACACGAGTCTGGAGTTATGTATACAAGAGTCTGGAGATATGTATACAAGAGTCTGGAGTTATATATACAAGAGTCTGGAGATATGTATGCAAGAGTCTGGAGATATTTATGCAAGAGTCTGGAGATATGTATACAAGAGTCTGGAGATATGTATACAAGAGTCTGGAGATATGTATACAAGCAAACAGGTCGCATGAAGATAACATTTAAATAACATCAGCAATATACAACAAACTTAGTGTGAATCTGGACTTCAAAATGTTATACACATCCGTCGTAAGACCAACGTTTTAGTATGCAGCACCGGCGTGGAGGCCACACCTAAACAAACGTAGCATATAATTAGAGAAAGTACAAAGATACATGTCCCAATCTCCTCTACAGTGAAGGGAGGGTCCAGCTATCCTCCACGGAGATCAGGGGCCAGATTCACGAAAGCACTTACGTAAGCCCTTACGAATCTGTACATCTTTCCTCAATCTTTGGCGGCTTTGTTTACAATTATTAAACAGTTAATGAGCTCCGAAGCACCAGGAGGCTGTTTATAACAATAACAACCGTTGATTGGCAAGTCTTCATGCTTGTAAACTGTTTAATAAATGTAACCAAAGCCGTCAAAGATTGAGGAAAGATGTACACGTTCGTAAGTGTTTGCGTAAGTGCTTTCGTGAATCTGGCCCCTGGTTACAAAAGACCGGGAAAAACAAGTCTTTTAAGTCAAGACTTAACAAGTCAAGAATAATTAAGTCTTTTGTCTTAATCTCTTTTGTCATGCATCTTCCAGCAACTTGTTATGCACTCTGCAAGACGGTGAGAGAGGACGGTGGCCTCGTAAGGCTGTACCGTTGTCTCCTGGTTCACCTAGAGATGGTTCACACTGTGCCGTGGTTCACCTAGAGGTGGTTCACACTGTGGCGTGGTTCACCTAGATCTATCTACCTAGATAAATATCATCAACATACCTATACCAAACCACATTAGCCTATAGGTATAGGTATGTTGATGATATTTTGTGCTTATGGCCGTGCAACAAAGACCAGATAGTTTTTCTTAATGAACTCAATTCTTTGGTACCTTCAATAAAATTCACTTGTGAGACTGAGGAGAATGGTACTCTTCCGTTTTTGGACATTATGATTCATAGAGTCGCTAGAAAGTTCAAATTTAATGTGTATAGGAAACCTACCAACGTGGGGTCGTATGTTCATTTTTATTCGAATCATCATAGTAAAGTTAAACAGGCAGTATTTTCAGGAATGTTTCTACGAGCTTTGAGGGTTTGCAGCCCTGAGTTTTTTGATGAAGAGATTGCTAAAATATATGAAATTGGGAAGAGTTTACAATATCCTAAGAGGTTTTTGGATTTCTCGTTTGTACAAGCCAAGCGTACGTTTTATAATCACGTCCCTAAGGCGAAACCAAAAATTATTAACTCATTGGTGGTACCTTATGCGAGTGGACTTGAAAAATTGTCTCTGATTTTTAAGAAACTTAATATAAATTTGGTGTTCACTAATAGTACGATCAAATCCAATTTAATAAAAAACTCCCCTGATACAGCAGGTTGTGTGTATTCAATTCCCTGCAATGATTGTGATTCTGTGTACCTTGGACAAACAGGAAAGTCCTTACAATTGCGGTTGTCACAACATGCTTATAGTATTAGAACTGCCCAAACGTCTAATGCATTGTATCTACATACGAGTTTATGCGATCACAATATTAACTGGAATGGGGCAAAAAGCATTACCAATTGTGGGGATTTCGTGGAACGGAATTTGATTGAGTCTGCTCTAATCAGTCAGTGTCCAAATCTTCTTAATGTTAGTACTGGAATGTACAAACTTGATCCATTTTTAAGTTATAATATTGCACAACAGTTTAAGAAACAACTCTGATAGAGAGGCTTACAATGTCTCATTATAATTGTATATTCATATATTGTGTGTTCATGAGGCTTTTCTTTAATCTTTCATCCTTATTCTCTGACCGCTTAATCCTCTTTGACCATTTTAAGCTAAGCTATACCTGATTTTGGTTAATTACACCTGACCAACCCTAGGGATGGGTTGGTCAGGTGTCGGCCTATATATCCTCCCCCTTCTCCCTTCTCCTTAGTCAGTCTGGTGTTGACAAAGGCTTTAACAAAGCCGAAACGTTCACCTCATTTCATATTTCTCTGTGGATTTTCCGCATAAAATGATCAGTGTTTTGTGATCGTCAATTGCACATATATATATATATATATATATATATATATATATATATATATATATATATATATATATATATATATATATATATATATATATATATATATATATATATATGTCGTACCTACTAGCCAGAACGCACTTCTCAGCCTACTATGCAAGGCCCGATTTGCCTAATAACCCGAGTTTTCATGAATTATTATATTTTCTCTATTTTTTTTCTTATGAAATGATAAAGCTACCCATTTCATTATGTATGAGGTCATTTTTTTTTATTGGAGTTCAAATTAACGTAGATATAAGACCGAACCTAACCAACCCTACCTAACCTAACCTATCTTTATAGGTTAGGTGAGGTTAGGTTAGGTAGGTAAGGTAGTCAAAAAACAATTAATTCATGAAAACTTGGCTTATTAGGCAAATCGGGCCTTGCATAGTAGGCTGAGAAGTGCGTTCTGGCTACAAGGTACGATATATATATATATATATATATATATATATATATATATATATATATATATATATATATAAATAACTGAAAACTCACACCCCAGAAGTGACTCGAACCCATACTGCCAGGAGCACTCTGCTGGCATACAGGGTCCCTTAACCATGTAACACTGTAAGGTGTTTGGTTTAGTTGTATTTAAAATACATAGAGATATATGAGTCAGACAAGGATTTGAGAAGGTGCCAGTTTGTCGGCTGGAGACTCACACCTCTAACCGTTAATGACCTCAAGTGACCTGAGGTCAGATCATGCGAATTTCACCTTGCTTCAGCTAATCTTATAATTGGAGCCTGGTAGCCTTCAAACATGCCGACGTTTAAGGAGTGGCTTGGTAGAGTGCCTGAGGCTATCTACTTGTGGGCGGAGTTAGATACTAGGTTCCCCAATATATATACTCGGAGAGCTATCGATTCGAGAGCATTAACGAGACAGAGAAGAACAGCAGCCAGCAGAGGAGAGAAGACGGCCTAGCAGGGAGGCTGTCGGCCGGCAGGGCGGGACAGTCTCTGTCAACTACAGCCCCCCCCCCCTCTCAATCCAGCTATAGGCAGACACTTGGTGAGTTGAACATTAAGGTGACTTGGTCGTGTTTACATATGTTGTGTGATGATCAGGGGCAGTCAAGTTGTAGGGTTCTCAAATTCTTGGATGATGACTCACTTTGCATATTAAACTGGAACATTTGAATTGCTTAAATTATGATAGTTATCATGTGAAATATAATTGAATTTATTATTTAAATTGTGTTTAACTTTGTTCCCTAGAGCTTTGAGTTGAGGTGAGAAAGCCTCTGTCGTTACTGGTTTCATGATTTTAATGAGTGCAGGTTTAGAGTTGATACGTGATACAGATGGAACATACTAATAATGACCTTGTGATAACATCTTTTGAGAATTTTGTGATACAGACAAGTTCCATTCCTTGTCTTGTATGTAATGGTCTTGAATGGATGGTGGCAGCATTTCGTCTTCTACTATCTACTCTTCTACTTCTACTATCTACTCTTCTACTTCTACCTATCTACACCTCTCCCTCCACCCCTCTCCAGACTCTCACTTTCCACTAATGACCCTCCTCGCTCCTCCCACCTCTCTACCTCTCTCACCCCAAACCCTCACTAATTACTTCACTATTCATTTCTTTCCTTTCGTTTCCTCTTATACGTTTGTGGCAGTGAAAAGTATTCTAGAGTTCTCTCTAGAGTTTCGGGTAGCTGATCGAGTTACGGCGCCTTGTAGTCATAGCACCTAGGTAGTCAAATACCTAGGTTACAAGGTGTTGAACGAGAGAGGCTGCCTTAGGAACTCTGGAGGTGCTCTAGAATAGTTAGCTAACTGGGGACGGGATAACGGACTAGAGAGAGCTGTTTCCCCCGGCCTCGTTAGTTAACTGGGGGTTGGAATAATGGACAAGATAGAGCTATTCCCCCCCCCCCCCCGTTACAATGATGGCAGCGGTGTTGAACAATGTTTATGGTAGTGTTCGTTTAACATTGTTCAGTCCCACGTGTCTTTTGCCGCTCAGGCGCTATCAGGGAGATCTTGACAGGTGTTTAATATTCGCGAGTTAGCGAGTTTTTTTAGGTTAGGAGATAGTGATTCTCTGGTGATGTGTTTTAGTGATTTTGTGAGTTTTGTGAAGTTCAGGGAATGTTCTCCAGAACTTGCGTGTGTAGTGATTTATATTAGTGATAAGATTTGGCGATTTTGGAAGTTAGCGATTGTTGGTAGAGCAGGTCAGCTGAGTGTGACAGGTGACCTCGCATGTCCCAGGGGGACACCCAGCCTCCGCTGGTTGCCAGGTCAGTTGGGGAGTGGCAGGTGTAGTTCTTAAGTAGTATTAAGTGGTGGTTCTGCTCAGATTATTGCGATCGACTGTTTTACTCCATTTGAACGCAATAACCCGAGGTGTACTGGTTTTGTACAGCATGCTAGGGGAGGCTTAGTATGTCAGTAGACTTCACGTTGGGGACGCTCGACGTTAGATAGTCTGGTCACAGGGGTGGCAAAAGTTTGGAGTTGTTGACCCGCGGAGAAGCGAGGGAAACACTCTGAGTCACGTAGGAAGCTGTAGGTTAAGGGTGGGAGTAACGGCTGTTTAAGTACTTAAGATTAGGAACGTTATATTTAAGTTAGGCTAGTGTTTGGTCTATTAGTATTGATTTTTTTTTGTGACAAGTTAAAAGTAGTGACGACCTTATTCTCTCTTCTCTAACTTTACTCTGTTACTGTTTTATGTTCCACCAAGTCAATATCATTCAGAGTTAATTTCATTATTAAAATTTGAGTGTAGTCGTTGCCAGGGGGAGAGCATTATGACTGGACTGTGTAAACTCTATACAAACTATAGGGTCACACAACAGGTGGGAACACGGGTATTGTCGCGTTTCTGTTCATTCACAGGTTGGAGCCAGAAGAGAGGCGCGGCGCACATACAGAGGAGAGAGAGACGGCTGCTTGGTACCATACTCACGGGCGTTTATCACCACCACGACATGGTTCCACCACCACCACCATCACCCCAGGGGACCCCAAAGATGCAGCCCTCTCGGTCGGTCAACATTGGTCTACCCAGTGGACCCCAGGACGGACGTATCCCCAGTGGACCCCAGGTCGTTCTGCAGACGACCCAGTAAAGATGGAAGAGGAACAATAACGACTCCAGTCTGTCCCACCAACATCGGTCTACCCAGGATGGATCCCAGGACGGACGGACCCCAATGGACCCCAGGTCGCTTGTCATAGACCCATGGGAGGAGAAGAAGAAGAGAAGAAGAGAGAAGAAGAAGAAGAAGAAGAAGAAGAAAGAAGAGAGAAGAAAGAAGAGAGAAGAAAGAAGAAGATAAGACAAGCTGAGTGAGACACGATGCCTAGTGTCCCTTGCTGGTGTCAGCATCATTGCATGGAGCGTAATTGCAAGACAGGATCGTTTGCCTTAACTGGCCGCCCCTCCTGCAAGCATGTTGCTCTGTTGAGTGATTCTTCCTGTGTCGTGCGGACTTGATGTGGCTGTCAGAAGTGGCTCTCTGAAGGAGGCGTGCTGGAGCAACAGGGAGAAGAAGTAGGATGGGATTTCTACGTTGGCAACTATATGAAGGTCTCGAAACTTGTAGTCCCTATAGCTGTGAAAAACCCCAATATACGTCTCTCATGGTGACTGACGTAGGGCCAATTACAGATCAGCTGGGACAACCGAATTCCACGGTCCTGTGCGCAGTTCAAGTAGTAACGGCTTCCTGGTTGGCCAAGGGTTGTTGTGCGTTAACGACGGAGAAGCGACGGAGGCAGTTGTGTTGAAGAAATGTGGTACAGGACTATCTACAAGACCAAGCAGTGACGTCGCCCAGCCAGAGACAATGGACGTCTGTCTACATATTTCATTTTTTAGAGTAGGATGATGTATATTTGTTTAGCTAGGATGTATTCTTTTCGTTAATAAAGTTGTCGCACACAGCTAGCTCGCTTTAGCAGTGTTGCAAAAACTTTATTTTCGGGGAGAAGGGGAGATGTAACACTGTAAAGTGTTTGGTTTAGTTGTATTTAAAGTACATAGAGATATATGAGTCAGACAAGGATTTGAGAAGGCGCCAGTTTGTCGGCTGGAGACTCACACCTCTAACCGTTAATGACCTCAAGTGACCTGAGGTCAGATCATGCGAATTTCACCTTGCTTCTGCTAATCTTATAATTGGAGCCTGGTAACCTTCAAACATGCCGACGTTTAAGGAGTGGCTTGGTAGAGTGCCTGAGGCTATCTACTTGTGGGCGGAGTTAGTTACTAGGTTCCCCAATATATACTCGGAGAGCTATCGATTCGAGAGCATTAACGAGACAGAGAAGAACAGCAGCCAGCAGAGGAGAGAAGACGGCCTAGCAGGGAGGCTGTCGGCCGGCATGGCGGGACAGTCTCTGTCAACTACAGCCACCCCCCCCCCCCACCCTCTCAATCCAGCTATAGGCAGACACTTGGTGAGTTGAACATTAAGGTGACTTGGTCGTGTTTACATATGTTGTGTGATGATCAGGGGCAGTCAAGTTGTAGGGTTCTCAAATTCTTGGATGATGACTCACTTTGCATATTAAACTGGAACGTTTGAATTGCTTAAATTATGATAGTTATCATGTGAAATATAATTGAATTTATTATTTAAATTGTGTTTAACTTTGTTCCCTAGAACTTTGAGTTGAGGTGAGAAAGCCTCTGTGGTTACTGGTTTCATGATTTTAATGAGTACAGGTTTAGAGTTGATACGTGATACAGATGGAACATACTAATAATGACCTTGTGATAACATCTTTTGAGAATTTTGTGATACAGACAAGTTCCATTCCTTGTCTTGTATGTAATGGTCTTGAATGGATGGTGGCAGCATTTCGTCTTCTACTATCTACTCTTCTACTTCTACTCTTCTACTTCAACCTATCTGCACCTCTCCCTCCACCCCTCTCCAGACTCTCACTTTCCACTAATGACCCTCCTCGCTCCTCCCACCTCTCTCACCCCAAACCCTTACTAATTACTTCACTATTCATTTCTTTCCTTTCGTTTCCTCTTATACGTTTGTGGCAGTGAAATGTATTCTAGAGTTCTCTCTAGAGTTTCGGGTAGCTGATCGAGTTACGGCGCCTTGTAGTCATAGCACCTAGGTAGTCAAATACCTTGGTTACAAGGTGTTGAACAAGAGAGGCTGCCTTAGGAACTCTGGAGGTGCTCTAGAATAGTTAGCTAACTGGGGACGGGATAATGGACTAGAGAGAGCTGTTTCCCCAGGCCTCGTTAGTTAACTGGGGGTTGGAATAATGGACAAGATAGAGTTATTTCCCCCACCCCCCCCGTTACAATCACTCGACCAACACGACCGGACCAAAGAGGATAGTAGCCAAGGCTATTTCCATCCCCCCCGCCGGCACTCGGTTGGTAATCTTGGGCATGGTATTTTATCAAATCACCTCATTCTTTGGGGCACACGTGAGGAACACATATATATATGTATATATATGTATATATATATATATATATATATATATATATATATATATATATATATATATATATATATATATATATATATATATATGCGAACAAGCCTGAATGGTCCCCAGGACTATATGCGAATGAAAACTCACACCCCAGAAGTGACTCGAACCCATACTCCCAGAAGCAACGCAACTGGTAACTACAGGGCGCCTTAATCCGCTTGACCATCACGGCCGTCAAAAGGAAGTGATAGCCGAGGCTATTTGAGCCACTTCCCCGACGGCAACTCGGATGGTAATCTTGGGCATAGCATTTCACCAAATCACCTCATTCTTTGGGGCACACGTGAGGAACACAAATGCGAACAAGCCTGAATGGTCATATATATATATATATATGTGTGTATTCATATATATATATATATATATATATATATATATATATGTACATATATATGTACATATATATTTATATATATATAATTCATATATATATATATATGTGTGTGTGTGTGCGTGATATGTTTGTTTGGCTGTCTAGAAAAGACCTATGCTTGGTATAACACTTTGGGAAGAGAGAAGATGTATACATGGTATATCACTTTGGGTAGCGAGAAAATGTATACATGGTATATCACTTTGGGTAGCGAGAAAATGTATACATGGTATATCACTTTGGGTAGCGAGAAGATGTATGCTTGGTACAACATCTTCAAACAGTTAGTGAATAACGAGGGCTGACTAAGCGCACTTTTTCCCTCCCCAACTTCAGTTGATATCACATGACAGCTGCATCAATTCCTTCGTATTATAAATTATTTCTTAGGCATTTCATTAGAAAATTAGAGATTGCAAGTGGTGGCCACTTGAGAGCTCGAGATGAGAGTGAATTAATTCATCAGTGTGTTGGGTGAACCATTGATCTTGTGAGGCCGACACGGTCATCACTCCAGGATAACAATGGTTGTTGATGATAAATGCTGGTCGGCGTCAGCTGGACAATAGATGATTGATGATACGCGTGACAGCATTTCTGGCTCGCATTACCAAACACTTTGGAGAAATTTATTTATATAAACAAAGAGAGAAGCAGCTCATGAGCCTGATTAAACAGAAAAGTTTCTAGAGTTAATTGAGGTGATCAGGATATTAGTTATAAGCTTCTGGTTTTATTGAACATTAATTATATTTATATTGAACATTTGCGTTAGTGTAAGACAGATAAGTAGTTTCATATTATATATAATTTTCACAATATTCTCATTTGAAAGATCACTTGCTGCAGGTACGCTTCTTGCAGTTTAAAATAGGAATATCAGTGCTAATTCTATTAAACCCCTTGGGATATGAGGGAAGTGAGAGAGAGAGAGACGTGCATACCTAAACTTAAATTGAATTCTGAGAGTTCTTGTGGAAGTGGTACTAACCATCTCGCGTTTGATGGGTCTCTGGTCCAACCCGTCCTCGACAATAGTACATTGCATTTTGATATATAAATTCCCTAAGGCCAAAAACTAATGTCCTAAAAATCATAGCGGTTGGCAAGATTGACGTGGTGTCCCGATTTCTATTCCTGGGTCCTCGGTTAAGTTAGGTTCGGGCAAATTAATACATCAGTTTAGAGACGGAGTGAACGCTCGGGAGGACGGACTCCTCCAGGGCTTCCGTTGCCGGTATTTATAACTGTGTTAATATATACCTTTAATCAGAGACGTGTTCTAATTGAGCGGAGTTGTGCCAGTGTGGGTACTGTTGAATGGTCAAGATTAGCATCGTTTATGCCTAATATGGGTACCTCACATTTTCTTTATGTGTTATATATACTTTATTTTCCCAGTAGTGGTTCTTTAATTGTCAGCTGTGAGGACAAGGCAGGTTTCTACCTGTGCATCAGCTGTGAGGACATGGCAGGTTTCTACCTGTGCATCAGCTGTGAGGACAAGGCAGGTTTCTACCTGTGCATCAGCTGTGAGGACAAGGCAGGTTTCTACCTGTGCATCAGCTGTGAGGACAAGGCAGGTTTCTACCTGTGCATCAGCTGTGAGGACAAGGCAGGTTTCTACCTGTGCATCAGCTGTGAGGACAAGGCAGGTTTCTACCTGTGCATCAGCTGTGAGGACAAGGCAGGTTTCTACCTGTGCATCAGCTGTGAGGACAAGGCAGGTTTCTACCTGTGCATCAGCTGTGAGGACAAGGCAGGTTTCTACCTGTGCATCAGCTGTGAGGACATGGCAGGTTTCTACCTGTGCATCTCCCCGCATTCTTTTAAGAATTATCGAGATGGAAGAATATTATCCAATCCTGAGTACAATGAAAGGTAGCCAATCCTGAGTACAATGAAAGGTAGCCAATCCTGAGTACAATGAAAGGTAGCCAATCCTGAGTACAATGAAAGGTAGCCAATCCTGAGTACAATGAAAGGTAGCCAATCCTGAGTACAATGAAAGGTAGCCAATCCTGAGTACAATGAAAGGTAGCCAATCCTGAGTACAATGAAAGGTAGCCAATCCTGAGTACAATGAAAGGTAGCCAATCCTGAGTACAATGAAAGGTAGCCAATCCTGAGTACAATGAAAGGTAGCCAATCCTGAGTACAATGAAAGGTAGCCAATCCTGAGTACAATGAAAGGTAGCCAATCCTGAGTACAATGAAAGGTAGCCAATCCTGAGTACAATGAAAGGTAGCCAATCCTGAGTACAATGAAAGGTAGCCAATCCTGAGTACAATGAAAGGTAGCCAATCCTGAGTACAATGAAAGGTAGCCAATCCTGAGTACAATGAAAGGTAGCCAATCCTGAGTACAATGAAAGGTAGCCAATCCTGAGTACAATGAAAGGTAGCCAATCCTGAGTACAATGAAAGGTAGCCAATCCTGAGTACAATGAAAGGTAGCCAATCCTGAGTACAATGAAAGGTAGCCAATCCTGAGTACAATGAAAGGTAGCCAATCCTGAGTACAATGAAAGGTAGCCAATCCTGAGTACAATGAAAGGTAGCCAATCCTGAGTACAATGAAAGGTAGCCAATCCTGAGTACAATGAAAGGTAGCCAATCCTGAGTACAATGAAAGGTAGCCAATCCTGAGTACAATGAAAGGTAGCCAATCCTGAGTACAATGAAAGGTAGCCAATCCTGAGTACAATGAAAGGTAGCCAATCCTGAGTACAATGAAAGGTAGCCAATCCTGAGTACAAAGAAAGGTAGCCAATCCTGAGTACAATGAAAGGTAGCCAATCCTGAGTACAAAGAAAGGTAGCCAATCCTGAGTACAATGAAAGGTAGCCAATCCTGAGTACAATGAAAGGTAGCCAATCCTGAGTACAATGAAAGGTAGCCAATCCTGAGTACAATGAAAGGTAGCCAATCCTGAGTACAATGAAAGGTAGCCAATCCTGAGTACAATGAAAGGTAGCCAATCCTGAGTACAATGAAAGGTAGCCAATCCTGAGTACAATGAAAGGTAGCCAATCCTGAGTACAATGAAAGGTAGCCAATCCTGAGTACAATGAAAGGTAGCCAATCCTGAGTACAATGAAAGGTAGCCAATCCTGAGTACAATGAAAGGTAGCCAATCCTGAGTACAATGAAAGGTAGCCAATCCTGAGTACAATGAAAGGTAGCCAATCCTGAGTACAATGAAAGGTAGCCAATCCTGAGTACAATGAAAGGTAGCCAATCCTGAGTACAATGAAAGGTAGCCAATCCTGAGTACAATGAAAGGTAGCCAATCCTGAGTGAAAGGTAGCCAATCCTGAGTACAATGAAAGGTAGCCAATCCTGAGTACAATGAAAGGTAGCCAATCCTGAGTACAATGAAAGGTAGCCAATCCTGAGTACAATGAAAGGTAGCCAATCCTGAGTACAATGAAAGGTAGCCAATCCTGAGTACAATGAAAGGTAGCCAATCCTGAGTACAATGAAAGGTAGCCAATCCTGAGTACAATGAAAGGTAGCCAATCCTGAGTACAATGAAAGGTAGCCAATCCTGAGTACAATGAAAGGTAGCCAATCCTGAGTACAATGAAAGGTAGCCAATCCTGAGTACAATGAAAGGTAGCCAATCCTGAGTACAATGAAAGGTAGCCAATCCTGAGTACAATGAAAGGTAGCCAATCCTGAGTACAATGAAAGGTAGCCAATCCTGAGTACAATGAAAGGTAGCCAATCCTGAGTACAATGAAAGGTAGCCAATCCTGAGTACAATGAAAGGTAGCCAATCCTGAGTACAATGAAAGGTAGCCAATCCTGAGTACAATGAAAGGTAGCCAATCCTGAGTACAATGAAAGGTAGCCAATCCTGAGTACAATGAAAGGTAGCCAATCCTGAGTACAATGAAAGGTAGCCAATCCTGAGTACAATGAAAGGTAGCCAATCCTGAGTACAATGAAAGGTAGCCAATCCTGAGTACAATGAAAGGTAGCCAATCCTGAGTACAATGAAAGGTAGCCAATCCTGAGTACAATGAAAGGTAGCCAATCCTGAGTACAATGAAAGGTAGCCAATCCTGAGTACAATGAAAGGTAGCCAATCCTGAGTACAATGAAAGGTAGCCAATCCTGAGTACAATGAAAGGTAGCCAACCCTGAGTACAATGAAAGGTAGCCAATCCTGAGTACAATGAAAGGTAGCCAATCCTGAGTACAATGAAAGGTAGCCAATCCTGAGTACAATGAAAGGTAGCCAATCCTGAGTACAATGAAAGGTAGCCAATCCTGAGTACAATGAAAGGTAGCCAATCCTGAGTACAATGAAAGGTAGCCAATCCTGAGTACAATGAAAGGTAGCCAATCCTGAGTACAATGAAAGGTACACCCTTAACCCATTAATATCAGGTAAATGGTCGACGAGTCCAAGACTTGTCACAACTTTTCCTGAAAGTTGCCAGATTGGACATACTACTAAACATTTTGAGTTGCTTTACCAAATAAAGCTGCCGAAGCCTACATACCATAACCCTAATACATTAGGACTCAGATATTGGCGTTTGTTAGAGCGTGTTGGCCCACTTGTGTCCTTGAATATTATTATAATATAAAGCTATTATTAGCTTAATAAAGCTAAAGTTAGCTATTCTTAGAATTGTCTTGAGGTTATTTTGAGATGATTTCGGGGCTTTTTTTTTTTTAGTGTCCCCGCGGCCCGGTCCTCGACCAGGCCTCCACCCCCAGGAAGCAGCCCGTGACAGCTGATTAACACCCAGGTACCTATTTTACTGCTAGGTAACAGGGGCATAGGGTGAAAGAAACTCTGCCCAATGTTTCTCGCCGGCGCCTGGGATCGAACCCAGGACCACAGGATCACAAGTCCAGCGTGCTGTCCGCTCGGCCGACCGGCTCCCTTGTTATATAGTTATTGTTAATTGTTAAAGAATAACAAGAATTGTTAAAGTAACAAGTAATTTATGTCTGGGAAGACTTGTAATGATTGTTACTGTAGGGCATAAAACGTTTTTTTTTTTTTGGGGGGGCGGGGGTCATTTTTGGTCAAAATGACAAAAAAACCATTATACTACATGACATGGGGCATAACATTGTTTGGTTGGTATTAAAAGGTAAAAATATAATTCAACAATTCAGCACTTATGTTAATCTAGAAAAAGAGAGAAAATTATCACAGGGGAACATCATCCCAGATTTGCTAATGCACAGTTAATGGCTTTCATCTGATGTGGTGTTCATTAACGGTGTTCATTAACGGTGTTCATTCAGTGTGAACTGACAGGTGGAGCAGGCGATTTGTTCTTCATAATCCCCATCATAATCATAACTATTTGTAAATGTTAATTTTACATATATAATTAGTATATATAATGACACATATAATTAGTATATATAATGACACATATATTAGTATATATAATTACTTATATAATTTTTAGTTTATAAAAAAACAGTAAAATTATTTGTCGTTGAGAACGTGAAAATAGTAACGTAACATGAAATATCTATAGTTTATAACTGTACTCTGAAGAATTAAGACATATTTAAAAGATATATTTAGCAATGATTTTTATTATAATTTTTTTTATCTTTATTCAATAATATACATTATAAATCATATATATATCAATTTTGGCAAGGCAATACTACACTACATACACAGTAGTACAATTATCAGTAAACAAGTGCTTTACATTATCAAAGAGCATGAACTTTAAACCCCTAAATGTTATAATATTTTTCTTTAAATGATTTACAAAATTGGAGATTATATTTTCATTAATTTACAGGGGAAATTATTACCTTTATATATATTGTAAATAATTCTCAGTAAACAAATTTTCCATATCCTCACCGAGCATGAGCCGTAAACCCCAAATGTTATACCTGATCCTGCCTCGCAAGAACTTCAATATTTTGTCTACTGAGTAACCTTCCTGCCTGCCTATCCACACACAGTAACCCTCCTGTCTGCCTATCCACACACAGTAACCCTCCTGCCTGCCTATCCACACACAGTAACCCTCCTGCCTGCCTATCCACACACAGTAACCCTCCTGCCTGCCTATCCACACACAGTAACCCTCCTGCCTGCCTATCCACACACAGTAACCCTCCTGCCTGCCTATCCACACACAGTAACCCTCCTGCCTGCCTATCCACTCACAGTAACCCTCCTGCCTGCCTATCCACACACAGTAACCCTCCTGCCTGCCTATCCACACACAGTAACCCTCCTGCCTGCCTATCCACACACAGTAACCCTCCTGCCTGACTATCCTCACACAGTAACCCTCCTGCCTGCCTATCCACACACAGTAACCCTCCTGCCTGCCTATCCACACACAGTAACCCTCCTGCCTGCCTATCCACACACAGTAACCCTCCTGCCTGCCTATCCACACACAGTAACCCTCCTGCCTGCCTATCCACACACAGTAACCCTCCTGCCTGCCTATCCACACACAGTAACCCTCCTGCCTGCCTATCCACACACAGTAACCCTCCTGCCTGCCTATCCACACACAGTAACCCTCCTGCCTGCCTATCCACACACAGTAACTCCTCCTGCCTGTACACACACAGTAACCCTCCTGTCTGCCTATCCACACACAGTAACCCTCCTGCCTGCCTATCCACACACAGTAACCCTCCTGCCTGTAACCCTCCTGCCTGCCTACACACAGTAACCCTCCTGCCTGCCTTTCCACACACAGTAACCCTCCTGCCTGCCTGTACACACACAGTAACTCTCCTGCCTGCCTATCCACACACAGTAACCCTCCTGCCTGCCTATCCACACACAGTAACCCTCCTGCCTGCCTATCCACACACAGTAACCTCCTGCCTGACTATCCACACACAATAACCCTCCTGCCTGCCTATCCACACACAATAACCTTCCTGCCTGACTATCCACACACAATAACCTTCCTGCCTGACTATCCACACACAAAAAATGTAATCAGAAAGTAGCATAATTATTGTATTCTTAATTTTATTCCATTTTATGTCAATATGAAACATTAAAAACCTCATTAACTTCACTCTAATACTTGGTCCACATTAAGCTTTAAGAGTCTCTTAAGTGTCTCTAATCCAGTTTACAAGAACAACTTTCTGCTAACAGAAATAAAATATATGCATATTATTTTCCATTTCAGTACATTGGTCACACCTATTGTTGTCCTTAATGCCCAACATCAACAACCTATCATTAGTAGGAAGGGTCTCATGAATGTAGCGATACAATAGCTCACGTTGTTTTGGGGAAATATATTTAACATGAAGGTTTGCCCATATTACTTGCCAGCTAAAGAGTGGATATGCCTCCTCTACTCTTGGAACTATATTTGGTAGTATAACATCATACACTTGTTTACTGTTCATCATTAAAAAACCTTCAATATTACAAATCCGCCTGAGAACATCAATTGTACATGTATAAATGTGAGGTGAAATAAAGGCAAGGTCAGTATACTCTGGCATATGTATCAAGGTCAGTATACTCTGGCATATGTATCAAGGTCAGTATACTCTGGCATGGCATATGTATCAAGGTCACTATACTCTGGCATATGTATCACCAGTATACTCTGGCATATGTATCAAGGTCACTATACTCTGGCATATGTATCAAGGTCAGTGTACTCTGGCATATGTATCAAGTAGCTAACACGTAATTTACAAAAATAATGTCCTAGCGCATTTCGCATTTACACTATTCCTCTGCATTATCTCCTGTCTACATGTAACAAATAATATAGCCAATGACTTATGATAGACCTTCAGTTTCCTATTCCACCGTTTTTCTTACCTTTACATAGAGTAGTCCATTTAATTGGTTGGTATCCACCATACCATACATATCTAAAAATAGTTTAGTCAATCTCCATAGCACTTTTTTGTCTATTGGGAAACAGTGAGACAAATACCACACTATAAACAAAATTTTGCAGTTGATTATTACAGCCTTCTAAAACAGAGTTTATTTCTTATTTGACAACATATTCGTAGCAACTATTATATTCCCACATAGTACTTGCCAATTCGTAACCAATGTTGTTCCATATGTTTTACACCAGCAAACCCCAAGAGCTTTCATAGACTCCATTACCTTGAATAATGAACCTGTCCAGATAACTTCATTACAACAACTGCCAAGCCCCATCATACACGTCTTGTTCTTGTTAATGACAGCACCCGTTGCTCGCTCATAGTTGTCCAACTCATCCTGAACATTCACCACCGAGTCTTGTGTCGACACAAAAATAGTTGTATCGTCTGCATAACCAACAACAGGAAGTGTCATAGCATTAGGAAGACGAGGTGGAACAATAAAGTCATTGCTTTTTATTGCCAAGTACAGTGGCTCTTGAAACATAATAATATAAAATCATTGAAAGGGGACATCCCTGACGCACAGATCGTTCAACTGAAAAAGGTTTACTCAAGACACGATTGATACTCACGTTGCTCCGACACTGTTTATAAAGCATATGGATCCAATCAATAAATGTTTGTGCCACTCCTACTCTTTCCAGTATTTCTAATACAAACTGAACATCAACGCGGTTAGAAGCTTTCGACCAGTCGAGGTTTATCATGGAGGAAGGAACATTATTCTCAGACACATAATATACAACATCCCTAATTACATTATTACAATTGATTATGAATCTTCCAAGAAACACCACACAACAGTTCCTTTGATATAATTTTATCCATTGCAATCCTAAGTCTATATCAATAGCATTATGCATCAAAATAGTATGATGACATAACTCATCCTTAACATTGCAATCCACATTAGGTGGATTTGTTCACTTAAGTCAATTTTCCAACAATTTCGAGATTTTTTATAATCCTGGTTTAGCAAGGAAAGTGGCCTCCAGTTCGTTAGAATATGCAATTCACTCGTTTTAGGTATCATCTTAAATCCCATGAGATTGTGACATGCTAAACTTCCTATGTTGTTTGCTATACTGCACCACTTGTACAAAGTCTTTACCAATGACATCCCATAGATACAAATACAATTCCGCCAGGAACCCATCACAGCCAGGTGATTTACCCTTCTTTAAAAACTTGACCACACTCTACACCTCCTGCTCTACTACATCTCAAATTTAGAGTTGTCAGATTTAGAATCACAACCTATTTTCCGTTTCAACTTATACAAATCGTTACAATATTGAGTGAAGCAAAGAGGTGTATAACAGTCTATATCACAATTTATATTTTAGCTTAAAGTGAATCATATTTAGCTAACAATTTGAAAGATGAAATAATTGGAAAAGTAAAGTGTTGTTTATCTTCAGAGCAGTTAAAGATATTTCCAAAATTTACATAACAAAAGTAGGACAAAGGAATATAATTTAAATCAAATATAATTACTCTAGGTATTTATTCAACAAATTTTCACACCCTCAACACTCAATCACCAGACTGTTGTGTTATCTCGGAGCAAAATTATCCCCAACACACAGTTCACACAGCATAGGTCTAATTCCAATAGAACTCAAAACGCGTATCAGTAATCCATCTGTTTATGACAGTAGCTCCTTCAAAATTTCATATATCCTCCTGGGGGTCTCCTTGCTTCCTCTGTTGACTAGTTATAGTCTATCCTGTATACCTGTTATACCAATATATATCATTCATTCTTAAGTTGAATTTCCTGACAATTAATTTCATTTTCCTGGAAAAGTTAGAGTGGCCAGTGACTAGTGATTGACTGAAAAAAATATAAAAATATTGAGTTAGCTGGATGGGCGAGTCCCTTCAGACAAAGGATGTCACTCGTGTGTGAAACTATTTCTTCAGGTGTGGGTGTGGACACCAGGCTTCAGGTGTGGGTGTGGACACCAGGCTTCAAGTGTGGGTGTGGACACCAGGCTTCAGGTGTGGGTGTCGACACCAGGTTTCAAGTGTTGATGTGGACACCAGGCTTCAAGTGTGGGTGAGGACACCAGGCTTCAAGTGTGGGTGGGGACACCAGGCTTCAGGTGTGGGTGTGGACACCAGGCTTCAAGTGTGGGGGGGGGGACACCAGGCTTCAGGTGTAGATGTGGACACCAGGCTTCAAGTGTGGGTGTGGACACCAGGCTTCAAGTGTGGGTGGGGACACCAGGCTTCAAGTGTGGGTGTGGACACCAGGCTTCAAGTGTGGGTGGGGACACCATGCTTCAAGTGTGGGTGTGGACACCAGGCTTCAAGTGTGGGTGTGGACACCAGTATTCAAGTGTGGGTGTGGACACCAGGCTTCATGTGTGGGTGGGGACACCAGGCTTCAAATGTAGGTGGGGACACCAGGCTTCAAGTGTGGGTGTGGACACCAGGCTCTAAGTGTGGGTTGGGACACCAGGCTTCAAGTGTGGGTGTGGACACTAAGCTTTAAGTGTTGGTGTGGACACCAGGCTTCAAGTGTGGGTGGGTGTGGACACCAGGCTTCAAGTGTGGGTGTGGACACCAGGCTTCAAGTGTGGGTGTAGACACCAGGCTTCAAGTGTGGGTGTGGACACCAGGCTTTAAGTGTGGGTGGGGACACCAGAATTCAAGTGTGGGTGTGGACACCAGGCTTCAAGTGTGGGTGGGGACACCAGGCTTTAAGTGTTGGTTTGGACACCAGGCTTCACGTGTGAGTGGGTGTGGACACCAGGCGTCAAGTGTGGGTGTGGACACCAGGCTTCAGGTGTGGGTGTGGACACCAGGCTTCAGGTGTGGGTGTGGACACCAGGCTTCAAGTGTGGGTGTGGACACCAGGCTTCAAGTGTGGGTGTGGACACCAGGCTTCAAGTTTGGGTGGGGACACCAGGCTTCAAGTGTGGGAGTGGACACCAGGCTTCAAGTGTGGGTGGGGACACCAGGCTTCAGGTGTGGGTGTGGACACCAGGCTTCAAGTGTGGGTGTGGATACCAGGCTACAAGTGTGGGTGTGGACACCAGGCTTCAAGTGTTGGTGTGGACACCAGGCTTCAAGTGTGGGTGTAGAGACCAGGCTTCAGGTGTGGGTGTGGACACCAGGCTTCAAGTGTGGGTGTGGACACCAGCCTTCAAGTGTTGGTGTGGACACCAGGCTTCAGGTGTGGGTGTGGACACCAGGCTTCAGGTGTGGGTGTGGACATCAGGCTTCAGGTGTGGGTGGGTGTGGACACCAGGCTTCAAGTGTGGGTGGGGACACCAGGCTTCAAGTGTGGGTGGGGACACCAGGCTTCAAGTGTGGGTGGGGACACCAGGCTTCAGGTGTGGGTGTGGACACCAGGCTTCAAGTGTGGGTGGGGACACCAGGCTTCAAGTGTGGGTGTGGACACCAGGCTTCAAGTGTGGGTGTGGACACCAGGCTTCAAGTGTGGGTGTGTACACCAGGCTTCAAGTGTGGGTGTGGACACCAGGCTTCAAGTGTGGGTGTGGACACCAGGCTTCATGTGTGGGTGGGGACACCAGGCTTCAAGTGTGGGTGGGGACAACAGGCTTTAAGTGTGGGTGTGGACACCAGGCTCTAAGTGTGGGTTGGGACACCAGGCTTAAAGTGTGGGTGTGGACACTAAGCTTTAAGTGTTGGTGTGGACACCAGGCTTCAAGTGTGGGTGGGTGTGGACACCAGGCTTTAAGTGTGCGTGGGGACACCAGGCTTCAAGTGTGGGTGTGGACATCAAGCTTCAAGTGTGGGTGTGGACATCAAGCTTCAAGTGTGGGTGGGGACACCAGGCTTTTAGTGTTTGGGTGGACACCAGGCTTCAAGTGTGGGTGTGGACACCAGGCTTTAAGTGTGGGTGGGGACACCAGACTTCAAGTGTGGGTGTGGACACCAGACTTGAAGTGAAGGTGGGGACACCAGGCTTCAAGTGTGGGTGAGTGTGGACACCAGGCCTCAAGTGTGGGTGGGGACACCAGGCTTCAAGTGAAGGCGGGGACACCAGGCTTCAAGTGTGGGTGTGGACACCAGGCTTCAAGTGTGGGTGTGGACACCAGGCTTCAAGTGTGGGTGTGGACACCAGGCTTCAAGTGTGGGTGTGGACACCAGGCTTCAAGTGTGGGTGTGGACACCAGGCTTCAAGTGTGGGTGTGGACACGAGGCTTCAAGTGTGGGTGGGGACACCATGCTTCAAGTGTGGGTGTGGACACCAGGCTTCAAGTGTGGGTGGGGACACCAGGCTTCAAGTGTGGGTGTGGACACCAGGCTTCAAGTGTGGGTGGGGACACCAGGCTTCAAGTGTGGGTGTGGACACCAGGCTTCAAGTGTGGGTGTGGACACCAGGCTTCAAGTGTGGGTGTGGACACCAGGCTTCAAGTGTGGGTGTGGACACCAGGCTTCAAGTGTGGGTGTGGACACCAGGCTTCAAGTGTGGGTGTGGACACCAGGCTTCAAGTGTGGGTGTGGACACCAGGCTTCAAGTGTGGGTGTGGACACCAGGCTTCAAGTGTGGGTGTGGACACCAGGCTTCAAGTGTGGGTGGGGACACCAGGCTTCAAGTGTGGGTGTGGACACCAGGCTTCAAGTGTGGGTGGGGACACCAGGCTTCAAGTGAAGGTGGGGACACCAGGCTTCAAGTGTGGGTGTGGACACCAGGCTTCAAGTGTGGGTGGGGACACCAGGCTTCAAGTGTGGGTGTGGACACCAGGCTTCAAGTGTGGGTGTGGACACCAGGCTTCAGGTGAAGGTGGGGACACCAGGCTTCAAGTGTGGGTGTGGACACCAGGCTTCAAGTGTGGGTGTGGACACCAGGCTTCAGGTGAAGGTGGGGACACCAGGCTTCAAGTGTGGGTGTGGACACCAGGCTTCAAGTGTGGGTGTGGACACCAGGCTTCAAGTGTGGGTGTGGACACCAGGCTTCAAGTGTGGGTGTGGACACCAGGCTTCAAGTGTGGGTGTGGACACCAGGCTTCAAGTGTGGGTGTGGACACGAAGCTTCAAGTGTGGGTGGGGACACCATGCTTCAAGTGTGGGTGTGGACACCAGGCTTCAAGTGTGGGTGGGGACACCAGGCTTCAAGTGTGGGTGTGGACACCAGGCTTCAAGTGTGGGTGGGGACACCAGGCTTCAAGTGTGGGTGTGGACACCAGGCTTCAAGTGTGGGTGTGGACACCAGGCTTCAAGTGTGGGTGTGGACACCAGGCTTCAAGTGTGGGTGTGGACACCAGGCTTCAAGTGTGGGTGTGGACACCAGGCTTCAAGTGTGGGTGTGGACACCAGGCTTCAAGTGTGGGTGTGGACACCAGGCTTCAAGTGTGGGTGTGGACACCAGGCTTCAAGTGTGGGTGTGGACACAAGGCTTCAAGTGTGGGTGGGGACACCATGCTTCAAGTGTGGGTGTGGACACCAGGCTTCAAGTGTGGGTGGGGACACCAGGCTTCAAGTGAAGGTGGGGACACCAGGCTTCAAGTGTGGGTGTGGACACCAGGCTTCAAGTGTGGGTGGGGACACCAGGCTTCAAGTGTGGGTGTGGACACCAGGCTTCAAGTGTGGGTGTGGACACCAGGCTTCAGGTGAAGGTGGGGACACCAGGCTTCAAGTGTGGGTGTGGACACCAGGCTTCAGGTGAAGGTGGGGACACCAGGCTTCAAGTGTGGGTGTGGACACCCACACTTGAATATTTAAGATCAATAAATGGTATTACAATCTAGAACAAGATATTTTTGTCAATTTTGCATTGGTGAGGAAAATAATCCAAAGCCTTAATTAAATATGGTAATAGAGTTTACCAGAGCAGACTCCCCTTCAGGGGCTGCTCTGGACGCCTCCCTAACGGGTCAAAGCCCGCTATATATTAACGCTTCGACTCAGATCTCACAGTATTAGTTATAATTTACCAAAGTTGCCTTAGTTAATGCTATGGCAATTATTTAAAACCCACAAACATATCGGTGAATTATCACTGATTCAATTAAACAAATAAGTGCGAGGTAGGTGGGAAGTTTATTAGTTCCCCGCGAGGGCTCATGTGACGTGTTGCTGCCTTTGTGACGTGTTGCTGCCCATGTGACGTGTTGCTGCCCATGTGACGTGCTGCTGCCCATGTGACGTGTTGCTGCCCATGTGACGTGTTGCTGCCCATGTGACGTGCTGCTGCCCATGTGACGTGCTGCTGCACATGTGACGTGCTGCTGCCCATGTCACGTGTTGCTGC
Source organism: Procambarus clarkii (assembly GCF_020424385.1). NCBI lineage: Eukaryota > Metazoa > Arthropoda > Malacostraca > Decapoda > Cambaridae > Procambarus > Procambarus clarkii. Next base: position 21,644,076 of record NC_059592.1, read on the forward strand.
CCATGTGACGTGCTGCTGCCCATGTGACGTGTTGCTGCCCATGTGACGTGTTGCTGCCCATGTGACGTGCTGCTGCCCATGTGACGTGCTGCTGCCCATGTGACGTGCTGCTGCCCATGTGACGTGTTGCTGCCCATGTCGGGTGCTGCTGCCCATGTGACGTGTTGCTGCCCATGTGACGTGTTGCTGCCCATGTGACGTGCTGCTGCCCATGTGACGTGCTGCTGCCCATGTGACGTACTGCTGCCCATGTGACGTGTTGCTGCCCATGTGACGTGCTGCTGCCCATGTGACGTGCTGCAGCCCATGTGACGTACTGCTGCCCATGTGACGTGCTGCTGCCCATGTGACGTGTTGCTGCCCATGTGACGTGTTGCTGCCCATGTGACGTGCTGCTGCCCATGTGACGTGCTGCTGCCCATGTGACGTGCTGCTGCCCATGTGACGTGTTGCTGCCCATGTGACGTGTTGCTGCCCATGTGACGTGTTGCTGCCCATGTGACGTGCTGCTGCCCATGTGACGTGTTGCTGCCCATGTGACGTGCTGCTGCCCATGTGACGTGTTGCTGCCCATGTGACGTGCTGCTGCCCATGTGACGTGCTGCTACCCATGTGACGTGCTGCTACCCATGTCAGGTGCTGCTGCCCATGTGACGTGCTGCTGCCCATGTGACGTGCTGCTACCCATGTGACGTGCTGCTACCCGTGTCACGTGCCCATATCTCATCCTCCGCAACTATTATCCATAATTCTTTTTCAGGATTAAGAAGTGACGTTCTAAAGACTAATTGAATGAACCAAAAAAGTACTACAGTGTCACAAACAATAATGAGTACTGCAAATTAGAGTAAATCAAGCCAGAAACCATATGGTCTTGGCCGAACCCCAAAATAATGTACTTGTTATTAACTTGAATAGGTCGCCTACTAGAGTCCAACCGGAGCACACCGGAACCCAGCTAATGATAGTGGTGATAGTTTGGGTCATAAATTGACGTCAATTGATTTATGTATATGTCATAAATTATTTTTCCACAGGTCTCCTGTCATGCTATGTGGTTTTTACCCCCAAAACACCTGAGTGAATCGTTTGATATTATTTAGTTGCGGAAATATTGAATTCAACTATAATTTGTTTTTAATAAATAACATTCAGCATAAAATTTATTCGGAATTGATAGGCATTCAAAAAACATTTTTGTTGTGGATTGGGCAAAGTGCACCGAGACGAATCAGTGTTTTTGTTGTTATAATCTTATTGTTTCAGTATAAAAGTGGAACTCCTCGGCAGATATCCAACTTCAGCGACTTTATGCTCCAATCACTAATTGTTTCCCCAACAACTAAACTGCATGAAGGATGCTGCGCTGGCAAAATTAGCTATTGTTTGTGTTTACATTTTTTAGTTTATACGAGATTTCTTGAGTAGTTTGTTGTTTTTCCGACAGAGAAATTCTGCAGTTTTTAATTAATAATGTTTAATTCTGAAATTTCTTAGATATTTGTTAAGTTTACATGCTGTTTTAAGAATTAACTTTAGGAATTAAGTTGAGAAGTAAATACCACAATTGCACAACGTTACTAAAAAATGTGTTTAAAATTAGAGACAAACATTCAGTAAAACGAACAAAACGCACTTTCCTTAATAAAAAAATAAACATATGTAAGATCGAATAAAATTAATAATTCAATATATAAATAAAACATATGTCTATACTAATTGATAAGTATTTGTCTATAAGTCTGTGCCTTACACTGTTTGCACAACTATTAGATTATTATAAACAAACAAAATAGTATGAGCAAATCCACAAGGACCGTGACGAGGGTTCGAATCTACGTCCGAGAGGATCCCAGACGCTGCCTTAATCGACTGAGCTACGACATGGTACAAGAATTGCAACCGGGAAATTACCTGACCTACCGCGGGTCCTGGTAGTGACTGCAGGACCCGCGGTACGTCAGGATGATTTCTCGGTTGCAATTCTTTTACCATGTCGTAGCTCAGTCGATTAAGGCAGCGTCTGGGATCCTCTCGGACGTAGGTTCGAACCCTCATCACGGCCCTTGTGGATTTGTTCACTTGATGCATCACGCTATTGTGATTTCTGTCTGTAACATAGTATGAATCTAATGACCTGTTGCTGATTAAACAATGTTGTTATCCTTCATGTATAACGGATACAATTTTATCTGATTACAAAACTATGTTTTAAAATTTGTTTCACATTGAAAAACAAATTAGAAAAAGATTAAAAACTCTATTTATCTGAGAAAATAAACAGTTTTGTTAAGAGAAACATTTAACTATTTGGAATGTATTGAATTAATCTTAAAATTGTAATTTAGTAAACATTTTATATAAAGGTTACTAAACCCGAGAAAACGTGTTATAATGTCTACACTGTTACTTAACATGTTGGAAAACCAATTGGACAAATAAACAGTGATTGCTCTAAGATTTATATAAAAAAAGCAAAAACCTATATCAAGTATATGAAATCTAAGATGACCAAACTACACACTAGAAGATAAGGAGACGACGACGTTTCTGTCCGTCCTGGACCGTTATCAAGTCGGTTGTCAGACTTGGTAATGAACCAGATCAGACTTGAAGGCCAGAAGATGAGGAGGCAACGTCTGGTACGTGGTCGTCGCCTCGTCTCCTGGTGTGGGGTTTGGTCAGCATATCTTCAGACACGTTATTGTGACTCATCGTCTGTATATCAAATCTTAAATCAGGCAAATCTAAACTAATATTTATGCTGCAAAATAAGAGTGAGCAATATAAAGGCTTACGTATAACGAATCGCTACCCATGTATCCTGTCCTCATATATACATGGGATACACATGTTTCCCATGTATCCTCTCATGCGTTATCTTGCCTTGGTGTCCTGCTCTTATTATTGCCAATTTGAGCGCAATTCAGCTCCCAATATGGAGAACATCATCTAGGTATTCTGCTCTCAACATGGCAACATTACTCAGGTATTCTGCTCTCAACATGGTAACATTACTCAGGTATTCTGCTCTCAACATGGCAACATTACTCAGGTATTCTGCTCTCAATATGGCAACATTACTCAGGTATTCTGCTCTCAATATGGCAACATTACTCAGGTATTCTGCTCTCAATATGGCAACATTACTCAGGTATTCTGCTCTCAATATGGCAACATTACTCAGGTATTCTGCTCTCAATATGACAACATTACTCAGGTATTCTGCTCTCAATATGGCAACATTACTCAGGTATTCTGCTCTCAATATGGCAACATTACTCAGGTATTCTGCTCTCAATATGGCAACATTACTCAGGTATTCTGCTCGCAATATGGCAACATTACTCAGGTATTCTGCTCGCAATATGGCAACATTACTCAGGTATTCTGCTCGCAATATGGCAACTTTAGCCACGTACTTTACTCACAATATTGCAACATTAGCCAGGTTTTCTACTCACAATATAGAGACATTAGCCAGATATTCTGCTCAGCACATGGCATCACTACTCAGGCATTCTACTGACAATGTGGCAACATTGGCCAGGAATACTTCTCGCACTGTGGCAACATAAGCGAAGTTTTTATCTCACAATATGGCTACATTAGCCGGGCATGTGATAAATTGACTTTTGGGATTTATATTTATTTAGTTTATATTAATTTATTTAGTAATTTATATTTTTCGATAGCGGACTGTATGATTTAAAATGTCTCACAAATCGCTTTCACACACATTCAGTGTGGATTATGATATATTTATGTAGTCTTTCAATATAAATTATAATTAGTAGACCTTCACTGCAATGTTAGACTACATATGTTAGTAACTAAATGGGGAGGCCTTATCTGTATGGATGCTGCCTAGACGACCAGATATGAACCCGGACAAATACTCCTCTATGGGCGAGGCTGTCGTCACCACATGGACTGGCTGTACCAGTAGTTGTTAATTATGCTGCTTCTTCAATTACACCTGTCAAAGGGCACACAATAATAGTAGTAATCCTAAGTCTGTCAGCTGTATCAGGGGAAATATTTCATTATTTATTAGATGAGGTTAATAATAATAATTACCTCGTTTTGTGTCTCGAAACACACGCTAACCGGATCACCCTATATGGTTACCTAACATTTCTGGCCAGGAATGAAAAGATAATAAATGGATTTCGGTAAGGACACTTCCATTATAGTAGACGATGCTGGTGTTAATAATGTGAGTACTATTAGTCCCGTAACACTGGTTCAAGGGTAAATTATAGGAGCGAGATTTGCTCCAGAGACTGTTGTTAAATTAAATGGCGACTGCCTGCTTCTCTGCCACTGACACATCTTCTCCAGATGTCGTCAAGAAGTGAAAAGTGGGCCTACATTTACGCTATTTTGGTACTGATAATTAAGTGCATTCAAGGGAAATGTTTTTATGATGTTTGCAGAGACCAGAGACTGATGTATTAAGAAGGATTCCCAATATTAGGTGGTGGATTTAATGACGACATGTGGCAATGATATCAGTTTCTACCGGAGGAAATTTTCACCAAGTCTCATTTTCTATGAGTTTATTTGAAAGTTGGTAAATGGTGTTGGTATTTCAGACAGGTCCCCCACTGTCACTGTGGTAGCCTCCCACTGTGGTAGTCTCCCACTGTGGTAGTCTCCCACTGTGGTAGTCTAACGCTGTGGTAGTCTAACGCTGTGGTAGTCTCCCACTGTGGTAGTCTCCCACTGTGGTAGTCTCTTCCACTGTGGTTGTCTCGCTCACTGTGGTAGTCGCTCACTGTGGTAGTCTCCCACTGTGGTAGTCTCCCACTGTGGTAGTCTCTCCCACTGTGGTAGTCTCGCCCACTGTGGTAGTCTCCCACTGTGGTAGTCTCCCACTGTGGTAGTCTCTTCCACTGTGGCTGTCTCGCTCACTGTGGTAGTCTCCCACTGTGGTAGTCTCGCCCACTGTGGTAGTCTCCCACTGTGGTAGTCTCGCCCACTGTGGTAGTCTCCCACTGTGGTTGTCTCTCCCACTGTGGTTGTCTCGCCCACTGTGGTAGTCTCCCACTGTGGTAGTCTCGCCCACTGTGGTAGTCTCGCCCACTGTGGTAGTCTCGCCCACTGTGGTAGTCTCCCACTGTGGTAGTCTCTCCCACTGTGGTAGTCTCGCCCACTGAGGTAGTCTCGCCCACTGTGGTAGTCTCCCACTGTGGTAGTCTCCCACTGTGGTAGTCTCCCACTGTGGTAGTCTCCCACTGTGGTAGTCTCCCACTGTGGTAGTCTCTCCCACTGTGGTAGTCTCCCACTGTGGTAGTCTCCCACTGTGGTAGTCTCTCCCACTGTGGTAGTCTCTCCCACTGTGGTAGTCTTCCACTGTGGTAGTCTCCCACTGTGGTAGTCTCTCCCACTGTGGTAGTCTCTCCCACTGTGGTAGTCTCCCACTGTGGTAGTCTCTCCCACTGTGGTGGTCTCTCCCACTGTGGTAGTGTCCCACTGTGGTAGTCTCGCCCACTGTGGTAGTCTCGCCCACTGTGGTAGTCTCGCCCACTGTGGTAGTCTCCCACTGTGGTAGTCTCCCACTGTGGTAGTCTCCCACTGTGGTAGTCTCCCACTGTGGTAGTCTCCCACTGTGGTAGTCTCTCCCACTGTGGTAGTCTCTCCCACTGTGGTAGTCTCTCCCACTGTGGTAGTCTCTCCCACTGTGGTAGTCTCCCACTGTGGTAGTCTCTCCCACTGTGGTAGTCTCCCACTGTGGTAGTCTCTCACTGTGGTAGTCTCCCACTGTGGTAGTCTCTCTGTGGTAGTCTCGCCCACTGTGGTAGTCTCCCACTGTGGTAGTCTCGCCCACTGTGGTAGTCTCTCCCACTGTGGTTGTCTCTCCCACTGTGGTTGTCTCGCTCACTGTGGTAGTCTCCCACTGTGGTAGTCTCCCAATGTGGTATTCTCTCCCACTGTGGTAGTCTCTCCCACTGTGGTAGTCTCGCCCACTGTGGTAGTCTCGCCCACTGTGGTAGTCTCCCACTGCGGTAGTCTCCCACTGTGGTAGCCTCCCACTGTGGTAGTCTCCCACTGTGGTAGTCTCCCACTGTGGTAGTCTAACGCTGTGGTAGTCTCCCACTGTGGTAGTCTCCCACTGTGGTAGTCTCTTCCACTGTGGTTGTCTCGCTCACTGTGGTAGTCGCTCACTGTGGTAGTCTCCCACTGTGGTAGTCTCCCACTGTGGTAGTCTCTCCCACTGTGGTAGTCTCGCCCACTGTGGTAGTCTCCCACTGTGGTAGTCTCCCACTGTGGTAGTCTCCCACTGTGGTAGTCTCTTCCACTGTGGCTGTCTCGCTCACTGTGGTAGTCTCCCACTGTGGTAGTCTCGCCCACTGTGGTAGTCTCCCACTGTGGTAGTCTCCCACTGTGGTAGTCTCCCACTGTGGTCTCTCCCACTGTGGTTGTCTCGCCCACTGTGGTAGTCTCCCACTGTGGTAGTCTCCCACTGTGGTAGTCTCTCCCACTGTGGTAGTCTTCCCACTGTGGTAGTCTCCCACTGTGGTAGTCTCTCCCACTGTGATAGTCTCGCCCACTGTGGTAGTCTCGCCCACAGTGGTAGTCTCCCACTGTGGTAGTCTCCCACTGTGGTAGTCTCCCACTGTGGTAGTCTCTCCCACTGTGGTAGTCTCCCACTGTGGTAGTCTCCCACTGTGGTAGTCTCTCCCACTGTGGTAGTCTCTCCCACTGTGGTAGTCTCCCACTGTGGTAGTCTCCCACTGTGGTAGTCTCTCCCACTGTGGTAGTCTCCCACTGTGGTAGTCTCCCACTGTGGTAGTCTCCCACTGTGGTAGTCTCGCCCACTGTGGTAGTCTCGCCCACTGTGGTAGTCTCGCCCACTGTGGTAGTCTCTCCCACTGTGGTAGTCTCTCCCACTGTGGTAGTCTCCCACTGTGGTAGTCTCCCACTGTGGTAGTCTCCCACTGTGGTAGTCTCGCCCACTGTGGTAGTCTCGCCCACTGTGGTAGTCTCTCCCACTGTGGTAGTCTCCCACTGTGGTAGTCTCCCACTGTGGTAGTCTCTCCCACTGTGGTAGTCTCGCCCATTAATCTTCTTAATCTATCGTGCTCGGAACGCGAAATAAGAGTTTGACGTCATAGAATCTTCATTTCTGTGCAATAAACTGCAATTTCCATTTGAATGAATATAAATAAGCACTCAAGAGCCTTCCTTTTAATATCGCTTTTTTTATGTTCTTATCTTTGCTTCGAATTCAACTTGAATTGCCTGTTTGAACTCTTCATTAACAGCTCTCTGAAATTATATTTAGGTGTTTTGAATTTCTCAAGTTTCTATATTACGCAGTTGAATGTAAAATTGGCCAAATGAAGGAAGACTTTTTTAATCATGGAACTTATCTTTTTTTAGTATTGAGAGTGAGATACCAATTTAAAATTCTGATTCCCAGTATATTTCCCTTAAGGTTTTATACCTTATCTTATCTGTCTCACAGCAGTATTACCACCAGTCAATTACTTAACAAATATACTTTATATATATATATATATATATATATATATATATATATATATATATATATATATATATATATATATATATATATATATATATATATATATATATATATGTCGTATAGTAGCCAGAACGTAAACTTCTCAGCCTACTAAATAAGACCGAAAAAGTAAGATTAATAATAATAACACGAATTTTCTCAAGTTTTCACTGTTGATGGTGAATTCAATTCTCCAAAATTCATTTTTTTTTCGACTACCTAACCTACCTAACCTAACCTAACCTAACATTTTTCGGCTACCTAACCTAACCTAACCTATAAAGATAGGTTAGGTTAGGTTAGGTAGGGTTGGTTAGGTTCGGTCATATATCTACGTTAATTTTAACTCCAAATAAAAAAAATTGACTTCATACATAATGAAATGGGTAGCTTTATCATTTCATACGAAAAAAATTAGAGAAAATATATTAATTTAGGAAAACTTGGCTTATTAGGCAAATCGGGCCTTGCATAGTAGGCTGAGAAGGGCGTTCTGGCTACTAGGTACGACATATATATATATATATATATATATATATATATATATATGTAATATATATATTACTGTGCTCAACACTGTAACTCACAGTGGGCCTTTGTTTATAGTTATAGTCCAGGGTGGCTTCTTTATTATTTACTTTAGTTTCCCCTGATTTGTATCCTTAATACTCATTTTAAGTGTTGACAATTTGTTCTGTTGTATTTTAAGTGTTGACAATTTGTTCTGTTGTATTTTAAGTGTTGACAATTTGTTCTGTTGTATTTTAAGTGTTGACAATTTGTACTGTTGTATTTGTTTCAATTAGGACATATAATATACCTTTGGTGATCAGGTTTGTGTGATATATATGTTTCTTACAAGGTGTTCCGACCACGGCGGTCTCCGGGGTTGGAGGTCCCTGTGCCCTTCTTCACCACCTTCGAGGTCAACCCCGGAACTCACAGTTCCTGCGACGGCGCTGGAACCAATCGTTTTGGCGTATACCTTTCCATTGGAGACTTTCGGCGCCGTGGAGAGGGGGGACCTGCTGCTTGGGTAACAGCTTCTCCCCCGAATCAACCTACCCTGGCTTTGCGCCCTGGTGAGGCCTTTCCACACCGACAACCAGAGCGCAACTCCATAGTCTCCTGAGACTGATGGATGCCTATTACTACATGGTGTCTAACTGGTAATAAATAGGAGTTTTAAATTGTTTTTATACATTTTCTGCCAGTTTGTAGTTATTAATATAAATATGAATTAGCTTTGAGTATCGGTGTGATAGTTATAAGGTTTTACGTTGATCACGTCACGTTCTGTAAGTGTTGTTTTGTAGCTAGTGTCGCTTTATATTTCTTATCTTTTAATTTATGTTCTTGTCCTGTATAAGTCCTTAGTTTTCCTGATTATTTCAATTAAATTGCGTATTTCAGATCTGATGATAAATGTGAGAAATATTTGAAAAGTCATGAATTTTACTTAAAGGAAAGAAGAATTTTTAACAAGATGTTTGTTATGTCAATGGCTTTCCTATTTATTATGATAGATATATATATATATATATATATATATATATATATATATATATATATATATATATATATATATATATATATATATATATATATATATATATATATATATATATATATATATATATATATATATATATATATATATATATATATATATATATATATATATATATATATATATTATTAAATATGACCGAAAAAGTAAGATTAATAATTCTAGTACGAATTTTCTCGATCTTTCTTATGTTTCTTTTCATTGTTGATGGTAATTGAAAAAATCAATTCTCCAAAATTCATTTTTATTTCTAGTCTGACGCGACACTTGAACGCGTTTGGTAACGCGTTCAAGTGTCGCGTTACGAAACAAGGATGGGACTGTGATACTGTTACGAAACAAGGATGGGACTGTGATACTGTTACGAAACAAGGATGGGACTGTGATACTGTTACGAAACAAGGATGGGACTGTGATACTGTTACGAAACAAGGATGAAACATCCCGCGTTACGAAACAAGAATGGATGATATTGTTACTGTGTCTCAAGGATGGGACACAGTAACAGTATACATCAGTAATATAAATTTCCACAGTAACACAATACATAATGAAACACAAAATAACAGTAACATGCTCACTTAATACTTTTAAAATCATGTATCCCGCATCCAAATGTATGAGTCTCAGACAAAGACGCAATACATTATATGTATAATGCAGCTGTATAATACAATTGGTGTCTGGATGAGTACACGTTTAAGCGTTCATGGTGTAATTAGTTTATGAAAGATGTCTTAAAATTGCATTATATTCAAAGAAATCTTTTTGCTTAGTGTTAGGTCAAAGTACAGCTGTTCACGTGTTCACTCCAGACACAGCTGTTCACGTGTTCACTCCAGACACAGCTGTTCACGTGTTCACTCCAGACACAGCTGTTCACGTGTTCACTCCAGACACAACTGTTCACGTGTTCACTCCAGACACAGCTGTTCACGTGTTCACTCCAGACACAGCTGTTCACGTGTTCACTCCAGACACAGCTGTTCACGTGTTCACTCCAGACACAGCTGTTCACGTGTTCACTCCAGACACAGCTGTTCACTTGTTCACTCCAGACACAACTGTTCACTTGTTCACTCCAGACACAACTGTTCATGTGTTCACTCCAGACACAACTGTTCACTTGTTCACTTCAGACACAACTGTTCATGTGTTCACTCCAGACACAACTGTTCACTTGTTCACTCCAGACACAACTGTTCACTTGTTCACTCCAGACACAACTGTTCATGTGTTCACTCCAGACACAACTGTTCACTTGTTCACTCCAGACACAACTGTTCACTTGTTCACTCCGGACACAACTGTTCACTTGTTCACTCCGGACACAACTGTTCACTTGTTCACTCCAGACACAACTGTTCACTTGTTCACTCCAGACACAACTGTTCACTTGTTCACTCCGGACACAACTGTTCACTTGTTCACTCCAGCCACAACTGTTCCCGTGTTCACTCCAGACACAACTGTTCCCGTGTTCACTCCAGACACAACTGTTCCCGTGTTCACTCCAGACACAACTGTTCCCGTGTTCACTCCAGACACAACTGTTCACTCCAGACACAACTGTTCACGTGTTCACTCCAGACACAACTGTACATTTGTTCACTCCAGACCCAACTGTTCACTTGTTCACTCCAGACAACTGTTCCCGTGTTCACTCCAGACACAACTGTTCACGTGTTCACTCCAGACTCAACTGTACATTTGTTCACTCCGGACACAACTGTTCACTTGTTCACTCCAGACAACTGTTCATGTGTTCACTCCAGGTACTTTTCTAATGATTTGCATAAAACACTTACAAATAAAGTTTCTAAATGTAACCTTAACTCACATATCGTAGAGTAGATGTCTCAAAGAACTCTACGATACTGGCGGGATCATTACACACAGCACAGTGAGACAGAGAGCCTCAATCCAACCCTCAAGTCAAAGTGAGAGAAGTTCACTTATTAATTTAGAGGGGTTCACTTATTAATTTAGAGGGGTTCACTTATTCATTTAGAGGGGTTCACTTATTCATTGAGAGGGGTTCACTTATTCATTGAGTATGGTTCACTTATTCATTGAAAGAGATTCACATATTCATTGAGAGGTATATAGGAAAGTCTGTCTCAGAATATTAATAATAATAATCATTAAATTCGATAGCTGCGAAGGATGACCCTATAATTAAAGGGAAAAATAATATAAATAAATATATTGAAATAAATCCAGGAATCAGTGCCTATGGATCTTATGGATATTAATAATATAATGTGAGAACATTTAGTAAACTGTATATTAAATTAAAATTATTGAGCAGCCTCGCACACACTCTTTGGGTTATTAAAATAATAGTACAAGGAAACTAATGCATTACTTGCACAATAAATTAGATACTAATGTGTATCAAATATAAGCCATTTAGATATCAAGAATATCAATAAAATTACATGGTAAAAATTATATCAATGATTAGTAAATAAATTAGATCTTATATTGAAGATCAAGAATTAACTAAATGTTAGTAATCTAGTAATTAGCAATAAACAGCGGCTTAGCTGTATGGTAGAAATAGATGTACGTGGTTGGGCAGTCACGTCAAGTATGCTTGTCGAAACAGGGCGTCTCAAAACACGTGTGGAGGTAGAAGGTTTGTCTCTCGTGTTGTCACGATGGCACAAGGTGAAACACAGTTAATATGCAAGAGATATCTACACCAATGATGACATACACCAATTTCTGAATGAAAGTGATGGCTCAATCAAGACTGGGACTAACGTTTTGTTATTTGGTGTCCATACGTCCTAGCGACGAGCAACCTACCCCTTGATACATCGTGATCACACTTTACCAAATAATAGTAGGACTTAGCGTAATTATGTTCGCCGAGACGAGTGTCAGACTGATGATGGAGTCACTCCGGAGCCCTGACATCCGCTGCTGCAAGGATTACACAAATACGGGCCGCTGAAATACGTGAGCTCCAGACACTGCTGGTTGCCAGAAATATGGCTGCTCTCTCCCCCTCTCCCGTCTCACCTGCGCATGCGCAATCGCATGGAGAGTTGATAAGGAGAATTCTTCTCCTATTATTCTCAAACCAGGCGAGATAATAAGGCTAGGTGTGTTTTATAAGAGAGCTAATATTAATTGAATTCTCGTCGTATAATAATTAATATGAAACGAAGTTCATATAGACGAAAAGCAAAAGGAGAAATTCTTTTCTCCATGATTCTCTGTGATAACAATGGGTACTGTTATATAGTGATCTTCAGCTAATAACACTATATTATTTGATCACTGGTTGATATAGTATCAGTTAATAAGTCTTAGGAAAGAAAACTACTATGAAGGGAGAATTGAACATAATTCTGTGAAATGTAGACGTTATCTTTCCCTCTGTTGAGTTGTCTGACGCGACGTCGCCATGAAGTAGGAAAGATCTGGCTCAGTAATTACGCAGTAGGAAAAGGTTTAATATTGTTCATCTACAAATTAGTAATATTATTAAATTACGATTGTTAATAAAAGGATAATTTATCGAAGTACTAAAAATGAGAAATAAGTGTTTGATATTTCCAACAAGGGGTTCACTTATTCATTGAGTAAGGCTCACACTTTTCATTGAAAAAGGTTTACTTATTCACTGAGAGGTTCACTTAACAAGTGCGTGAGCCTCGCTTATCATGAGAGAGCCCTCACTACCATTAGAGTGAGCCTGGACTATTATGTATGTAGAGAGGCAGACAGCGCCTCGTGCAGGGCAGACCCACGCCGCGACTTAAGCCCCAACACACACCTCTCCAAGTCATGTAATAGGGATGAATTAGGATAATTCACAGCCCATTATCACCCCGAGATGGTGGGGGGGGGAGGCCATTAGGCTCACTATCACGTGTTAGCCGGCAGTGTAAACCAATTAAGTGTGTTGGCGTGATTCACGGGGGGGGGGGGGGGGGGGAGGGGGGGGGGGGGGGGGGTGACGCTCCCTGGCACAGTTGTTGGGGGCCGTGAAGCCTCTGAGATATGGCTTCAATTACTGCACATCCTCCTGCCTGCTGCTGCTGCTGCTCGCCTGAAGCTGTCGTAGTTGCCTGTGTATGGCTGGGCGTAGTTACGCTGTCAAGATAGTCGCCCTCCGCCTGCTGCACCGTGTATGGCTGTGTCTCTCGTGGGTCACGGCTGGCCTCACTTCACTTATTTGAAGATGACACTGTAGTGATTATATATGTGTCTTTGGTCAATATTTACCGTGACGCAATAAGCATACTACTGGAACATTATCTAACACAGTGCACAGTTACAGCCACAACAGACCACTGGAACATTATCTAACACAGTGCACAGTTACAGCCACAACAGACCACTGGAACATTATCTAACACAGTGCACAGTTACAACCACAACAGACCACTGGAACATTATCTAACACAGTGCACAGTTACAACCACAACAGATCACTGGAACATTATCTATCACAGTGCATAGTTACAACCACGACAGACCGATGGAACATTATCTAACACAGTGCACAGTTACAACCGTAAGAGACCACTGGAACATTATCTAACACAGTGCACAGTTACAACCACAACAGACCACTGGAACATTATCTAACACAGTGCACAGTTACAAACCCATTAAGATTTCAACTTAGATTCAACAGAGCAGACGAAGTTGTTAAACACATATGGCCAAATCTTACTGAAGCGACCATACGAGTCATAAATACTCATACTCCGCCCAAGTAAAACAGAAACAAGCAACACTTAGTGGGCCAGCAAGAGGCTTAGGGCCCGTCCAGTGGTCCATTAAGCCTTAGGGCCCACCCAGTAGGCCAGTCAGAAGCTTAGAGCCCGCCCAGTGGGCCAGTCAGAAGCTTAGGGCCCGCCCAGTGGGCCAGCCAGAGGCTTAGGACCCGCCCAGTGGGCCAGTCAGAAGCTTAGGGCCCGCCCAGTGGGCCAGCCAGAGGCTTAGGACCCGCCCAGTGGGCCAGCCAGAGGCTTAGGGCCCGCCCAGTGGGCCAGCCAGAGGCTTAGGGCCCGCCCAGTGGGCCAGCCAGAGGCTTAGGGCCCGCCCAGTGGTCCAGCCAGAGGCTTAGGGCCCGCCCAGTGGGCCAGCAAGAGGCTTAGGGCCCGAACAGTGGACCAGCCAGAGGCTTAGGGCCCGCCCAGTGGGCCAGCAAGAGGCTTAGGGCCCGAACAGTGGACCAGCCAGAGGCTTAGGGCCCGACCAGTGGGCCAGCCAGAGGCTTAGGGCCCGACCAGTGGGCCAGCCAGAGGCTTAGGGCCCAACCAGTGGGCCAGCCAGAGGCTTAGGGCCCGCCCAGTGGGCCAGCCAGAGGCTTAGGGCCCGACCAGTGGGCCAGCCAGAGGCTTAGGGCTCGCCCAGTGGGCCAGCCGGAGGCTTATTGCCCATCCAGTGGGCCAGCCAGAGGCTTAGGGCCCGCCCAGTGGGCCAGCCAGAGGCTTAGGGCCCGCCCAGTGGGCCAGCCAGAGGCTTAGTGCCCGCCTAGTGGGCCAGCCAGAGGCTTAGGGCCCGACCAGTGGGCCAGCCAGAGGCATAGGGCCCGACCAGTGTGCCATCCAGAGGCTTAGGGCCCGACCAGTGGGCCAGCCAGAGGCTTAGGGCCCGCCCAGTGGGCCAGCCAGAGGCTTAGGGCCCGACCACTGGGCCAGCCTGAGGCTTAGGGCCCGACCAGTGGGCCAGCCAGAGGCTTAGGGCCCGCCCAGTGGACCAGCCAGAGGCTTAGGGCCCGACCAGTGGGCCAGCCAGAGGCTTAGTGCCCGACCAGTGGGCCAGCCAGAGGCATAGGGCCCGACCAGTGTGCCAGCCAGAGGCTTAGGGCCCGACCAGTGGGCCAGCCAGAGGCTTAGGGCCCGACCAGTGGGCCAGCCAGAGGCTTAGGGCCCCACCAGTGTGCCAGCCAGAGGCTTAGGGCCCGGCCAGTGGGCCAGCCAGAGGCTTAGGGCCCGACCAGTGGGCCAGCCAGAGGCTTAGGGCCCGACCAGTGGGCCAGCCAGAGGCCTAGGGCCCAACCAGTGGCCCAGCCAGAGGCTTAGGGCCCGCCCAGTGGGCCAGCCAGAGGCTTAGGGCCCGACCAGTGTGCCAGCCAGAGGCTTAGGGCCCGACCAGTGGGCCAGCCAGAGGCTTAGGGCCCTACCAGTGGGCCAGCCAGAGGCTTAGGGCCCGCCCAGTGGGCCAGCCAGAGGCTTAGAACCTGCCCAGTGGGCCAGCCAGAGGCTTAGGGCCCGACCAGTGCGCCAGCCAGAGGCTTAGGGCCCGGCCAGTGGGCCAGCCAGAGGCTTAGGGCCCTACCAGTGGGCCAGCCAGAGGCTTAGGGCCCGCCCAGTGGGCCAGCCAGAGGCTTAGGGCCCGCCCAGTGGTCCAGCCAGAGGCTTAGGGCCCGCCCAGTGGGCCAGGAAGAAGCTTAGGGCCCGAACAGTGGACCAGCCAGAGGCTTAGGGCCCGCCCAGTGGGCCAGCAAGAGGCTTAGGGCCCGAACAGTGGACCAGCCAGAAGCTTAGGGCCCGACCAGTGGGCCAGCCAGAGGCTTAGTGCCCGACCAGTGGGCCAGCCAGAGGCATAGGGCCCGACCAGTGTGCCAGCCAGAGGCTTAGGGCCCGACCAGTGGGCCAGCCAGAGGCTTAGGGCCCGACCAGTGTGCCAGCCAGAGGCTTAGGGCCCCACCAGTGTGCCAGCCAGAGGCTTAGGGCCCGGCCAGTGGGCCAGCCAGAGGCTTAGGGCCCGACCAGTGGGCCAGCCAGAGGCTTAGGGCCCGACCAGTGGGCCAGCCAGAGGCCTAGGGCCCAACCAGTGGCCCAGCCAGAGGCTTAGGGCCCGCCCAGTGGGCCAGCCAGAGGCTTAGGGCCCGACCAGTGTGCCAGCCAGAGGCTTAGGGCCCGACCAGTGGGCCAGCCAGAGGCTTAGGGCCCTACCAGTGGGCCAGCCAGAGGCTTAGGGCCCGCCCAGTGGGCCAGCCAGAGGCTTAGGACCTGCCCAGTGGGCCAGCCAGAGGCTTATAGGGCCCGACCAGTGTGCCAGCCAGAGGCTTAGGGCCCGGCCAGTGGGCCAGCCAGAGGCTTAGGGCCCGCCCAGTGGTCCAGCCAGAGGCTTAGGGCCCGCCCAGTGGGCCAGGAAGAAGCTTAGGGCCCGAACAGTGGACCAGCCAGAGGCTTAGGGCCCGCCCAGTGGGCCAGCAAGAGGCTTAGGGCCCGAACAGTGGACCAGCCAGAAGCTTAGGGCCCGACCAGTGGGCCAGCCAGAGGCTTAGGGCCCGACCAGTGGGCCAGCCAGAGGCATAGGGCCCGACCAGTGTGCCAGCCAGAGGCTTAGGGCCCGACCAGTGGGCCAGCCAGAGGCTTAGGGCCCGACCAGTGTGCCAGCCAGAGGCTTAGGGCCCCACCAGTGTGCCAGCCAGAGGCTTAGGGCCCGGCCAGTGGGCCAGCCAGAGGCTTAGGGCCCGACCAGTGGGCCAGCCAGAGGCTTAGGGCCCGACCAGTGGGCCAGCCAGAGGCCTAGGGCCCAACCAGTGGCCCAGCCAGAGGCTTAGGGCCCGCCCAGTGGGCCAGCCAGAGGCTTAGGGCCCGACCAGTGTGCCAGCCAGAGGCTTAGGGCCCGACCAGTGGGCCAGCCAGAGGCTTAGGGCCCTACCAGTGGGCCAGCCAGAGGCTTAGGGCCCGCCCAGTGGGCCACAGAGGCTTAGGACCTGCCCAGTGGGCCAGCCAGAGGCTTATAGGGCCCGACCAGTGTGCCAGCCAGAGGCTTAGGGCCCGGCCAGTGGGCCAGCCAGAGGCTTAGGGCCCTACCAGTGGGCCAGCCAGAGGCTTAGGACCTGCCCAGTGGGCCAGCCAGAGGCTTAGGGCCCGACCAGTGGGCCAGCCAGAGGCTTAGGGCCCGACCAGTGGGCCAGCCAGAGGCTTAGGGCCCGACCAGTGGGCCAGCCAGAGGCTTAGGGCCCGACCAGTGGGCCAGCCAGAGGCTTAGGGCCCGACCAGTGGGCCAGCCAGAGGCATAGGGCCCGACCAGTGTGCCAGCCAGAGGCTTAGGGCCCGACCAGTGGGCCAGCCAGAGGCTTAGGGCCCGACCAGTGGGCCAGCCAGAGGCTTAGGGCCCCACCAGTGTGCCAGCCAGAGGCTTAGGGCCCGGCCAGTGGGCCAGCCAGAGGCTTAGGGCCCGACCAGTGGGCCAGCCAGAGGCTTAGGGCCCACCCAGTGGACCAGCAAGAGGCTTAGGGCCCGCCCAGTGGGCCAGCCAGAGGCTTAGGGCCCGCCCAGTGGGCCAGCCAGAGGCTTAGGGCCCGCCCAGTGGGCCAGCCAGAGGCTTAGGGCCCGCCCAGTGGGCCAGCCAGAGGCTTAGGGCCCGCCCAGTGGGCCAGCAAGAGGCTTAGGGCCCGACCAGTGGGCCAGCCAGAGGCTTAATGCCCAACCAGTTTGCCAGCCAGAGGCTTAGGGCCCGCGCAGTGGTCCAGCCAGAGGCTTAGGGCCCGACCAGTGGGCCAGCCAGAGGCTTAGAGCCCGCCCAGTGGGCCAGCCAGAGGCTTAGGGCCCGCCCAGTGGGCCAGCCAGAGGCTTAGGGCCCGACCAGTGGGCCAGCCAGAGGCTTAGGGCCCGACCAGTGGGCCAGCCAGAGGCTTAGGAAAATCCCTGCAAAAAAAGGTGGACGACTTCCGGTCACAGGGTACAGCTGTGGGATCACAGGAGACAGCTGTGGGGTCACAGGAGACAGCTGTGGGGTCACAGGAGACAGCTGTGTGGTCACAGGAGACAGCTGTGTGGTCACAGGAGACAGCTGTGGGGTCACAGGAGACAGGTGTGGGGTCACAGGAGACAGCTGTGCGGTCACAGGGACAGCTGTGGGGTCACAGGGAGACAGCTGTGGGGTCACAGGGACAGCTATGGGGTCACAGAGGACAGCTGTTGGGTCACAGGGGACAGCTGTGGGGTCACAGGAGACAGCTGTGCGGTCACAGGGACAGCTGTGGGGTCACAGGAGACAGCTGTGGGGTCACAGGGGACAGCTGTGGGGTCACAGGGAACAGCTGTGGGGTCACAGGGGACAGCTGTGGGGTCACAGGGGACAGCTGTGGGATCACAGGAGACAGCTGTGTGGTCACAGGGACAGCTGTGGGGTCACAGGAGACAGCTGTGGGGTCACAGGGGACAGCTGTGGGATCACAGGTGACAGCTGTGGGGTCACAGGGGACAGCTGTGGGGTCACAGGAGACAGCTGTGGGGTCACAGGGGACAGCTGTGGGGTCACAGAGGACAGCTGTGGGGTCACAGGGGACAGCTGTGGGGTCACAGGGGACAGCTGTGGGGTCACAGGGGACAGCTGTGGGGTCACAGGGGACAGCTGTGGGGTCACAGGGGACAGCTGTGGGGTCACAGGGGACAGCTGTGGGGTCACAGAGGACAGCTGTTGGGTCACAGGGGACAGCTGTGGGGTCACAGGGGACAGGTGTGGGGTCACAGGTGACAGCTGTGGGGTCACAGGGGACAGCTGTGGGGTCACAGGGGACAGCTGTGGGGTCACAGGGGACAGCTGTGGGGTCACATTGGACAGCTGTGGGGTCACAGGTGACAGCTGTGGGGTCACAGGGGACAGCTGTGGGGTCACATTGGACAGCTGTGGGGTCACAGGGGACAGCTGTGGGGTCACAGAGGACAGCTGTTGGGTCACAGGGGACAGCTGTGGGGTCACAGGGGACAGCTGTGTGGTCACAGGGGACAGCTGTGGGGTCACAGAGGACAGCTGTGTGGTCACAGGGGACAGGTGTGGGGTCACAGGGGACAGCTGTGTGGTCACAGGGGACAGCTGTGGGGTCACAGAGGACAGCTGTGTGGTCACAGGGGACAGGTGTGGGGTCACAGGTGACAGCTGTGGGGTCACAGGGGACAGCTGTGGGGTCACTGGGGACAGCTGTGGGGTCACAGGGGACAGCTGTGTTGTCACAGGGGACAGCTGTGAAGCAACGGAGTGGCTCGCTGGTGAATAGACAGCACTCGGGGTTCGTAGTCCTAATTGTCCGTGGTTCGATTCCCGGCTGAGTCGGAAACAAATGGGCAGATTCTTTCACTCATATGCACCTGTTCATCTAGGAGTAACTAGGTACCTGGGAGTTAGACAGCTGCTACGGGATGCTTCCTGGGGATGTGTTTGTGTGTATTCACCTATTTGTGCTTGCCGGGGTTGAGTTCTGCTCTTTTGGCCCGCCTCAACTGTCAATCAATCAACTGTTACTAACTACTAATGTTTTTTTCTCAACATACACACACACCCCAGGAAGCCGCCCGTAGCAGCTATCTAACTCCCAGGTACCTATATACTGCTAGGTAACAGGTGCATCAGGGTTAAGGAAACTCTGCCCATCTGTCTCCGCAGGGTGCGGGGATCGAACCCTGGTCCCAAGATCCATGAGTCTAAAGCGCTGTCCACTCGACCCCCCAGCCGTGGAGCTGGGTGTATGTGTTATTGTATGATTTAGAGAAATATATATAGCAGATATAATAGAGGATAACAGATTGGTTAGAAAGGTGGAGTCCAAGAGCTAATGTCTCGATTCAGCAGACACAAATACATCTGTTATCATCATCATACCGAAGACGATGCTGATAACACCTTCACTGACACGCCAGCAGCATTAAATATTTAGAGGCAAGAAGCCAGGAGAGGAAGGTCCCAGCAAGACGTCAGACAAGACCAGATAAACACACTAGCCAGTAAGGCCGGCTGCCTGCGCCGGGCCTCCCATTCACTCGCTCCTCAACATAAAGAGATCTCCCAGTACAAGCGCTTGGCGGAGCTGCCTCAAAGATGCCTTGTTGGCCTCCCAGTCTGCCTTTGTTCACACTCTTTAGTCTCCTTTCGTTTTTCATATATTATATATATTATATATATTATATATATTATATATATATATATATATATATATATATATATATATATATATATATATATATATATATATATATATATATATATATATATATATATATATATATATATATATATATATATATATATATATATATATATATATATATATATATATATATATATATATATATATATATATATATATATATATATATATATATATATATATATATATATATATATATATATATATATATATATATATATATATATATATATATATATATATATGGGAACGAAAATGGAACTGCAAGATATGATGCTTGCGTGTACTCACCTAGTTGTACTTGCCTAGTTGTGCTTGCGGGGGTTGAGCTCTGACTCTTTGGTCCCGCCTCTCAACCGTCAATCAACAGGTGTACAGGTTCCTGAGCCTATTGGGCTCTATCATATCTACACTTGAAACTGTGTATGAAGTCAGCCTCCACCACATCACTTCCTAATACATTCCATTTGTCAACCACCCTGACACTAAAAATGTTCTTTCTAATATCTCTGTGGCTCATTTGGGCACTCAGTTTCCACCTGTGTCCCCTAGTGTGTGTGCCCCTTGTGTTAAATAGCCTGTCTTTATCAACCCTGTCGATTCCCTTGAGAATCTTGAATGTGGTGATCATGTCCCCCCTAACTCTTCTGTCTTCCAACGAAGTGAGGTTTAATTCCCGTAGTCTCTCCTCGTAGCTCATACCTCTCAGCTCGGGTACTAGTCTGGTGGCAAACCTTTGAACCTTTTCCAGTTTAGTCTTATACTTGACTAGATATGGACTCCATGCTGGAGCCGCATACTCCAGGATTGGTCTGACATATGTGGTATATACTGTTCTGAAAGATGCCTTACACAAGTTTCTAAGGGCCGTTCTTATGTTAGCCAACCTGGCTAACATCAGCATATACTGCTGATGTTATCCTCTTGATATGAGCTTCAGGGGACAGGTCTGGTGTGATATCAACCCAGAGGTCTTTCTCTCTCTCTCTGACTCTTGAAGTATTTCATCTCCCAAATGATACCTTGTATCTGGTCTCCTACTTCCTACCAATATCTTCATTACATTACATTTGCTTGGGTTAAACTCTAACAGCCATTTGTTCGACCATTCCTGCAGCTTGTCCAGGTCTTCTTGAAGCCTCAAGCTGTCCTCCTTTGTCTTAATCCTTCTCATAATTTTGGCGTCGTCAGCAAACATTGAGAGAAATGAGTCTATACCCTCTCGGAGATCATTTACGTATATCAGAAACTGGATAGGTCCGAGTACAGAGCCCTGTGGGACTTCACTGGTGACTTCACGCCAATTTGAGGTCTCACCCCTCACTGAAACTCTCTGCTTCTTATTGCGTAGGTACTCCCTTATCCACTGGAGCGCCCTACCAGTTACTCCTGCCTGTTTCTCCAGCTTATGCATCAACCTTTTATCGGGTACTGTGTCAAAGGCTTTCCGACAGTCCAAAAAAATGCAGTCCACCCATCCTACTCTTTCTTGCTTAATCTTTGTCACCTGTTCGTAGAATTCTATCAAGCCTGTAAGGCAAGATTTACCCTCCCTGAACCCATGTTGATGGGTTATCACGAAGTCTCTTCTCTCCAGATGGGTTACTAAGTTTTTTCTCACAATCTTCTCCATCACCTTGCATGGTATACAAGTTAAGGACACTGGCCTGTAGTTCAGTGCCTCTTGTCTGTCACCCTTTTTGTATATTGGTACTACATTAGCGGTCTTCCATATTTCTGGTAGGTCTCCCGTTTCCAGTGACCTACTATACACTATGGAGAATGGCAAGCAAAGTGCTCCTGCACATTCTTTCAATACCCATGGTGAAATTCCGTCCGGCCCAACAGCTTTTCTCCATCCAACTCCAATAGGCGCTTCTTGACCTCATCTCTTGTAATTTCGAACCTTTCCAAGGTCACCTGGTTTGCTGCCACCTCTCCTAGCGTCGTGACTTCTCCCTGTTCTATTGTAAAGACCTCCTGGAACCTTTTGTTGAGTTCTTCACACACCTCTTTGTCATTCTCTGTGTACCTGTCCTCGCCCATCCTAAGATTCATCACCTATTCCTTCACTGTTGTCTTCCTCCTGATGTGACTGTGCAGTAGCTTTGGTTCGGTCTTGGCATGTGTGTGTACTCACCTAGTTGTGTTTGCGGGGGTTGAGCTCTGGCTCTTTGGTCCCGCCTCTCAACCGTCAATCAACAGGTGTACAGAATCCTGAGCCTATCGGGCTCTATCATATATACACTTGAAACTGTGTATGGAGTCAGCCTCCACCACATCACTTCCTAATGCATTCCATTTGTCAACCACTCTGACACTAAAAAAGTTCTTTCTAATATCTCTGTGGCTCATTTGGGCACTCAGTTTCCACCTGTGTCCCCTTGTGCGTGTTCCTCTTTTGTTAAATAGACTGTCTTTATCTACCCTATCAATTCCCTTCAGAATCTTGAATGTGGTGATCATGTCCCCCCTAACTCTTCTGTCTTCCAGTGAAGTGAGGTTTAATTCCCGTAGTCTCTCCTCGTAGCTCATACCTCTCAGCTCGGGTACTAGTCTGGTGGCAAACCTTTGAACCTTTTCCAGTTTAGTCTTATCCTTGACTAGATATGGACTCCATGCTGGGGCTGCATACTCCAGGATTGGCCTGACATATGTGGTATACAAAGTTCTGAATGATTCTTTACACAAGTTTCTGAATGCCGTTCGTATGTTGGCCAGCCTGGCATATGCCGCTGATGTTATCCTCTTGATATGTGCTGCAGGAGACAGGTCTGGCGTGATATCAACCCCCAAGTCTTTTTCCTTCTCTGACTCCTGAAGTGTGTGTGTGTGTGTGTGTGTATGTGTGTGTGTGAGTGTGTGTGTGTGTGAGTGTGTGTATGTGTGTGTGTGTGTGTGTGTGTGTGTGTGTGTGTGTGTGTGTGTGTGTGTGTGTGTGTGTGTGTGTGTGTGTGTGTGTGTGTGTGTGTGTGTGTGTGTGTGTGTGTTTGTGTGTGTGTGTGTGTGTGTGTGTGTGTGTGTGTGTGTGTGTGTGTGTGTGTGTGTGTGTGTGTGTGTG
Organism: Procambarus clarkii; assembly: GCF_020424385.1. Taxonomy (NCBI): domain Eukaryota; kingdom Metazoa; phylum Arthropoda; class Malacostraca; order Decapoda; family Cambaridae; genus Procambarus; species Procambarus clarkii. Next base: position 21,667,156 of record NC_059592.1, read on the forward strand.
TGTGTGTGTGTGTGTGTGTGAGTGTGTGTATGTGTGTGTGTGTGTGTGTGTGTGTGTGTGTTGTGTGTGTGTGTGTGTGTGTGTGTGTGTGTGTGTGTGTGTGTGAGTGTGTGTGTGTGTGTGTGTGAGTGTGTGTATGTGTGTGTGTGTGTGTGTGTGTGTAAATCACGAAAATTAACACGTTATGAAAAATGTGACAGTGTCAGACCACGAAGGAAGAATTAAAACAGGAATTTCCTTTAGTAATTGCGTATTTAATAATACATCTGCAGAAGGGTGAAGATGTATTATTAATACATCTTCACCCTGAGCCACATCTATAATGTTCCTCAGCTGACCCACAGCAACCTTCCCCTGTATCCCAGTCCTCCCCTCCATTCGCCCCCCCCCCTACCCCATCCACTCATCCTCCTAACCAATCCTCACTATCCCTTCCCCTCGTCCTCCCCACCATCTCCCACTCCAACGTTCCCTTGTCCTCCCTACTATTCCCTTCCCCCCCCGTCCCCTCGTCCTCCCCACCAACCGCCACTTCCCTGTCCCCTTGTCCTCCCCTCCATTCTCCATTCCTCTATCCCTTCGTCCCCACCATCCCCAACTCCCCCGTTCCCTCATCGTCCCCACCATTCCACACTCCCTCATCCGATGCATTCCCAAATGATCTGATGTTCCCATCAGAAAATTGGGAACCTCAAGTGATTTGATGTGCCCATTACTGAAATATAAGAAAAACAGTTTAAAAATGAAATTAAAAAATAAATAAATAAACTGTACTCACGAAATGAACGGTGTTGTAAACAACACAGCTCACTTCCAATGTGGTAAACAACACAGCTCACTTCCAATGTGGTAAACAACACAGCTCACTTCCAATGTGGTAAACAACACAGCTCACTTCCAATGTAATGTCACACAAAAAAATTTAATCAAAATTAAAATAAATCGAAATCTTTGAAAATTCAATTTATCAATGCAATGGGAAACATTGAAATGGAATCGTAACATATTTAGTATAGCGTTTGTTGCTATTTCATGCAACAGATGGCGCTGTTTAAAAAAAAATGATTTTGCCTGTAACAGGTGTGACATCTATATAGTAGGTTTATAAACACGCACATATTAGAATGGAACGTTGTGTCAAAATTTCAAAGCAATCAGTGAAGAACTTTCAGAGATTAGCGATTTTGAACAAACGAACATTTACTTTTTTATTTGTATACTAGCTGTACCCGGCCACGCGTTGCTGTGGCTCAGTCTGGTTAAATGGAAAAGAAAGAAAAGAAAAAGTGCACATTTCTAATATGTTTAATTTCACAATGCTTGTGGGTATACAATATTTTTTCTTGTTCCATTGTGTGTGAAGATATAGAGATTGTCTGGTTGCTGACTCTAGAACACACAACTGTCCATGTGAGAAGCAATCTGTGTCTAGATCTAAACCGCACAATTTTAAAGATTAGCCCTGTACTTTGTTGATGGTGATTGCAAACGCCAATAGAATTGGAAATTACAGTCTCTTAAATTAAAATGGCATATCCGTTGGAATCATGGGAATGTGAGGAATGAGGACATCTTCACCTTTGAAAGGTCCTGTCAAGATGGTTCCTTTTACGACGTTGCTGATTAATTTTTTTACTCCAACCCGCGTGCCGCTGCAAAGCTTTGGCTAGTTGATATTTCATAATATGATAATAGGCACACCACTTCTCAATTGCAGTACGTGCGGTGGTATCCCTGGCAGATCGAGTTAATTCAAAAATTCTGTTGGGTAATTAATTGCTTCACCTGCTACCACAACAGTGTTGACGGACTTGTATGTGACTACCTCGCTTTGTATGTTAGACTGAATGATATTGTTAAGTTCGAAGACGTCTTTGTTCTTGGGCGCATGAACAGCTCGTTCACTCAGCCAATCGTGATTCTTATAATTGGTTTGAATTTTGGGAAATACTCTTTCATCCTATTCTTCTTTTGACATCATTAAATTATAGAAGTTATGAATCAATGAAATTCGTCCTGAGGTCAGATCAACCTGCACGTTTCCGTTCCCAATTTTCAGAAACTGATGTGAGAATATCTCAGCTGATGGATCATTTTGCAGCTGGACACGCATGTTTGTAGTTAATTTAAATGTCTTTACATGGCACCACAAAATAGAGTATTTCAGGCAAGCATTTATTTCGTCCTCTGGTGTCGATCGAGGAATTACAGGTAATGTTTACATGAAATCTCCTGCAAGCAATATTAATGCGTTCCCAAATGGTCTGATGTTTCCAAGCAAATCTTGCAATGATCGATCAAGAGCCTCGAGCGATTTTTTGTAGGCCATTGTGCATTCATCCCAAACAATAAGTTCGTATTTCTGCAATACTTTTCCCATGCCGGATGCTTTGGAAATGTTGCACGTGGGAATTTCAATGAATTGCATGTTCAATGACAATTTCAAAGCCGAATGAGCAGTTCTTCCACCTGGTAGCCATATCGCAGCAATTCCGGAAAAACGCAAGAGCTAGGCTATGCCATTTTGGATTGAATTGCTGCCAGAATCAATCTAATTAGGTTTATTTCACCAGTTCCTCCTGGCGCATCTAAGAAGACGATTTCTCCAAGCCCGTTATTGACAGTTTTAATTATTTGATCGTAAAAGTCTTTTTGCTCAAGCTTTAGCTTAGGAATATTTGATTGCACATATGACAACAGATCATCTGTGATATAATTTTGTCCACGACGCAATTCTGCATCCGAACTAAGCAGCAGCAGATCGATTCGATGATACCTTACCTTACCTTGAGGTGCTTCCGGGGCTTAGCATCCCCGCGGCCCGGTCGTCGACTTGGCCTCCTGGTTGCTGGACTGATCAACCAGGCTGTTGGACGCGGCTGCTCGCAGCCTGACGTATGAGTCACAGCCTGGTGGATGAGGTATCCTTTGGAGGTGCTTATCCAGTTCTCTCTTGAACACTCTGAGGGGTTCGCCAGTTATGTCCCTTATGTGTAGTGGAAGCGTGTTGAACAGTCTCGGGCCTCTGATGTTGATAGAGTTCTCTCTCAGAGTACCTGTTGCACCTCTGCTTTTCAACAGGGGTATTCTGCACATCCTGCCATGTCTTTTGGTCTCATGTGATGTTATTTCTGTGTGCAGGTTTGGGACCAGCTCCTCTAATATTTTCCACGTGTAAATTGTTATGTACCTCTCCCGCCTGCGCTCAAGGGAGTACAGTTTTAGGCTCTTTAGTCGGTCCCAATACTTTAGATGTTTTACTGAGTGGATTCTAGCAGTAAAGGATCTCTGCACGCTCTCCAGGTCAGCAATTTCTCCAGCTTTGAAAGGGGCTGTCATTGTGCAGCAGTACTCCACTCTACAGCGCACAAGCGTTTTGAAAAGTATCATCATCGGTATAGCATCTCTAGTGTGAAAAGTTCTTGTTATCCAACCTGTCATTTTTCTTGCAGTTGTGACGGCTACTTTATTGTGTTCTTTAAAGGTAAGGTCTTCCGACATGAGTACACCCAGATCCTTTACATTGCTTTTTCGTTCTATGTTATGATTTGATTGAGTTTTGTACGTGGTTTCCGTTTTTATATTTTCATTTTGCCATAGCGCATGAGCTGGAACTTATCTTCGTTAAACACCATATTATTTTCGGTAGCCCATAGAAAGACCTGATCTACATCTGATTGGAGGTTTGCCGTGTCCTCTATGTTGCCTACTCTCATGAAAATCCTAGTGTCATCTGCAAAAAATGATACTGTGCAATAGGTTGTGTTCTTGTCTATATATATATGAGGATGAGAAAAAGTACTGGAGCAAGCACAGTACCCTGGGGGACTGAGCTCTTCACGGTTGATGGGCTGGATTTTATTTTGTTGACTATTACACATTGGGTTCTGTTAGTCAGGAAATTGTAGATCCATCTGCCTATTTTTCCGGTAATTCCTTTTGAATGCATTTTATGTGCAATAACACCATGGTCACATTTATCAAAAGCTTTTGCGAAATCTGTAAATTACATCAGCGTTTTGTTTGTCTTCCATAGCATCTAATGCCATATCATAGTGGTCCAGCAACTGCGACAGGCAAGAGCGCCCTGTTCTGAAACCATGTTGTCCGGGGTTTTGGAGATGCTGGGATTCCATGCATTTTGTGATCTTACTTTTTAGCACTCTCTCAAAATTTTTTATGATATGCGATGTTAGTGCTATCGGTCTGTAATTTTTTGCCTCTGCCTTATTTCTTCCTTTATGAAGTGGTGCTATCTCTGCTGTTTTTAGTATATCAGGGATAACGCCAGTATCTAGGCTTTGTCTCCACAGAATGTGAAGGGCCTGCGATAGTGTTTTTTTACAGTTATTGATGAATATGGAGTTCCAAGAATCCGGGCCTGGTGCAGAGTGCATAGGCATACTGTTTATGGCTTCTTCAAAATCCAGTGGGAATAGGGTGACGTCTGATAAATGATTTGATATTGGTATCATATCCATGATAAATTCATTTGGGTTATCAATCTTTAGTGCGTTTAATGGCTCGCTGAAAACAGAGTCGTACTGCTTCCTCAGTAGCTCGCTCATTTCTTTGTTGTCATCGGTGAAAGTTCCATCTCCCTTTCGCAGGGGCCCGATACTTGATGTGGTTTTTTATCTTGATTTTGCATAGGAGAAAAAATATTTCGGATTTCTCTCTATTTCACTGATGGCCTTTTGCTCCCTTTGCCTCTCCTGGGTTTTGTATGATTCTTGTAGCTTGATTTCAATTGTTTCTATTTCTCTACCTAACCTTCTTCGCCGTTCTTGAGATAGGGTGCGACTCTCAAGTTGTTCCGCGATTCGTTTTCTTCGCCTATATAGGGAACGATGTTCCCTTTCCAATCTGCATCTCTTCCTCTATTTTTCTGATGGCATTCCCAACTGAGAACTTTGCGATTTCAAAGCACAAATCTTCAATCATTATCAACGCTTCGTTGTAGATTTCTGCTATGGAATCCATGTTCATATATGAATTTTCCTTGCGTATTCGACGAACAATATCTTCAGCCATGTGCGATTAATATTTCTCACATAACTCTGTTGAAGATGAAGCAGAACCGTTGGTCAGTATGATTGCAAACAATGCACGAATTTGATTTGGATGTGACGTGTTGTACGCGGCATTAATGCATACATCCCAGTGTCGGTCGTTCTCCAATAAATTCAGAGCTTGACATGCACTACGGAAAGTGGCATGTGTTAGGCCGTTGACAAATCTCAATTGCTGGAAAGCCGTTGGACCGGGCACATTTCCCAACAGCTTGTGAAGAAAGAAGCATTCATCTTGATTGGGATGCACGGTGTACAGTCTGCCTATCGTAGTTTGAATATGACAGGTTGTCCGTCGACTCGCTCTCCTCGTTTACGTCATTCAAATGATTTTCTACTGGCATTCCATGTGTAATACGTCAGCACTTCCGAATACAGCAGTGTTGTCGCAAACGCGTCATTTTGATATAACGTGAAGAACGCAGTTAACGTTGTAGCCGGTGGATTCATGGCTATTTGTGGCACATATGCAGCAATAAAATAAATGCGTTGTCCATTTTCTTGTTTTCAAAACAAAAAATACTTACGAAATATTTCAATTCAAACGCAGATCAATCAGCACAGCTCAATTCCACTGCTAATTGTACTGAAAAATAAGAAGAACAATTAAAAAAACGAATGAAAAACTAAAAAAATATAAAATAAACTATACTCATGAAATGAACGGTATAGTAAAGAACATATCTCAATTCCAACGTAATGACACGCAAAATAATTGAATCAAAATGAAAATCAATCAAAATCTATGAAAATTTAACTTTAACAAGGCAATTGGAAACATAAAATTGGAATCCTAACATATTTAGAATAGCGTGTGTTGATTTTACATCCAACAGATGGCGCTGTTTATTTATTTTTTCCTGTCACAGGTGAGGCATGTATATAGTAGGTATATCAAAACACGCCTGTTCGAATGAAACGTATTGTCAAAATTTCAAATCAATCAGTAAAGTGGTTTCAAAGATTTCCATCACATGAAAAACACATGAAAAACAATTTAAAAAAAGCATGTTTTTCTCACGTCACAGACGTGACATCTATATTGTATAAAAAAAACCCTGCACGGATGCAAATGGGATGTTGTGTCATAATTTCAAAGTAATATGTGAAGAATTTTCGGAGATTAGCGATTTTGAACAAACGAACATTTCTATTTTCATTTATATAGATATAATAGATATATATATATATATCTATACCTGAGCACGGTTATAGCTATATGTGTGTAAATCACGAAAATTAGCACGTGATGAAATATGTGACAGTGTCAGACCACGGAGGAAGAACTGAAACAGGAATTTCCTTAAGCACTTTTGTATATTAATACATCTTCTGAAGGATTGATTTACAAGATTGATAAAGATTAAGCCACCCAAGAGGTGGCACGGGCATGAATAGCCCGTAATGATTTACAAGTCATTATGAATGGGAAATAGGTGGATACAGATAAGAGCCGCATAAGACCTGCAGAAGGCCTATTGGCCCACACGAGGCAGCTCCTGTTTATACCCAACAATAGGCCCACACATGGGTAATAACAGCATAAGATAGTAAATATTTACAGTGAATTAGTGAGACAGTAGTGAGTTCCCTCCCCCTGACTGTGTAGCGTTCCCTCCCTCTGACTGTGTAGCGTTCCCTCCCTCTGACTGTGTAGTGTTCCCTCCCTCTGACTGTGTAGTGTTCCCTCCCTCTGACTGTGTAGTGTTCTCTCTCCCTGACTGTGTAGTGTTCCCCCTCCCCCTGACTGTGTAGTGTTCCCCCCCCCCCCCTGACTGTGTAGTGTTCCCTCCCCTGACTGTGTACTGTGTGTAGTGTTCCCTCCCCCTGACTGTGTAGTGTTCCCTCCCTCTGACTGTGTAGTGTTCCCTCCCTCTGACTGTGTAGTGTTCCCTCCCCCCTGACTGTGTAGTGTTCCCTCCCCCTGACTGTGTAGTGTTCCCTCCCCCTGACTGTGTAGTGTTCCCTCCCCCTGACTGTGTAGTGTTCCCTCCCCCCTGACTGTGTAGTGTTCCCTCCCCCCTGACTGTGTAGTGTTCCCTCCCCCCTGACTGTGTAGTGTTCCCTCCCTCTGACTGTGTAGTGTTCCCTCCCCCTGACTGTGTAGTGTTCCCTCCCCCTGACTGTGTAGTGTTCCTGACCTCTCCCCCTGACCCCTGACTGTGTAGTGTTCCCTCCCCCTGACTGTGTAGTGTTCCCTCCCCCTGACTGTGTAGTGTTCCCTCCCCCTGACTGTGTAGGGTTCCCTCCCCCTGACTGTGTAGTGTTCCCTCCCCCTGACTGTGTTCTGGTGGTGCCAGGGTAATGTTCTTGGTGCCAGGTGTAATGTTCTTGGTGCCAGGGTAAGGTGTTCTTGGTGCCAGGGTAATGTTCTTGGTGCCAGGGTAATGTTCTGACCAGGAGGTGTCCCAGGGTAAGGTGTCCTCAGTGACCAGGGTACATGTTCTTGGTGCCAGGGTAATGTTCTTGGTGCCAGGGTAGGTGTTCTTGGTGACCAGGGTAATGTTCTTGGTGACCAGGGTAATGTGTCCTCAGTGACCAAGGTGGTGTCCACAGGGACCAGGAGGTGCTCGCTCTCTTTAGAGCCGTCCTCGGCGGGAGCTGCTCTCTCTCTGCCGCTCAACCTGGCTAAGTGCATTATATTCTCATTTGTGTGAGGGTGTAGACTGTGTTGCCTGCAGGGAACACAGCCTGGTGTTGGTGTAGACTGTGTTGCCTGCAGGGAACACAGCCTGGTGTTGGTGTAGACTGTGTTGCCTGCAGGGAACACAGCCTGGTGTTGGTGTAGACTGTGTTGCCTGCAGGGAACACAGCCTGGTGTTGGTGTAGACTGTGTTGCCTGCAGGGAGCACAGCCTGGTGTTGGTGTAGACTGTGTTGCCTGCAGGGAGCACAGCCTGGTGTTGGTGTAGACTGTGTTGCCTGCAGGGAGCACAGCCTGGTGTTGGTGTAGACTGTGTTGCCTGCAGGGAGCACAGCTTGGTGTTGGTGTAGACTGTGTTGCCTGCAGGGAACACAGCCTGGTGTTGGTGTAGACTGTGTTGCCTGCAGGGAGCACAGCCTGGTGTTGGTGTAGACTGTGTTGCCGGCAGGGAACACAGCCTGGTGTTGGTGTAGACTGTGTTGCCTGCAGGGAGCACAGCCTGGTGTTGGGGTAGACTGTGTTGCCTGCAGGGAACACAGCCTGGTGTTGGTGTAGACTGTGTTGCCTGCAGGGAGCACAGCCTGATGTTGGTGTAGACTGTGTTGCCTGCAGGGAGCACAGCCTGGTGTTGGGGTAGACTGTGTTGTTTGCGGGGAGCACAGCCTGGTGTTGGTGTAGACTGTCTTGCCTGCAGGGAGCACAGCCTGGTGTTGGGGTAGACTGTCTTGCCTGCAGGGAACACAGCCTGGTGTTGGTGTAGACTGTGTCGCCTGCAGGGAACACAGCCTGGTGTTGGTGTAGACTGTGTTGCCTGCAGGGAGCACAGCCTGGTGTTGGTGTAGACTGTGTTTCCTGCAGGGAGCACAGCCTGGTGTTGGTGTAGACTGTGTTGCCTGCAGGGAACACAGCCTGGTGTTGGTGTAGACTGTGTCGCCTGCAGGGAACACAGCCTGGTGTTGGTGTAGACTGTGTTGCCTGCAGGGAGCACAGCCTGGTGTTGGTGTAGACTGTGTTGCCTGCAGGGAACACAGCCTGGTGTTGGTGTAGACTGTCTTGCCTGCAGGGAACACAGCCTGGTGTTGGTGTAGACTGTGTCGCCTGCAGGGAGCACAACCTGGTGTTGGTGTAGACTGTGTTGCCTGCAGGGAACACAGCCTGGTGTTGGTGTAGACTGTGTTGCCTGCAGGGAACACAGCCTGGTGTTGGTGTAGACTGTGTTGCCTGCAGGGAGCACAGCCTGGTGTTGGTGTAGACTGTGTTGCCTGCAGGGAACACAGCCTGGTGTTGGTGTAGACTGTGTTGCCTGCAGGGAGCACAGCCTGGTGTTGGTGTAGACTGTGTTGCCTGCAGGGAGCACAGCCTGGTGTTGGTGTAGACTGTGTTGCCTGCGTGGAGCACAGCCTGGTGTTGGTGTAGACTGTGTTGCCTGCAGGGAGCACAGCCTGGTGTTGGGGTAGACTGTGTTGCCTGCAGGGAGCACAGCCTGGTGTTGGTGTAGACTGTGTTGCCTGCGGGGAGCACAGCCTGGTGTTGGTGTAGACTGTGTTGCCTGCAGGTAAGGAACCTTGGGAGAGGCGAAAGACAGAGGAAAGGGGAGATTGAAAGAGATTGAAAGAGAGTGGAAGAGAAGGGGAGTGTTGGAGATGGGATAGTAGAAAGGAGAGGGGGAGTGGGTAGGAGTGGGATGAGAGAGAGGGGCGTGGTGAACGGGAGAGAAGGGGTGTTGGGATTAGAAGAGGAGAATTGAGATGGGAAATAGTGGATAGATTGGGAGAGAAGATAGAGACGTGAATGGGGTGGGGGGAGGGGAGAGATTGAGAAAGTTGAGAGTGAAGGAGACGCGGAGAAGGGAAGGAAAGGGGGAGTGAAAAATTTGGTGGAGTAGTGTGACCAGAGTGCGAGAGGGCTTGAGAAGGGGTAGAGGGGAGAAGAGAGAGAGAGTGGAGGATAGAAGAGGGAGAGAGACTCGGACACCGCCGGCCACACCCTCTAGCAATTATATATGTTACCTCAACGTCCACCTATCCTGTCCTCAGGGCTACTATCCCGGGATATCTTGAGGATATCTTGAGATAATTTCGGGGCTTTAGTGTCCCCGCGGCCCGGTCCTCGACCAGGCCTCCACCCCCAGGAAGCAGCCCGTGACAGCTGACTAACACCCAGGTACCTATTTACTGCTAGGTAACAGGGGCATTCAGGGTGAAAGAAACTTTGCCCATTTGTTTCTGCCTCGTGCGGGAATCGAACCCGCGCCACAGAATTACGAGATAGTGACAGAGGCACCGTGGAGGCGCAGGTACGGGAACACCGGGGACACTCACCACTCAGTTGCCATCAGAGTTGCCATCAACTCTAAACGAGAAGAGAAACGACTGAAGTGCAATTGTAAGATTATTTCCATTGTGGGAAATTTTTACCCACCATATCTAATAATCATCTAAGAAATGTATAATTTCTATATCATATCTAAATCATATCAAAATCATATCTAAATCGTATCATAATCATATTTGAATTATTAAAGATACATTATATAGCTTGATCCTGGATGACAATGGCACCATGAACACGTACGCAACAGGGGCCCTTTTGATGCCTACGTGACTTTGTACATGATCTTTCAAGGATCCAGAAGCTTCTAGAAGGACTTCTTAATTAAAAAACTATTGGAACATTGATTCAACATCCGGTAGGATTAAAAATCGAATCCTTAATAAGATTCAGTGGTACTTTCAAATACTACTTATAATCTTTAAATCTTATATCTAACTATATTATAATCACATCTTATTTCAATAATAAGTCTAGACTGTAAAAATAATCAATCAATATTCATTGAAGGCTACCGTGCTCAGAGAGCATGGTAGGGCGATGGGGGGCGAGAAGCGCACGACAAGCCCAGCGGCACTCCGCGTTTGTTTACAAATGAGTGAACAAGTGATTGATCCTTAGCGAACATTACCAGCTCAAGGACACCTTATCTAACATTTTTATCGCCAGTGAATACTCTCTAGAACTGGGGGAGTACCTGGACAATATCTACAAGGAAAATCCTGGAACATTACATAAAATAGAGTGTATAGTGGAGATCAGTGACACGGTTTCCTCCACCTTCATTCATAAACTTTTATCTCGAATCATTCTTCTGCAACTGCAGGATAATCACGTAGCAACGCTACCAGATCATCATACAGCAACGCTGTAGCAAAATATCGTGCCTAAACTCGACAAGAGAGTTAATAAGTCTGGCAAACTTGTCAGACAGGCACCCCGACTGGCAGAGAAGTATATTGAAGGTTAATTGGTGTATGATTGGCCAATTGTATGCTTGTGTAACTTTAATATCCTATAAATCTGTCTGTTGGTTAAAAAGCGAGGCAAAGCCTCATTCACGGTACGTTTATTAAAATTGTAGTGTAGCTGTGAATATTATCCAAGCACTGAACCTCATGAGTGTCCATTCTGTCAGAAAAGAATTCAGCCTCAATAAGTAAAAACCTCACAAGTGTCCACAGTCTTGGAAGAGATTCAGTCAAGCTAACTGTATAAATTGAATATGTCTGCATATATATTTGAATATATAAATTAAGTTATCAATTGCTTGCTTAGTTATTTTTAAGTTATCATATAAGTTCATTTAATTGAATATAATTTCTAGTACTTACTCAACAGTATTTAGACTATATTTAAGGTCATTTATTTATACTTTTACAATTTAATTTGTTGTTTATAGTATAAGAACATATTGGCTGTTAAGTTATGGTGCTAGGTTAGACTATGTATGTTTAAATCTCTGATTTAAACAGAGCCAGTGTTCAGTCAGATAACTGAATTTATCAAATCTTATCCTTGTATAAAATACAAGCTGATGTGAGATCCCTGTCTACAGGTGGATTGGAACTTCTATCAACTAAGTCATTCACCCCACCTGTCCCTTACAGCCCACAGTTTGTCATTAGGAAAAGAGGATCTAGGATTTACAACCCTAGCTAGAGATTTTAGTCGAATTAATTTGCAGACAGTAATTTTTTAATTTAGTTCAGTACAAGTCCCTGGTAGTCTCCTCTTATATCAATCCCAGCAGGTTTTTCCCACATTAATGGTCCTTCGAACCTAGATAATAATGGTCTTTTGTACCTAGATATTTATGATCATTCGTTTACCGAATATTTCAATGCCAAATACATAAGAAACTTCTTGATTTTGCATTGGAATAATTCTTACATATTCTAGCCTAACCTAGCTATCAGCCAATATTTATCATAGCTATACATCTAAGTAAACAAATAGTTTGCAGTGGCTTAAGCCACCATATCCATTAACTAGTAAGCATTCATAGTATTCATAGCAAACTGATATTGTTTTGTGTTAAGAAACCACAGTAATTAAGTATATCAGTGTCAAAGACACAACTGCATCTTAATCATAAATACCAATTACCTACCTCATTGTGGTAACATTACATGTATATTTAAGTGTATTATCTAGCATTATCTCTAATCTTCTGATTTTCAGAGCTGCTCATTACATAATATTCTTTAAAAAAGTGTTATCATCACTGTAAGAGCATATCATTACAATCTAACTATAATCAACTATATCATATCCTATACCAGGTAAAACCAGTAGACATTCTACTGTATTTTATCTATCAATTATTATGGTAACAGATTTTGTAATAACTTTGCAAAAATAGTGCCATTTACTATTTTTAAAAAATTATTACAGGATTTACCAACTTGGTGCATTCGTGCATTCGGGTCACAAATCAAATTATTACAGTACTTTTGATAATGAACACCTGCTACAACCAGATTCCAGGGAGGAAATGAAGGACGATCTTTGGAATCATTACCTAAGTAGACAGGAAAGCTCATTTATCAAAATACATTAACATCATACATATTTATCAGAAAAAAAGAGAAAAATCTCGGAATCTCCGAAACTCGGTGAAAGGTCAAAATGACTAACAGTATTCCACCAGCAGCTGAAACAGAAAAGAAAAGGACACAAAGTGTCTAAAAAATCACTTGAATCTACAGCCTACAGACCATTTAAATCAGGTGATAGACAAATGTCATCATCACTTGGCTACAATAGTCTACAATTGGGGATTAAGACCAATCTTAATCTCACATCACAATCTGAAAGGCTAACAACACATTGACAATGTCAATACAAATATTATCATCCATCTAAGATAACTATCTTAATCCAAGAAGAAAGTCTTGATCACTTAATTTCATGCTTTCACTGGAGTGAAAGCAGCCTCAGAAAATCTGAAGTTAATCAAGCATCTCAAAGAGACTTACTTAATAGAAAAGGCAAAGCCGAGAAAAAAAAGAAAAAGCAAAATGCTTCATCACATCATGAATAATGTAGATACACATTATTACAGATACAATCCATCCTTTAAGGAAATCCTTGGAGGAGTACAAGTGTTACATGCTTGTATCACCTACTTGCATGTAATTACTTACCTACAAGTTTTACATACTTGTAACAACATCTTATCACAAAGCCAAATCTTTGATGGACTTCGAGCTTACGTACAAAGATTACGAAACCGAGGAAAACTTAGATCTCAAGAAAAAATCCCCAAAGGTGAATCCACGGACAAAAATAAAAATGTCCAAAATGGCAGTCAAAAATCAAGGCAACAAAATTCCTCTTCTGCAAAGTGGAAACAGAATAATGTTGGCTCTTATGCTATATCCCCCACAGTTAACAGAACTGTAGGAAACCAAGCTCCTAAGACAGATAAGACAAAAGGAGCTACAACTGCCCCAAAATGTTTATTCTGTCAAGAAGCACATACCATTTATCAATGCACAGTTTATGTAGGCCGTGCCAGTCGAATCGATCGACTGAAATCTCTGAACAGGTGCATCCGTTGTCTACGGAAGCACGATACAAGTGAGTGTATCACTCAATTGCAGAACTGCCAATATTGTCATAAAAGTGTACATCACACAGCACTCTGTAGTGATATTAACACTCAATCCAGATCACAGACTTCCAATAATCAACCTGCATCTCAGGCAAAGCCCAAAGATGATAATACCACAACAGCCGTACAATTCTGTACAGTAATGAGCAATGTCAACGACTTGGATACAGAAATTGTTACAGCAGCCATATTGCCTACTGCACAGCTAGAACTATGCAATCAAGGAATTTGTATTCCAACTAGAGGCTTTTTTGATCAAGGGTCACAGAAAACCTTTATCAGTAAAAAGATGGCAGAAGATTTACAACTTAAATCTTCAAAGCAAGTATCTACATCCATATCAGGGTTTTTTACTAATTCTGGTCGTAGAACCTTTCCAGTAGTAAAACTCAATGTCTGTCTAGGTACATCCCAAAGGACAGTAGAAGCCATAGTAGTTGATAAAATTCCTACTGAAATGGAAGTGAATGGTCTGACAGCAACAATTAAATTCCTAAAAGAAAAAGGAATCCAATTAGCAGATCCTCTACTTGATTCTGACTACATAGGAGATATCGGAATCCTGATTGGAGCTGACTACTATCATCGATTCATTCTGGGATCAGAAGAATCTATGGGTATGAATATACTCAAATCAGCAGGAGGCATATTGATGACAGGACCTATACTAGATCTTGAACCTTCAACTCCTGAAAAATCACATCATACAGAAACTGTAATAGTGGCATGACTAGGCAAAGAACAGTCACCACTTAAAATCCCCCACATGATTGATGATGGATTAGAATCTGTACCTCAATTGTGGGAACTTGATGCCATAGGAATAATTCCTGAACAACCAAGTCCTGATGATGTCTGTGCATATAATCAATACTTAGAAACTGTACAGTACAATGATGGACAGTACTGGGTAAGGCTACCATGGAAAATCAACCATAAAACCTTACCTACCAATTATCACATGGCTTACAGTCAATTTAAATCTCAATTAGCAAAGCTAAGAAAAAGGCCTGAGCATTTAAAACTCTATCATGAGATTATTGCTCAACAATTAAAGAATAAATTCATCGAAGTCGTGAAACATGACAATACGCAAACAGGCCATTTTTTACCTCACATGGCTGTAATGAGAGAATCAAAAACGACTCCTTTACGGATAGTTTTTAATTGTAGCTCTAAATCTGGACCCCAAGGAACCAGTCTAAATGATTGTTTGCAAACAGGTCCAAGTCTAACTCAGAAATTGTATGACATACTGTTGAAGTTTAGACTTAACAAATATGCGTATTCAGCAGATATAAGTAAGGCCTTTCTAAGAGTTGGCTTACAGGAAGAAGATAGAGACTTCACTAAGTTTCTATGGGTAGAAACCCAGAAGATGTCAATAGTCCTGTAGTGACTTTCAGATTCTCTTCAGTTCTTTTCGGCGCGACAAGCAGTCCATTTCTATTGCAAGCAACTCTAGATACTCATCTGAAGAAATCATCAAGTCCCTGTAAGACTGAAATCAGTCAAAATCTATATGTAGATAATTTTCAAGGGACAGTTAACAGTACTACTGAACTGTTACAATTATATCAAGAGGCCAACAAGGAGCTACAAGGTGCCAACATGCCACTACAATCTTGGGCCTCTAATAATGCAACATTGAATAATCAAATAGCAAGAGATTACCCTGAATATCACGTACCAGAATCACAAAAGGTGTTAGGTATGGATTGGGATTTAATCTCGGACACAATATCGATCAAATCTGTGCCAGTAAATTACATCACTACAAAAAGGGATTTGCTTTCACAAGTTAGCAAAGTATTCGACCCACTTGGTCTACTAAATCCTTTGACTATCAAGTGGCGTTTATTAGTGCAAGAAGCATGGAAAGCTAAGGTTGGTTGGGATGATCCACTACCAATCCAGTTACAAAAAGCTTGGATGGAAGTGGCTCAAGAACAAACTTTAGTTGAAAAGATAATCTTTCCGAGACACATAGTCGAGGAAAATGAAGAAGTATCACTACATGTATTCGCAGACTCGTCAGCCAAAGCTTTTGGAGCTTGTGCTTACTTAGTGACTTCTAATCAATCATATCTTATCACCTCTAAGGCCAGAGTCGCTCCATTAAAAAAGAGGACTTTGCCTCAGATGGAACTAACAGCACTGCTAACTGGAACACGCTTAGCAGTGCATATCAAACAAGTCTTGTCTACCATGAACATCAAAGATGTCATTATATGGTCTGACAATGAAGCTGTCTTACAATGGGTACGAAACGACAACTGTCCAACTCCATATGTAAAAAATCGCGTCTCGGAAATTAAAGAAATTTCCGCAGGCTTTCAATTGTTGCATGTACCAACAAAGGATAATCCAGCTGATCTCTTATCAAGAGGTATGACATTTAAACAGTTTGCAAAGGCAGATATTTGGTTTCATGGGCCTCGATGGTTAGTGAATGGTAGTTGGCCTGAACAAAAGCCACACGTCATTACGACACAAACCATAACTACCACCAGGCAGCAAGCTCAAATATCAGTCTTGGATTGTACTCGTTACTCCTCGCTCATCAAATTAATCAATGTAACACAGAACGTGTTTCATTATCTCAGGAAAAGAGGTATAAAATACACTTTTCCTGATGCACTTATCTATTGGGTAAGACAAGCCCAGAGAGAAACTTATGGGAATAACTATGAAAATCTTCCGCATAAGTTAAAACACAATCTCGGTCTGTGGATAGACCAAGAAAATCACAACATTCTGCGTTGTGGAGGGAGACTTAAACACGCAGATATCAATCTAGATACCGTGCATCCATGGCTTTTACCAAAAAATCATTGGATCACCAGGTTGATTGTGTTACATACACATCAACAAATCATCAAACATGGAGGAGTGTTAGACACACTCACACAAATCAGACAGCAGTACTGGATTCCTCAGGGAAGACAGTCAGTCAAATCAATCTTGAAGAATTGCATGATATGCCGAAGGTACGATGCAAGAACTTGCTCTTATCCAGGGCCACCACCCCTGCCAAAGGAACGAGTGGTCCATCTACAACCTTTCGAAACGACAGGAGTAGATTATACAGGAGCAATATATCTAACAGGGACTGCAGATAAGCAACCTATCAAGGCATACATCTGTCTGTTCACCTGTGCTACCACCAGGGCAGTACATCTAGAGGTAACACCCGATATGACTGCGCAATCATTTATTCAAGCTTTCCGCAGATTCGCAGCACGCCGATCATGCCCTAAGCTGATTATTTCAGATAACGGAGCAAACTTGGTAGCTGGAGAAGCATGTCTACGGGAAATCTGTTCCCATCCTGCAGTTACTTCCACACTGGAACAGCGTCATTGCAGATGGAAATTTATCCCTCCGAGAGCCCCATGGCACGGAGGATTTTATGAACGGTTAATAGGAACTGTAAAAAGATCCTTGAGAAAATCTCTACACCGTCAGAAAATCAATCTTCAAGAACTCCAGACAGTAATCACGGAAATAGAATCAAGGGTGAATAACCGGCCGTTGACTTACTTGTCTGAGGATCCTACTCAACATGAGCCGTTAAGTCCTGCCCACCTAATGTATGGAAGACTTCTGACTCCAGTACCATCTCTAGTGGATGATGAGATCAGAGATCCCTCATATGTGGGTCAGAGCGAGTTGGTTCAGGGGTATAAGCATCTGTCCAGCATAATCCACAAATGGAATGATGTTTGGACAAAAGAATATCTTACATCTCTACGAGAACA
Organism: Procambarus clarkii; assembly: GCF_020424385.1. NCBI lineage: Eukaryota > Metazoa > Arthropoda > Malacostraca > Decapoda > Cambaridae > Procambarus > Procambarus clarkii. The sequence continues at coordinate 21,684,582 of NC_059592.1, forward strand.
TCACTATGGGGCCAATGTCCCACATAATATAGCTAATCTCCAACCTGGCGATATTGTCTTGGTAGACAGTGATGGCCCTAGGGCTGACTGGCCATTAGGTAAAGTTGTCTCAGTCCATCCAGATAGTCAGGGGATTTTGAGAATAGTCAAAATCCTGTCTAAAGGAACAACTTCCCTGAAGACATTGGACAAACTCATCCACATGGAATCAGTGAGCCAGCTGCAGTTAGATCCTGAGACCTCAAGACACTCTAACTCCACAAGACCCACAGACTCCTAACAGACACAATCGTCCACAACGGACAGCAGCACAAAAGTGCAAGCAAAATTTGCACTTGTATTATCAATCCAATGGAGAGTAAATAAATACATATGGTTACTATTGTCCTAAGTATTGGACTCTGTGCCAGTTCTCTCCCTCTGGAAGATGTGGGAAATTTTTACCCACCATATCTAATAATCATCTAAGAAATGTATAATTTCTATATCATATCTAAATCATATCAAAATCATATCTAAATCGTATCAAAATCATATTTGAATTATTAAAGATACATTATATAGCTTGATCCTGGATGACAATGGCACCATGAACACGTACGCAACAGGGGCCCTTTTGATGCCTACGTGACTTTGTACATGATCTTTCAAGGATCCAGAAGCTTCTAGAAGGACTTCTTAATTAAAAAACTATTGGAACATTGATTCAACATCCGGTAGGATTAAAAATCGAATCCTTAATAAGATTCAGTGGTACTTTCAAATACTACTTATAATCTTTAAATCTTATATCTAACTATATTATAATCACATCTTATTTCAATAATAAGTCTAGACTGTAAAAATAATCAATCAATATTCATTGAAGGCTACCGTGCTCAGAGAGCATGGTAGGGCGATGGGGGGCGAGAAGCGCACGACAAGCCCAGCGGCACTCCGCGTTTGTTTACAAATGAGTGAACAAGTGATTGATCCTTAGCGAACATTACCAGCTCAAGGACACCTTATCTAACATTTTTATCGCCAGTGAATACTCTCTAGAACTGGGGGAGTACCTGGACAATATCTACAAGGAAAATCCTGGAACATTACATAAAATAGAGTGTATAGTGGAGATCAGTGACACGGTTTCCTCCACCTTCATTCATAAACTTTTATCTCGAATCATTCTTCTGCAACTGCAGGATAATCACGTAGCAACGCTACCAGATCATCATACAGCAACGCTGTAGCAAAATATCGTGCCTAAACTCAACAAGAGAGTTAATCAGTCTGGCAAACTTGTCAGACAGGCACCCCGACTGGCAGAGAAGTATATTGAAGGTTAATTGGTGTATGATTGGCCAATTGTATGCTTGTGTAACTTTAATATCCTATAAATCTGTCTGTTGGTTAAAAAGCGAGGCAAAGCCTCATTCACGGTACGTTTATTAAAATTGTAGTGTAGCTGTGAATATTATCCAAGCACTGAACCTCATGAGTGTCCATTCTGTCAGAAAAGAATTCAGCCTCAATAAGTAAAAACCTCACAAGTGTCCACAGTCTTGGAAGAGATTCAGTCAAGCTAACTGTATAAAGTGAATATGTCTGCATATATATTTGAATATATAAATTAAGTTATCAATTGTTTGCTTAGTTAATTTTTAAGTTATCATATAAGTTCATTTAATTGAATATAATTTCTAGTACTTACTCAACAGTATTTAGACTATATTTAAGGTCATTTATTTATACTTTTACAATTTAATTTGTTGTTTATAGTATAAGAACATATTGGCTGTTAAGTTATGGTGCTAGGTTAGACTATGTATGTTTAAATCTCTGATTTAAACAGAGCCAGTGTTCAGTCAGATAACTGAATTTATCAAATCTTATCCTTGTATAAAATACAAGCTGATGTGAGATCCCTGTCTACAGGTGGATTGGAACTTCTATCAACTAAGTCATTCACCCCACCTGTCCCTTACAGCCCACAGTTTGTCATTAGGAAAAGAGGATCTAGGATTTACAACCCTAGCTAGAGATTTTAGTCGAATTAATTTGCAGACAGTAATTTTTTAATTTAGTTCAGTACAAGTCCCTGGTAGTCTCCTCTTATATCAATCCCAGCAGGTTTTTCCCACATCCATAAGACTATGTAACAGTAAACACCTGACCGCTACCGGACGGGAGAAAACTGTTTGGCACCTGAGATGTGTGTGTGCGTGTGTGTGTGTGCGTGTGTGTGTGGGTGGGTTGTTTGGTACCTGAGATGTGTGTATGTGTGGGTTGTTTGGTACCTGAGATGTATGTGTGGGTTGTTTGGTACCTGAGATGTGTGTATGTGTGGGTTGTTTGGTACCTGAGATGTGTGTATGTGGGTTGTTTGGTACCCGAGATGTGTGTATGTGTGGGTTGTTTGGTACCCGAGATGTGTGTGTGTATGTGTGTGTGTGTGTGGGTTGTTTGGTACCCGAGATGAGTGTATGTGTGTGTGTGTGGGTCGTTTGGTACCTGAAATGTATGTGTGTGTGTGGGTCGTTTGGTACCTGAGATGTGTGTGTGTGTGTGGGTCGTTTGGTACCTGAGATGTGTGTGTGTGGGTTGTTTGGTACCTGAGATGTGTGTGTGTGTGTGTGGGTCGTTTGGTACCTGAGATGTGTGTGTGTGTGTGGGTCGTTTGGTACCTGAGATGTGTGTGTGTGTGTGGGTCGTTTGGTACCTGAGATGTGTGTGTGTGTGTGGGTCGTTTGGTACCTGAGATGTGTGTGTGTGTGTGGGTCGTTTGGTACCTGAGATGTGTGTGTGTGTGGGTTGTTTGGTACCTGAGATGTGTGTATGTGTGTGTGTGGGTCGTTTGGTACCTGAGATGTGTATGTGTATGTGTGTGTGTGTGGGGGGAGGGGGGGGGGTTCCAACAATACATTAGTTACCCCAGACCTTAACCTCTAGATCTAACCCTAAACAACTCTAGCGTGCGGACTGTGCAGCTCAGGCTCGCCTACACCAGGAGTCAAGCAGGTCGCTACCAACGACACAGTCCCAGCCAGGGCTCACTCTACACAGGAAAGGAGAACTTCGCTCATGAAATATATGAGAAAGTATACATACGGGAGTCACATATATACTTTGTATTGTCCAATAGATATTACAACTATTACAGGGTTTTTAATATGTAAACAAAATGTAATGGTGTACACAGTGTATTTACCATTAATTACGTTGTAAAACAAGGTGAGGGATGGAGGAGCCATCACCCAGAGGGCGCCACACTGGCGGCCTGGCCCAATAGAAGCTGGAGCAAGGTGCAGCTTGGATGGGAAAATTATATTATCTATAATTTAAATACAAAATACTGAAATAAAAGATGTAACGTTTGAAGAGGTTGGAAGTGTGTAGTAGTTACGGCGGGTTTGGCTGCATTTGGGTTGGGTTCGTATCCTAGCCGGGGAGGATTGACTGGGCACCAATCCTTAACTGTAGCCTAAGTTCACCCATCAGTGAATGGGTACCAGGTTGTTAAACTGTTGGCGGGAGGAATTCCGGGGAATATTAGGAATAAAGACCTGGTCGAAACGCCATGCGAGCTGGTGGCTGTACACGAATGTAAGAAATCTTGTATCTATATAAATAAAATATGTATAATTCTCAGGAAAAGTTGCGATACGATGTATTTTATAACCTATCACAGGCGGGATGAATTTCAAACAATTAAACTATCGTGAATACAAAAATATTAAGGAAAAAAAGATAAGATTCACATATAACAATCATTGGCTGGCGAAGTGTAAACAGCTGTGTTGTTGTTGTTGTTGTTTGAAGATATTTGGAAAAATATCTTCAAACGCTGCCAAATTATGTGTGGTAAAACTCCCATGTGACCTCGGCCACCTGGGACGTCACCCACCTGCAAGGTCACCCACATGCAAGGTCACCCACCTGGAAGGTCACCCACCTGGGAGGTCACCCACATGCAAGGTCACCCACATGCAAGGTCACCCACCTGGAAGGTCACCCACCTGGGAGGTCACCCACCTGGGAGGTCACCCACCTGGGAGGTCACCCACCTGGGAGGTCACCCACATGCAAAGTCACCCACCTGGGTGGTCACCCACATGGGAGGTCACCCACCTGGGAGGTCACCCACAAGGGAGGGGTGAGACCTCAGATTGGCGTGAAGTCACCAGTGGAGTCCCACAGGGCTCTGTACTTGGACCTATCCTGTTTCTGATATACGTAAATGATCTCCCAGAGGGTATAGACTCATTCCTCTCAATGTTTGCTGACGACGCCAAAATTATGCGAAGGATTAAGACAGAGGAGGACAGCTTGAGGCTTCAAGAAGACCTGGACAAGCTGAAGGAATGGTCGAACAAATGGTTGTTAGAGTTTAACCCGAGCAAATGTAATGTAACGAAGATAGGTGTAGGAAGCAGGAGACCAGATACAAGGTATCATTTGGGAGATGAAATACTTCAAGAGTCAGAGAGAGAGAAAGACCTGGGGGTTGATATCACGCCAGACCTATCCCCTGAAGCTCATGTCAAGAGGATAACATCAGCGGCATATGCCAGGTTGACAAACAATAGAACGGCCTTTAGAAACTTGTGTACGGAATCCTTCTAAACCTCACATCACTGGGAGACAGAAGAGTTAGAGGGGACTTGATCACCACATACAAGATACTCAGATTAATTGATAGGGTAGATAAAGACAGACTATTTACTACAAGGGTCACACGCACTAGGGTTCACAGGTGGAAATTGAGTGCCCAAATAAGCCATAAAGACATTAAAATTTTTTTTTTCAGTGTCAGAGTAGTAGACAGATGGAATGCATTAGGCAGTGATGTGGTGGAGGCTGACTCCATACAGTTTCAAGTGTAGATATGATAGAGTCCAGAAGGCTCAGGAACCTGTACCCCAGTTGATTGACAGTTGAGAGGCGGGACCAAAAAGTCAGAGCTCATCCCCCGCAAGCACAATTAGGCAAGTACATGAGACGTCTCCCACATGGGAAGTCACCCTCCTGGGAGGTCATCCACATGGGAAGTCACCCTCCTGGGAGGTCATCCACATGGGAAGTCACCCTCCTGGGAGGTCATCCACATGGGAAGTCACCCTCCTGGGAGGTCATCCACATGGGAAGTCACCCTCCTGGGAGGTCATCCACATGGGAAGTCACCCTCCTGGGAGGTCATCCACATGGGAGGTCACCCTCCTGGGAGGTCATCCACATGAGAAGTCACCCTCCTGGGAGGTCATCCACATGGGAAGTCACCCTCCTGGGAGGTCATCCACATGGGAGGTCACCCACCTGGGTGGTCACCCACCTGGGTGGAGGGAGAGAAGAAGGGGGAGGGGTGACATGAGCTCTACGGACTAGCATCATGTGCTGACCTAACATATTGGAGCGAATATTCCAGCAGGTAGGTGTTGTGTTGTGTTGGTGGTGTTGTGTTGTGCTGGTGTTGTGTTGTGTTGGCATTGTGTTGTGTTGGTGTTGTGATGTGATGATGAGTGCTACAGCCACTACGGGTCGCAACCGGGTTCTTTGCTGGAGGAACCAATGTTCTAGTATCCGACCCCAAGTCGGTAGTGGCTTTCAAGGAGTGAGCTTGGTAATGCAAGTAAAACACAAGAGGGGAGTTGAAAGGAATACGACACTTCATCAATTATCAATATATTCACATCACTTTCCCATCACCATAAATAGAACCATAAACGAAGTATTACTACACTGATATATACACATGTGTCGCTCTCATAGGACACTAAGCGCTCCTCGATGCTAACGCGATGCAGCCTTGTCAACATCCGTGTTTCCTCAACACACAGTACCGTCCTCAACCAGTACTGGGAAACACCAACGAGTCTACCCTAGCCATGGGCCAGCCTATACACAGTCTCACTAGGTGCTCCTTGTGAACGCCCACAATCACTCTCCAGCCTGGTGCTGGCAGGGAACATCAGCCTCGCGCTGCTGGGCCTCTACACGAACAAATACAAGGGTATCGAACCCCTGGCAGGAGCTTCTTGCAACTAGCTAGTAACACTCATCCGTAGCACCTCACTGTCGGTCGTCTCTTCCTCTAGCCAGTCCCGGGATACGCCGAAGTCTGTCACTGCCACTTCACAGGCAGACAGCAGATACTACTCAGTTCCTCTTCGGCGGCGGCTCACTGTTCACGTCAAGCAGAAAGAAGTAGAGAGATAATAGGCTGCCCTGGGTAGACTGACTGTCCTCGTACCACTGCAGCCCTACGTCGACTCTGTGGATACAGACACGTCATCAGTAAACTGGCCAGTACTGGGGACACTAGGAAATACCACTTACGGACTCTGACATTGACATACAACTCAATATCCCAATAGATGGCGCTGATGTTGCTAGGCGCCACCTCCCCAGAGGTCAGCCACAGCGATTTTTCTGACTGACCAGGACAGGAATCTAGTCTCTTTCAGGTATCATACCGCCACCACCAGATGGCGTCGTCTATTTTGTGGGGTTTTCGGGAGCGGACTCACAGATGGCGTTGACGTCGCTGCTCAATGCCCCGACGATGGAGTCGGGTTCGTAACAGTGTTGTGTTGTGTTGTGTTATGTTGTGCTGGTGTTGTGTTGGTGTTGTGTTGGTGTTGTGTTGTGTTGGTGTTGTGTTGGTGTTGTGTTGGTGTGTGGTGTTGGTGTTGTGTTGGTGTTGTGTTGGTGTTGTGTTGGTGTTGTGTTGGTGTTGTGTTGTGTGTGTGTGTGTTGTGTGTGTTGTGTTTGTGTTGTGTTGTGTTGTGTTGTGTTGTGTTGTTGTGTGTGTTGTTTGTGTTGTGTTGTGTTGTGTGTGTTGTGTGTGTGTGTGTGTGTTGTGTGTGTGTTGGTGTTGTGTTGGTGTTGTGTTGGTGTTGTGTTGTGTTGGTGTTGTGTTGTGTTGTGTTGTGTTGTGCTGTGTTGTGTTGTGGTGTTATTGTGTTGTGCTGGTGTTGTGTTTTGTTGGTGTTATGTTGGTGCTGTGTTGTGTTATTGTGTTGTGCTGTTGTTGTGTTGTGCTGTGTTGTGTTGTGTTGGTGTTGTGTTGTGTTGCTGGTGTTGTGTTGTGTTGTGCTGTGTTGTGTTGTGTTGTGCTGTGTTGTGCTGGTGTTGTGTTGTGGTGGTGTTGTGCTGTTTTGTGTTGTGTTGGTGTTGTGTTGGTGTTGTGTTGTGTTGTGCTGTGTTGTGCTGTGTTGTGTTGTGCTGGTGTTGTGTTGTGCTGTGTTGTGCTGGTGTTGTGTTGTGTTGTGCTGGTGTTGTGTTGTGTTGTGTTGTGTGTGTGTGTGGTGTTGTGTTGTGTTGTGCTGGTGTTGTGTGTGTTGTGCTGGTGTTGTGTTGTGTTGTGCTGTGTTGTGTTGTGTTGTGCTGGTGTTGTGTTGTGTTGTGTTGTGTTGTGCTGGTGTTGTGTTGGTGTTGTGTTGGTGTTGTGTTGTGTTGTGTTTGTGTTGTGTTGTGTTGTGTTGTGTTGTGTTGGTGTTGTGTTGTGTGGTGTTGTGTTGGTGTTGTGTTGTGCTGGTGTTGTGTTGTGCTGGTGTTGTGTTGGTGTTGTGTTGTGTGTTGTGTGTGTGTGTTGTGTTGTGTGTGTGTGTGTGTGTGTGTGTTGTGCTGGTGTTTTGTGTGTGTTGTGCTGGTGTTGTGTGGTGTGTTGTGTTGTGCTGGTGTTGTGTTGTGTTGTGTGTTGTGTTGTGTTGTGCTGGTGTTGTGTTGTGTTGTGCTGGTGTTGTGTTGTGTTGTGTTGTGCTGGTGTTGTGTTGTGTTGTGTTGTGTTGTGTTGGTGTTGTGTTGTGCTGTGTTGTGTTGGTGTTGTGTTGTGTTAGTGTTGTGTTGTGTTGGTGTTGTGTTGTGCTGTGGTGTGTTGGTGTTGTGTTGTGCTGGTGTTGTGTTGTGCTGTGTTGTGTTGTGCTGGTGCTGTGTTGTGCTGGTGTTGTTTTGGTGTTGTGTTGGTGTTGTGTTGTGCTGTGTAGTGCTGGTGTTGTGCTGGTGTCGTGGTGGTGTTGTGCTGTGTTGTGTTGTGCTGGTGTTGTGTTCGTGTTGAGTGTGGTGTGTGTGTGTGGTGTTGTGTTGTGTTGTGTTGTGCTGTGGTGTTGTGTTGTGCTGGTGTGTTGTGTTGTGTGTGTGTGTGTGCTGTGTTGTGTGTTGTGTTGTGTGGTGTTGTGTTGTGTTGTGCTGTGTTGTGTGTTGTGCTGGTGTTGTGTTGTGTTTGTGCTGTGTTGTGCTGGTGTTGTGTTGTGCTGGTGTTGTGTTGTGCTGGTGTTGTGTTGTGTTGTGCTGGTGTTGTGCTGGTGTTGTGCTGGTGTTGTGTTGTGCTGTGTTGTGCTGGTGTTGTGTTGGTGTTGTGTTGTGTGCGGGTGTTGTGTTGGTGTGTGTGTGTGTGTTGTGCTGTGTGTGTGTTGTGTGTGTTGTGTTGTGTTGGTGTTGTGTTGTGTTGTGTGTGTTGTGTTGTGTGTTGTGTTGTGTGTGTGTGTGTGGTGTGTGTGTTGTGTTGTGTGGTGTGTGTTGTGTTGTGCTGGTGTTGTGTTGTGTTGTGTGGTGTTGTGTGGTGTTGTGCTGGTGTTGTGTTGGTGTTGTGTTGTGTTGTGCTGGTGTTGTGTTGGTGTTGTGTTGGTGTTGTGTTGTGTTGTGTTGTGTTGTGTTGGTGTTGTGTTGGTGTGTGTGTGTGGTGTTGTGCTGTGTTGTGTGGTGTTGTGTGTGTGTTGTGCTGGTGTTGTGTTGTGTTGTGTTGTGTGTTTGTGTGTGTGTTGGTGTGTGTGTTGTGTGTGTGTTGTGTGTGTTGTGTGTGTGTTGTGTTGTACTGTGTTGTGTTGTGTGTGTGTTGTTGTGTTGTGTTGTGTTGTGTTGTGTTGTGTTGTGTTGTGTGTGTTGTGTTGTGTGTGTTGTTGTGTTGTGTGTGTGTGTTGTGTTGTGTTGTGTGGTGTTGTGTTGTGTTGTGTGTTGTGTTGTGTTGTGTTGTGTTGTGTTGTTATTGTGTTGTGTGTGTGGTGGTGTTGTGTGTGTGTTGGTGTTGTGTTGTGTTGTGTTGTGTGTGTGTGTGTTGTGTGTGTGTTGTGTGTGTTGTGTTGTGTTGTGTTGTGTTGTGTTGTGTTGTGTTGGTGTTGTGTTGTGTTGTGTGTGTGTGTGTGTTGTGTTGTGTTGTGTTGTGTGTGTGTGTGTGTGTGTGTGTTGTGTTGTGTGTGTTGTGTTGTGTGTGTGTTGTGTTGTGCTGTGTTGTGCTGTGTGTTGTGTTGTTGTGTGGTGTTGTGTGTGTGGTGTTGTGTTGTGTGTGTGTTGTGTTGTGTGTGTGTTGTGTTGTGTGGTGTTGTGTTGTGTTGTGTGTGTGTTGTGTTGTGTTGTGTTGTGTTGTGTTGTGTTGTGTGTGTGTGTGTTGTGTTGTGCTGGTGTTGTGTTGTGTTGTGTGTGGTGTTGTGTTGTGTGTGTTGTGTTGTGTTGTGCTGGTGTTGTGTGTTGTGTTGTGTTGTGTTGTGTTGTGTGTGTGTGTGTTGTGTTGTTGTGTTGTGTTGTGTTGTGTGTGTGTTGTGTGTGTTGTGTTGTGTGTGTGTTGTGTTGTGTTGTGTGTGTGTTGTGTGTGTGTTGTGTTGTGTGTGTGGTGTGTGTTGTGTGTGTGTGTGTGTGTGTGTGTGTGTGTGTGGTGTGTGTGTGTGTGTGTGTTGTGTTGTGTTGTGTGTTGTGTTGTGTGTTGTGTTGTTGTGTGTGTGTTGTGTGTGTGTTGTGTTGTGTTGTTGTGTTGTGTTGTGTTGTGTTGTGCGTGTGTTGTGTGTGTTGTGTGTTGTGTTGTGTGTGTGTTGTGTGTGTTGTGTGTGTGTGTTGTGTTGTGTTGTGTGTTGTGTGTTGTGTGTGGTGTTGTGTGTTGTGTTGTGTTGTGTTGTGTGTTGTGTTGTGTTGTGTTGTGTGTTGTGTTGTGTGGTGTGTGTTGTGTGGTGTTGTGTGTTGTGTTGTGTGTTGTGTGTGGTGTTGTGTGTGTGTTGTGTTGTGTTTTGTGTTGTGTTGTGTTGTGTGTGTGTGTTGTGTGTGTGTTGTGTGTTGTGTGTTGTGTTGTGTTGTTGTGGTGTGTGTGTGTGTGTGTTGTGTGTTGTGTTGTTGTGTTGTGTGTGTTGTGTTGTGTTGTGCTGGTGTTGTGTTGTGTTGTGTTGTGTTGTGGTGTGTGTGTGGTGTGTGTGTGTGTTGTGTGGTGTGTGTTGTGTGTGTTGTGTGTGGTGTGTTGTTGTGTGTGTGTTGTGCTGGTGTTGTGTTGTGTGTGTGTGTGTTGTGTGTGTTGTGTTGTGTTGTGTTGTTGTGTGTGTTGTGTTGTGTGGTGTTGTGTTGTGTTGTGTTGTGTTGTGTGTTGTGTTGTGTTGTGTTGTGTTGTGTGTGTGTTGTGTGGTGTGTTGTGTGTGTTGTGTGGTGTTGTGTGTGTGTGTGTGTGTTGTGTTGTGTTGTGTTGTGTGTGTTGTGTGTGTTGTGCTGGTGTTGTGTGGTGTTGTGTGTGTGTGTGTGTGTGTGTTGTGTGTGTTGTGTGTGTGTGTTGTGTTGTGCTGGTGTGTGTTGTGTTGTGTTGTGTGTGTTGTGTGGTGTTGTGCTGGTGTTGTGTTGTGTTGTGTGGTGTTGTGTGTGTGTGTTGTGTGTGTGTTGTGTGTGTGTTGTGTGTGTTGTGTTGTTGTGTGTGTGTTGTGTTGTGTGTGTGTTGTGTTGTTGTGTGTGTGTGTGTTGTGTGTGGTGTTGTGTTGTGTTGTGTTGTGTGTGTTGTGTGTGTTGTGTTGTGTTGTGTTGTGTTGTGTTGTGTGTTGTGTTGTGTTGTGTTGTGTTGTGTGTTGTGCTGGTGTTGTGTTGTGTTGTGTTGTGTTGGTGTTGTGTGTGTTGTGTGGTGTTGTGTTGTGCTGTGTGTGTGTGTGTGTGTTGTGTGGTGTTGTGTTGTGCTGGTGTTGTGTGTGTGTTGTGTGTTGTGTTGTGTGTGTGTGTTGTTGTGTGTGGTGTGTGTGTTGTGTTGTGCTGGTGTTGTGTTGTGTTGTTGTGCTGTGTTGTGTGGTGTTGTGTGTGCTGTGTTGTGCTGTGTGTTGTGTTGTGTGGTGTTGTGTTGTTGTGCTGGTGTTGTGTTGTGTGTGTTGTGCTGTGTTGTGTTGTGTTGTGTTGTGTTGTGTTGTGTGTGTGTGTGTGTGTTGTGTGTGTTGTGTGGTGTGTGTGTGTTGTGTGTTGTGTGTTGTGTTGTGTGTGTTGTGTTGTGTTGTGTTGTGTTGTGTGTGTGTTGTGCTGGTGTTGTGTGCTGTGTTGTGTGGTGTTGTGTTGTGTGGTGTGTGTGTGTTGTGTTGTGTTGTGTGTGTGTTGTGTTGTGTTGTGTTGTGTGTGGTGTGTGTGTGTGTGTTGTGTTGTGTGTGTTGTGTTGTGTTGTGTGTGCTGTGTTGTGCTGTGTGTGGTGTTGTGTGTGTGTGTGTTGTGTGGTGTTGTGTTGTGTTGTGTGTTGTGCTGTGTGTGTGTGTGTGTGCTGTGTTGTGTGTGTTGTGTTGTGTGTGTGTTGTGTGTGTTGTGTGTGTTGTGCTGGTGTTGTGTTGTGTTGTGTTGTGTTGTGTTGTGTTGTGTTGTGTGTGTGTTGTGTGGTGTTGTGTTGTGTTGTGTTGTGTTGTGTTGTTGTGTTGTGTGTGTTGTGTTGTGTTGTGCTGGTGTTGTGTTGTGTTGTGTGTGTGTGTGTGTTGTGTTGTGTTGTGTTGTGCTGTGTTGTGTGTGTGTGCTGTGTTGTGTGTTGTGTGTGTGTGTTGTGTGTGTGTTGTGCTGGTGTGTGTGTGCTGTGTTGTGTGTGTGTTGTGTGTGTTGTGTGGTTGTGTTGTGCTGGTGTTGTGTTGTGTTGTGTGTTGTGTGTGTTGTGTGTTGTGTTGTGTTGTGTTGTGTTGTGTGTTGTGTTGTGTTGTGTTGTGTTTGTGTGTGGTGTTGTGTGGTGTTGTGTGTGTGTGTGTTGTGCTGGTGTGTTGTGTGTGTGCTGGTGTTGTGTTGGTGTTGTGTTGTTGTGTTGTGCTGGTGTTGTGTTGTGTTGTGTGGTGTTGTGTGGTGTTGTTGGTGTTGTGTGTGTGTTGTGGTGTTGTGTTGTGTTGTGTGGTGTTGTGTTGTGTTGTGTTGTGTTGTGTTGTGTTGTGTGTGTTGTGTGTGGTGTGTGTGTGTTGTGTGTGTGTTGTGTTGTGTTGTGTGTTGTTGTGTGTGTGTTGTGTTGGTGTTGTGTGTTGTGTGTGTTGTGCTGGTGTTGTGTTGTGTTGTGTGTTGTGTTGTGTGGTGTTGTGTTGTGTTGTGTGTGTGTGTGTTGTGTGTGTTGTGTGTTGTGTTGTGTTGTGTGGTGTTGTGTGTGTGTGTTGTGTTGGTGTTGTGTTGTTGTGTTGTGTTGTGTGTGTGTTGTGTTGTGCTGTGTTGTGTTGTGTTGTGTTGTGTTGTTGTGTTGTGTGTTGTGTTGTGTTGTTGTGTTGTGTTGTGTGTTGTGTTGTGTTGTGTTGTGTGTGTTGTGTGTGGTGTTGTGTGTGTGTTGTGCTGTGTGTGCTGTGTTGTGTGTGTGTTGTGTGTGTGTTGTGTTGTGTTGTGTGTGTTGTGTGTGTGTGTGTGTGTGTTGTGTTGTGTTGTGTGTTGTGTTGTGTGTGTTGTTGTGTGTGTTGTGTGTGTGTGTGTGTGTGTTGGTGTTGTGTTGTGTGTGTTGTGTTGTGTGTGGTGTTGTGTGGTGTGTTGTGTTGTGTTGTGTGTTGTGTGTTGTGTTGTGTGGTGTTGTGTTGTGTGTGTTGTGTTGGTGTTTGTGTGTTGTTGTGTTGTGTGGTGTGTTGTGTTGTGTTGTGCTGGTGTGTTGTGCTGGTGTTGTGTTGTGTTGTGCTGGTGTTGTGTGTTGTGTGTGTGTGTTGTGTGTGTTGTTGTGTTGTGTTGTGTGTTGTGTTGTGTTGTGTTGTGTTGTGTGTGTTGTGTTGTGTGTGTTGTGTTGTGTTGTGTGTGTTGTGTTGTGTGTGTGGTGTTGTTGTGTTGTGTGTGTTGTGTGTGTGTGTGTTGTGTGTGTGTGTGTGTGTTGTGTGTGTTGTGTTGGTGTTTGTGTGTGTGTTGGTGTTGTGTTGTGTGTGCTGTGTTGTGTTGTGTTGTGTGTGTGTGTGTGTGTTGTGTTGTGTTGTTGGTGTTGTGTGTGTTGTGTTGTGTGTGTTGTGTTGTGCTGTGTTGTGTTGTGTGTGTTGTGTGTGTGTTGTGTGTGTTGTGTTGTGTTGTGTTGTGCTGTGTTGTGTTGTGTTTTGTGTGTGTGTGTGTGTTGTGTGTGTTGTGTGTGTGTGTGTTGTGTTGTGTGTGTTGTGTTGTGTGTGTGTGTTGTGTGTTGTGTGTGTTGTGTTGTGTGTGTGTGTGTGTTGTGTTGTGTGTTGTGTGTGTGTGTGTGTGTTGTGTGTGTGTGTTGTGTGTGTTGTGGTGTTGTTGTGTGTGTGGTGTTGGTGTGTTGTGTGTTGTGTTGTGTGTGTTGTGTTGTGTGTGTGTTGTGTGTGTGTTGTGTGTGGTGTTGTGTTGTGTGTGTTGTGTGTTGTGTTGTGTTGGTGTTGTGTTGTGTTGTGTGTTGTGTGTGTTGTTGTGCTGGTGTTGTGTTGTGTGTGTGTGTGTGTGTGTGTTGTGTTGTGTGTGGTGTGTGTGTGTGTACTGGTGTTGTGTGTGGTGTGTGTTGTGTTGTGTTGTGTTGTGTGGTGTGTGGTGTTGTGTTGTGTTGTGTGGTGTGTGTGTGTGTTGTGTGTGTTGTGTGTGTGTTGTGCTGTGTTGTGTGGTGTGTTGTGTGTGTTGTGTTGTGTGTGTGTGTTGTGTTGTGTGTGTTGTGTTGTGTTGTGTTGTGTGTGTGTTGTGTTGTGCTGGTGTTGTGTTGGTGTTGTGTGTGTGTGTGTGTTGTGTTGTGTTGTGTTGTGTTGTGTTGTGTTGTGCTGTGTTGTGCTGGTGTGTGTGTGTGTGTGTGTGTGTTGTGTTGTGTGTGTTGTGTGTTGTGTTGTGTGTGTGTGTGGTGTGTGTGTGTTGTGTGTGTTGTGTTGTGTTGTGTGTTGTGTGTGTTGTGTTGTGTTGTGTTGGTGTTGTGTTGTTGTGTTGTGTGTGTGTGTGTGTTGTGTTGTGTTGTGTGTGTGTGCTGTTGTGTTGTGTGTTGTGTTGTGTTGTGCTGGTGTTGTGTTGTGCTGTGTTGTGTGTGTGTGTTGTGTGTGGTGTGTGTGTGTTGTGTTGTGTGGTGTGTGTGGTGTTGTGTGGTGTGTGTGTGTGGTGTTGTGCTGGTGTTGTGTGTGTTGTGTTGTGTTGTGTGGTGTTGTGTTGTGTTGTTGTGCTGTGTTGTGTTGTGTTGTGTGTGTTGTGTTGTGGTGTGTGTGTTGTGTGTGTGTTGTGCTGGTGTTTGTTGGTGTTGTGTGTGGTGTTGTGTTGTGTTGTGTTGTGTTGTGTTGTGTTGTGTGTGTGTTGTGTTGTGTTGTGTTGTGTTGTGTGGTGTGTGTGTGCTGTGTTGTGTGTGTTGTGTTGTGTTGTGTTGTGTTGTGTTTGTGTTGTGCTGTGTTGTGTTGTGTTGTGTTGTGTTGTGTTGTGTGTGGTGTTTGTGTTGTGTTGTGTGTGTTGTGTTGTGTGGTGTGTGTGTGTTGTGTGTGTGTGTGTGTGTGTTGTGTGTTGTGTTGTGTGTTGTTGTGTTGTGTTGTGTTGTGTGGTGTGTTGTGTTGTGTTGTGTTGTGTGTTGTGTTGTGTGTGTGTGTGTGTGTTGTGTTGTGTGTGTGTTGTGTGTGTGTTGTGTTGTGTGTTGTGTTGTGTGTGTTGTGTGTTGTGTTGTGTGTGTGTGTGTGTGTGTGTGTTGTGTTGTGGTGTGTTGTGTGTGTTGTGTGTGTGTTGTGTTGTGTGTGTTGTGTGGTGTGTGTGTGTGTGTGTTGTGTTGTGTTGTGTTGTGTTGTGTTGTGTTGTGTTGTGTTGTGTTGTGTGTGTGTGTGTGTTGTGTGTGTTGTGTGTGTGTTGTGTTGTGTTGTGGTGTGTGTTGTGTGTGCTGTGTTGTGCTGGTGTTGTGTGTGTGCTGTGTGTGTGTGTTGTGTGTGTGTTGTGTTGTGTGTTGTGTTGTGCTGGTGTTGTGTTGGTGTTGTGTGGTGTGTGTGTGTGTGTGTGTGTTGTGTTGTGTTGTGTGTGTGTGTTGTGTTGTGTTGTGTTGTGTGTGTGTTGTGTTGTGTGTGTGTGTGTGGTGTTGTGTGTGTGTGTTGTGTTGTGTTGTGTGTGTTGTGCTGGTGTTGTGTGTGTGTTGTGTTGTGTTGTGTTGTGTGTGTTGTGTGTGTTGTGTTGTGTGTGTGTGGTGTGTGTTGTGTGTTGTGTGTGTGTGTGGTGTTGTGTGTGTGTGTTGTGTGTGTGTTGTGTGTTGTGTTGTGTTGTGTTGTGTGTGTGTGTTGTGTTGTGTGTGTGTGTGTTGTGTTGTGTTGTGTTGTGTGTTGTGTGTGTGGTGTGCTGGTGTTGTGTGTGTGTGTTGTGTGTGTGTTGTGTTGTGTTGTGTGTGTGTGTGTGTTGTGTGTGTGGTGTTGTGTGTGTTGTGTTGTGCTGTGTGTTGTGTTGTTGTGTGTTGTGTGTGTGTGTGTTGTGTGTGTTGTGTGTGTGTTGTGTTGTGTTGTGCTGTGTTGTGTGTGTGGTGTGTGTTGTGTTGGTGTTGTGTTGTGTTGTGTTGTGTTGTGCTGTGTTGTTGTGGTGTTGTGTTGTGCTGGTGTTGTGTTGTGTGGTGTTGTGTTGTGTTGTGTTGGTGTTGTGTGTGGTGTTGTGTGGTGTTGTGCTGTGTTGTGTTGTGTTGTGCTGGTGTTGTTGTGTTGTGTGTTGTGTTGTGTGTGTTGTGTGTGTGTTGTGTGTGTTGTGTTGTGTTGTGCTGTGTGTGTGTGTGTGTGTTGTGTTGTGTTGTGTGTGTGTTGTGCTGGTGTTGTGTGTGGTGTTGTGTTGTGCTGTGTTGTTGTGTGTGTTGTGTTGTGTTGTGTTGTGTGTGTGTGTGTTGTGTGGTGTTGTGTGGTGTGTTGGTGTTGTGCTGGTGTTGTGTTGTGTTGTGTTGTGTGGTGTTGTGTTGTGTGTGTGTTGTGTGTGTGTTGTGTTGTGTGTGTTGTGTTGTGTGTGGTGTGTTGTGCTGGTGTTGTGTGTTGTGTTGTGCTGGTGTTGTGTTGTGTGTGTTGTGTTGTGTTGTGTTGTGTGTGTTGTGTTGTTGTGTTGTGTTGTGCTGGTGTTGTGCTGTGTTGTTGTGTTGTGTGTTGTGTGGTGTGTGTGTTGTGTGGTGTTGTGTGTGTGTGTGTTGTGTTGTGTTGTGTTGTGTGTGTGCTGTGTTGTGTGTGTGTTGTGTGTGTGGTGTTGTGCTGTGTGTGTTGTGTTGTGTTGTGTGTTGTGTTGTGTGTGGTGTTGTGTTGGTGTTGTGTTGTGTGTTGTGTGTGGTGTTGTGTTGTGTTGGTGTTGTGTTGTGTGTTGTTGTGTGTGTTGTGTTGTGTTGTGTTGTGTGTGTGTGTTGTGTGGTGTTGTGTGTGTGTGTTGTGTGTGTGTTGTGTTGTGTGTGCTGTGTGTGGTGTGTTGTGTGGTGTTGTGTGTTGTGTTGTGTGTGTGTTGTGTGGTGTTGTGGTGTGTGTGTGTGTTGTTGTGTGGTGTGTGTGTTGTGTGGTGTTGTGTTGTGTTGTGTGTGGTGTGGTGTGTGTGTTGTGTTGTGTTGTGCTGGTGTTGTGTGTGTGTGTTGTGTTGTGTGTGTGTGCTGGTGTGTGTGTTGTGTGTGTGTGTGTTGTGTGTGTGTGGTGTGTGTGGTGTGTGTGTTGTGTGGTGTTGTGTGGTGTTGTGTGGTGTTGTGTGTTGTGTGTGGTGTTGTGTTGTGTGTGTTGTGCTGTGTGTTGTGTTGTGTGTGTGTGTGTGGTGTGGTGTGTGTGTTGTGCTGTGTTGTGTTGGTGGTGTGTGTTGTGCTGGTGTGTGTGTGTGTGTTGGTGTTGTGTTGTGTGTGTGTGTGTTGTGTTTGTGTGTGTGTGTTGTGTGGTGTTGTGTGTTGTGTTGTGTTGGTGTGTGTTGTGTGGTGTTGTGTGTGTGTTGTGTTGGTGTGGTGTGTGTGTGTGGTGTGTGTGTTGTGTGTTGTGTGTGTTGTGTTGTGTTGTGTTGTGTTGTGGTGTGTTGTGTTGTGTGTTGTGCTGGTGTTGTGTTGGTGTTGTGTTGTGTTGTGTGTTGTGTTGTGTTGTGCTGGTGTTGTGTGTGTGTGTTGGTGCTGTGTGTGTGTGTGTGTGTGTTGTGTGTGTGTGTTGTGTGGTGTTGTGTTGTGTTGTGTTGTGTTGGTGTTGTGTGTGCTGTGTTGTGTTGTGTTGTGTGTTGTGTTGTGTTGTGTTGTGTTGTGTTGTGTGTGTGTGTGTGTGTGTGTGTGTGTGTTGTGTGTGTGTTGTTTGTGTTGTGTTGGTGTTGTGTTGTGTTGTGTTGTGTGTGTTGGTGTTGTGTTGTTGTGTTGTGCTGGTGTTGTGTTGGTGTGGTGTTGTGTGTGTTGTGTTGGTGTGTGTTGTGTTGTGTTGGTGTTGTGTGTTGTGTTGTGTTGTGTTGTGTGTGTTGTGTTGTGTTGTGTTGTGTGTGTGTTGTGTTGTGTGGTGTGTGTGTGTTGTGTTGGTGTTGTGTTGTGTTGTGTTGTGTGTGTTGTGTGTGTGTGTGTTGTGTGGTGTTGTGTGGTGTTGTGTTGTGTTGGTGTTGTGTTGTGGTGGTGTTGTGTTGTGTTGTGTTGGTGTTGTGTTGTGTGTGTTGTGTTGTGTTGTGTTGTGTTGGTGTTGTTGTGGTGTTGTGTGGTGTTGGTGTTGTGTTGGTGTTGTGTTGGTGTTGTGGTGTTGTGCTGTGTGTTGTGTGTGTGTTGTGTTGGTGTTGTGTTGGTGTTGTGTTGTGTGTGGTGTTGTGTGTGTGTTGTGTGTTGTGTTGTGTTGTGTTGTGTGTGTTGTGTTGTGTTGTGTTGTGCTGGTGTTGTGGTGTTGTTGTGTTGTGTTGTGTGTGTGTGTGTTGTGTGTGTGTTGTGTTGTGTGTTGTGTGTTGTGTGGTGTTGTGTTGGTGTTGTGTGTGTTGTGTGTGTGTTGTGGTGTGTGTTGTGCTGGTGTTGTGTGTTGTGTTGTGTGGTGTTGGTGTTGTGTGGTGTGTGTTGTGTGGTGTTGTGTTGGTGTTGTGTTGTGTTGGTGTTGTGTTGTGTTGGTGTTGGTGTTGTGTTGTGTGTGTTGTGTGTGTTGTGTTGTGTGGTGTGTGTGTTGTGTGTGTGGTGTGTGTGTGTGTGTGTTGTGTGTTGTGTGTGTGTTGTGTTGTGTTGTGTTGTGCTGGTGTTGTGTTGTGCTGGTGTTGTGCTGTGTTGTGTGTTGTGTGTGTTGTGTTGTGTTGTGTTGTGTGGTGTTGTGTTGTGTGTTGTGTGTGGTGTTGTGCTGTTGTGTTGTGTATTGTGTGTGTTGTGTTGTGCTGGTGTGTGGTGTTGTGCTGGTGTTGTGTTGTGTTGTGTGGTGTTGTGTGGTGTTGTGTTGTGTTGTGCTGGTGTTGTGTGTTGTGTTGTGTTGGTGTTGTGTTGTGTGTGTGTGTGTGTTGTGTGTGTGTTGGTGTGTGTGTTGTGTGTTGTGTGTGTGTTGTGTGTTGTGTTGTGTGTGTTGTGTTGTGTTGTGTGTGTTGTGTTGTGTGGTGTGTGTTGTGTTGTGTTGTGTTTGTGTTGTGTTGTGTTGTGTGTTGTGTTGTGTTGTGCTGGTGTTGTGTGTGTTGTGTTGTGCTGATGTGTTGTGCTGTGTGTTGTGTTGTGTGTGTTGTGTTGGTGTTGTGTGTGTGTGTTGTGCTGGTGTGTGTGTTGTGTTGTGCTGTGTGTTGTGTTGTGCTGGTGTTGGTGTTGTGCTGGTGTTGTGTGTGTGTTGTGTGGTGGTGTTGGTGTTGTGCTGGTGTGTGGTGTTGTGTTGTGTTGTGTGTTGTGTGGTGTGTTGTGTTGTGTGTTGTGTTGTGCTGGTGTTGTGTTGTGCTGGTGTTGTGTTGTGTTGTGTTGTGTGTTGTGTTGTGCTGGTGTTGTTGTTGTTGTGTTGTGTGTGTGTGTGTGTGTTGTGCTGGTGTTGTGTGTTGTGTGTGTGTTGTGTTGTGTTGTGTTGTGTGGTGTGTGTGCTGTGTTGTGCTGGTGTTGTGTTGTGCTGGTGTGTTGTGTGTGTTGTGTTGTGCTGGTGTTGGTGTTGTGTTGTGTTGTGCTGTGTTGTGTGTTGTGTGTGTTGTGTGTTGTGTGGTGTGTGTTGTTGGTGTTGTGTTGTGTGTGTGTGTTGTTGTGTGGTGTTGTGTTGTGTTGTGTGTTGGTGTTGTGTTGTGTGGTGTGTGTGTGTTGTGTGGTGTTTGTTGTGTTGTGTTGTGTTGGTGTTGTGTGTTGGTGTGTGTGTTGGTTGGTGTTGTGTTATAACTCGTAGCGTGTGTATGTACTTACCTAGTTGTACTCATTTAGTTGTGTTTGCGGGGGTTGAGCTCTGGCTCTTTGGTCCCGCCTGCCAACTGTAATTCAACTGATGTACATATTCCTGAGCGTATTGGGCTCTGTCATGTTTATATATGAATGTGTGTATGGAGTCAGCCTCCACCACAACACTGCCTAATGCTCTCCATCTTTTAACTACTCTTACACTGAAAAAGTTCTTTCTAACGACCCTGTGGCTCATGTGGGTACTCAGTTTTCATCTGTGTCCCCTCGTTCGCGTACCACCAGTGTTAAACAATTTATCTTTTTCTCCCCTCTCAATTCCCCTGAGAATTTTGTATGTGGTGAGGATGTCTCTTCGAGCTCTCCTGTCTTGCAGCGACGTGAGGTGCAGTTCACGTAGCCTTTCCTCGTAACTCATGCCTCTTAGTTCTGGGACTAGCCTAGTGGCATAACTCTGAACTTTTTCCAGCTTCGTCTTGTGCTTGACAAGGTACGGGCTCCAAGCTCGGGCCGCATACTCCAATGATTGGCCTTACATATTCGGTATACAAAGTTCTGAAAGATACCTTACACAGGTTTCTGAAGGCAGTTCAGATGTTAGCCAGCCTCGTATACACGGCAGATACTTTTGATGTGGGTTTTGGGAGACAGGTTTGGCGAGATATCAACTCCTAGATATTTCTCTCTGTCCGTGAAGGACTCCATCTCTAAATCGGTATCCTGTGTCTGGCCTCCTGTTTTCTCCGCCTAGTTTTATCACTTAACTTTTACATGGGTTGAACTTTAGTAGCCATTTGTTAGACCATTCCTTCAGTTTGTCAAGGTCTTCTTGTAGCTTTATGCTATCTTCTTCTCTTTTCTCCTCATAATTTTTGCATCTTCAGCAAAAATTGTTTGTCAAATATTAGGAGGACTCCCGGTTTGCCTCCTGCCTTCTCATTCGGGGGGCAGTGGCGGGCGTCGGAACATTGAGAGGAACGAGTCTATTCCCTCTAGGAGGTAATTTACATATATCAGTAACAGTATAGGTCCAAGGACTGATCCCTGAGGGACTCCTCTGGTGACACTTCTCCACTCCGAGACCTCTCCCCTCACAGTGACTCGTTGTATCCTGTTGCTTAGGTACTCCCTTATCCAGTGGTGTATCTTCTCTTTCACTCCCATCTGCATCCCCAGCTTGTTAACTAGTCTCTTATGTGGTACTGTGTCAAAGGCTTTCTGGCACTCCAAAAATATGCAGTCTTCCCACCTCACTCTAACTTGCCTGAATTGTGTTGCCTGGTCATAGAATTCAATTAATCCTGTGAGGCATGATTTGCCATTCCTGAACCCAGGCTGATGTTATGTTACAAAGTTCGATCGCTCCAGATGTTCCTCTGGAGTTTTTCACACAATCCTTATCTTTTTATCTCACAATAATCTTGGATTGTTACTGTTTTGATTGTAAGCAAGAGTAATGGTGAGGGAGAGGAGGAGTTGACAGGAAGTAGCAGATGAAGGTGGAACATTTTACCATTGTGCTCACACGCTTCATTCAATAAGACGTTTCCGATACAAAGAGCTGATGGTCGCATAATATTTCACACCGTATATTTTGTTCCCAAGGCGTAGTCGATATTATGTTATCGATATCATATTTAATCCTACAACATCATGCGCCTTCCAAGGACATCAAATACGCTCGGAGAATACCATGCAAGATGATGGAGACAGCATCATCTTGCATGGTGTGCAAGTGAGGTACAATCACCTATAGTTCAGTGTACCTTAATTAAATTAAATGCTAGTGCAGCCAAATTCCAATTGGCTGCACTAACAATAATTAATAGTTCGTGCTATTTGATCTTGAACCCCGCCTTCAGTGGGGCTTTAATATACTAGTTAATTAAATTTATACTAAGACTTTGTGTCCTTTCATAAGACTATTCCCTTATCCATCTTAAGGTAACACCTCCTATTCTGAGACCATATATTTTCCACTCATCCTTTCGTGAGGTTTCTATAACAAACATTTTAGTAAAGTCAACTTACTCAACATCACAGTCATTGTCAACTGCCTCAACTCTACTGGAATAGCATGAACTCTGATTTATTAAATATGATGTCAGATAATAGGTTTTAAGCATTAGATATGGAGATAATACGTGATTGTTAGAGTAACGGAGTAATATTAGTGAGAGTGATGTAAAGTTTCTTATAAGGAACGAAATGTTACTATCTCCTGGTCGTGGACAGTTGAGTGAGAAGTCAGGTTGAGTACTCGAGGGTGACATGCTTAAGTATAGATATCCGGTAATATACATGAAGTATTGGCTTATTGATGTCTATTATGGTTGACATGACTGACGTGAATAGACCTTTATAGCAAGGTGAAATTTATTTATAAATCAGTAGCGAATAGAACGTGAATAACCTACAATGAACAGGTGTTGATCCGCTAGGTCTGGCTGCACTAATTTACTGATGTAATGTCGATAATAATGTCTCCAGAGTTTACCGTGTTATTGAGATTAAGCTGTAAATCGTGTTAATGGGTAGTTGAGACGCCCTTCGGCGTGCAAGCTGAGATATGATATATTTGCCCACGTCCTGACTTGTGAGATAAATACAGTTACAAAATTTATTTTATTACTTATGAATCTATAAATCGATAATACATAAATTCATGATTTGTTATGTACAGATGTACATAAATTAATGTTATGTACATTAATTTATGTACAGAATAACATAGAATTTTCTGAATGAATACATTATTATTTCCTTTAGGTGAATTGACGTGATGACTAGCAGAACAAAGTGAAACTTGCATCTCCACAGGGAGTTCCAATTGGGGTTCGACTAGAATAAATGGTGATTCTGCCAACTCAAAGATAACCTCATCTGTCCAGCCGAATATTGCAATTGCCAAACAATAAAATGCTGGATACAAGTTAGTAGCAGACAATTTTTTTCCAATTTAAACAAATTGGAAGGCAACCAAATGACGTATACACAATACACTGACGAAGCTGGAGGAATACAGCATACCCTTGAGAAATGTAAACTCGATGGTATAACAAAGGGGCACTTAAGTACAACACAAAGCATTTGTACGATGCAGTTAAACGTTGACACTGTATCAGTGAGCAGGTGACAACTCAAAGAATGAGAATGGTGAGGGGAACCACCAGCCCAGCCCACACACCCCCACCACCTCCAGCCTCATCACCACGTGCAAGACATAAGGCCAACAGTTGTTTAGTATGCAGTAAAGGACTACTTTGGAAGCAATCACTTTCCAATGTTGTAAGTTTGGCAGGTGGTGAAGACCTATCGCTCAATGACACCACTGATCCTCACGCATTATGGAAGGTACAGATTTAATTGTTTTGGAAGCAAGGCGCCACGTTAGATGTACAACTAATCTAAGCAACGATGAAACAACTGTGGAAAGAGACAATCAACAGTGACATGTTGAAGAAGAAGGTATCTCTCTATCTATGGCATTTGCCCATGTGGCATCTTCTCTAAGTGGTACACTTGCTTTTGAAGATAAAGAGAACATATTTCCCATAGGAATTATTACGAAAATGGACGTGGCTAAATTGGAGGAACTCAAAGGAATGGATGCACACTCGTACCTTCATCGAATAACGCCTTTTGAAGAACCACAGAATTAGTGTTGTTAGCCCGCTTCAGATGTATAAGAAGATATAAGCAAGCCCAGAAGGAAGACGTATCTCTATACACATTAAAGACGTAAAACTCTCAAAAACTACTTCCAATTATTTTCAAAGCATTTCATTGCTGCTCAACACCGCGAACCGAATTTTCGACACCTTTTTTTCGAACATGATATCCTACTGTTTCTCCCTTTTCTTTCTATGGCTGGAGTAATTCCTCAACTCAGACGTGACGTCCAGTTTTGAAAAAGCCGCAGATGGAAGTGAAGAGTTAGTATGTCTACCTGATGCTTTTGTATTTAATCCAACAACATCATGCTCCCTCCACGGACATCAAATACACTCGGAGAACACCTGCACACGTAAGTCTCGGTGCTAAACTACAAAAGAAACATATAACCTATTTATAAAAAGAGGAGATTTCGTATGGGATACTTTCTTTGGAACCAGCATCCGGAAACTTCCTCAGAAGAAAGGACTTGGAGTTTCTCAACATGTGACTGAAGGTAACCTATCTCAGAAAAACTGGGCGAACTTCCTTGAAATTCTCAAAAACAAGAAAAAACTGTTTGGATTGTTAGCAAGAGTAATGGTGAGGGAGAGAAGGAGCTGACTGGAAGGAGCAGATGATGGTGGAACATTTTACCATTGTGCTCACACATCTCCCTCAATAAGACGTTTCCGATACAAAAAGCTGATGGTCGTGTAATATTTCACACCGTATATTTTGTTCTCATGGCGAAGTCGATATTATGATCCCAACTGTAGATACAGATGTGCTTGTGCTTATATATCTTACTATCGCTACCTCACAAACGTCGGCCTTTAGAGCCTGAATATTGTTTGGGGCTGGCACCGGAAACGACACATATCTGGTCACAAGACCGCAGAGGCTCCAAGAGTACAGGCGAATCAAAGTCTATTGTATTAAGAGGATTCCGCGCTTTCACCGGATGTTAAAAAAGTAAAAAATTTCTGGGATTGACAAACAAAGTGCGTGCAATTGTTGGAGAACATTTTAAGATGCTACAAGCTCATTTCTTGCATTGTCAATCCCACTGAAATGTCCTAACACAGAACGTCATTAGGAAACTTCAAACTTATATTGTTCTGCTTGACAGTTCATACAGTGTTGGCATGTCCAACACTGTAGTCAGGAGAACCATGTTTTCACCAATAACGTCGACTGTTAGAAAATGTGCTTAAAAGGCAGTTGCCTTGAAGAAGCACACACTACAGGCTGCACATTAGGGGTGGCAATTATCGCTGGTTAGTCTCATATTCAATATCTCCTCTTACCTCCACCTTGAGAGCAGAATTGAATGAAAATTGACGGAATATGGACATCTCTGACAGCAGCATGGGACCGTTGCTGAGAGTTGGTTCATCGCAGCTGTATAACAGGATGAAAGTCACGCTGCAGTTGCAGAAATGTTGGCGTCCCATGCTCACTGTTGAGTATGAATGTTGGCGTCCCATGCTCACTGTTGAGTATGAATGTTGGCGTCCCATGCTCACTGTTGAATTTGAATGTTGGCGTCCCATGCTCACAGTTGAGTATGAATGTTGACGTCCCATGCTCACAGTTGAGTATGAATATTGGCGTCCCATGCTCACTGTTGAGTATGAATGTTGGCGTCCCATGCAGACAGTTGAGTATGAATGTTGGCGTCCCATGCTCACAGTTGAGTATGAATGTTAGCGTCCCATGCACACTGTTGAGTATGAATGTTGGCGTCCCATGCAGACAGTTGAGTATGAATGTTGGCGTCCCATGATCACAGTTGAGTATGAATGTTGGCGTCCCATGCTCACTGTTGGGTATGAATGTTGGCGTCCCATGCTCACTGTTGAGTATGAATGTTGGCGTCCCATGCTCACTGTTGAGTATGAATGTTGGCGTCCCATGCTCACTGTTGAGTATGAATGTTGGCGTCCCATGCTCACTGTTGAGTATGAATGTTGGCGTCCCATGCTCACTGTTGAGTATGAATGTTGGCGTCCCATGCTCACTGTTGAGTATGAATGTTGACGTCCCATGCACACTGTTGGGGAAGAATGTTGACGTCCCATGCTCACAGTTGAGTATGAATGTTGGCGTCCCATGCACACTGTTGAGTATGAATGTTGACGTCCCATGCTCACAGTTGAGTATGAATGTTGGCGTCCCAGGCACACTGTTGAGTATGAATGTTGGCGTCCCATGCTCACTGTTGAGTATGAATGTTGGCGTCCCATGCTCACTGTTGAGTATGAATGTTGGCGTCCCATGCACACTGTTGAGGAAGAATGTTGGCGTCCCATGCACACTGTTGGGGAAGAATGTTGGCGTCCCATGCACACTGTTGGGGAAGAATGTTGGCGTCCCATGCACACTGTTGGGGAAGAATGTTGGCGTCCTATGCACACTGTTGGGGAAGAATGTTGGCGTCCCATGCTCACTGTTGGGGAAGAATGTTGGCGTCCCATGCACACTGTTGAGTATGAATGTTGGCGTCCCATGCTCACAGTTGAGTATGAATGTTGGCGTTCCATGCACACTGTTGAGTATGAATGTTGGCGTCCCATGCACACTGTTGGGGAAGAATGTTGGCGTCCCATGCACACTGTTGGGGAAGAATGTTGGCGTCCCATGCTCACTGTTGGGGAAGAATGTTGGCGTCCCATGCACACTGTTGAGGAAGAATGTTGGCGTCCCATGCTCACTGTTGGGGAAGAATGTTGGCGTCCCATGCACACTGTTGGGGAAGAATGTTGGCGTCCCATGCACACTGTTGGGGAAGAATGTTGGCGTCCCATGCTCACTGTTGGGGAAGAATGTTGGCGTCCCATGCACACTGTTGGGGAAGAATGTTGGCGTCCCATGCACACTGTTGAGTAAGAATGTTGACGTCCCATGCTCACTGTTGAGTAAGAATGTTGACGTCCCATGCACACTGTTGGGGAAGAATGTTGACGTCCCATGCTCACAGTTGAGTAAGAATGTTGGCGTCCCATGCTCACTGTTGGGGAAGAATGTTGACGTCCCATGCACACTGTTGGGGAAGAATGTTGACGTCCCATGCACACTGTTGGGGAAGAATGTTGACGTCCCATGCACACTGTTGGGGAAGAATGTTGGCGTCCCATGCACACTGTTGAGTAAGAATGTTGGCGTCCCATGCACACTGTTGAGGAAGAATGTTGGCGTCCCATGCACACTGTTTTGTAAGAATGTTGACGTCCCATGCTCACTGTTGAGTATGAATGTTGACGTCCCATGCACACTGTTGGGGAAGAATGTTGGCGTCCCATGCACACTGTTGGGGAAGAATGTTGGCGTCCCATGCTCACTGTTGGGGAAGAATGTTGACGTCCCATGCACACTGTTGGGGAAGAATGTTGGCGTCCCATGCACACTGTTGAGTATGAATGTTGACGTCCCATGCACACTGTTGAGTAAGAATGTTGGCGTCCCATGCTCACAGTTGAGTATGAATGTTGACGTCCCATGCTCACTGTTGAGTATGAATGTTGACGTCCCATGCACACTGTTGAGTAAGAATGTTGGCGTCCCATGCACACTGTTGAGGAAGAATGTTGGCGTCCCATGCTCACTGTTGGGGAAGAATGTTGACGTCCCATGCACACAGTTGGGGAAGAATGTTGGCGTCCCATGCACACTGTTGGGGAAGAATGTTGGCGTCCCATGCTCACTGTTGGGGAAGAATGTTGACGTCCCATGCACACTGTTGGGGAAGAATGTTGGCGTCCCATGCACACTGTTGGGGAAGAATGTTGGCGCCCCATGCACACTGTTGGGGAAGAATGTTGGCGTCCCATGCACACTGTTGGGGAAGAATGTTGACGTCCCATGCACACTGTTGGGGAAGAATGTTGGCGTCCCATGCACACTGTTGGGGAAGATCTGTACGGTAAGTTGCTTGAAATCTTCTCCTCCATTGAAAAAAATAAAATAATAAAATTCATACTATTATGTAATGTTTAAGTGTATATCATTCACAACAAAAACATTAATTTTGTTTCAATTATTTATTGCCATCTTGGTGTGTTTGTAGAAAGTTCAGAACGTTCAGCTGTCACATAGTGAACTACAAAGTGCTGATCTGAAATATAAATATTCGTACAGCAAACATATTTATTGTATATAAATATAAAATTAAACTATCTTCAACATCGCAAGATGTATAAATCATTCGATTAATGACACAAATATGTTTATATTTTTTTAACATTCTTTTGTATTTTTTTGGACGCATATATATGAAAATAAATAATTTTTATAGTTGAATTTTTGGAATCACAAAAACATGAAAAGACACCATCTCCCCGTCCCAACCCAAATCCTTATCCTGATCCCTTCCAAGTGTAATATAGTCGTAATGGCTTGGCGAAATTCCAGTCCTCAGATGCCCATACACACAATTTTCGATATTCAGTCCACTGTTTTGAAACCAACTGGCCGCTGTCTTGAATCCAAATTAGTTTCTGAAATAGCGCTTAAGTAAAGTTGGAAGCTTCTTATCACAAATTGTCACGTATTTAAGCCGAGAGCCATAATATAGGTAGTGAAACCTGGCAATCTTGAACCGCAGACTACAGGTGTTGATGGATCATCTGTGCAACCTAACAACACCCTCACCTAGCAGACTAACTACACCCTCACCAAGCAGACTAACAACACCCTCACCAAGCAGACTAACAACACCCTCACCAAGCAGACTAACAACACCCTCACCTAGCAGACTAACAACACCCTCACCAAGCAGACTAACAACACCCTCACCAAGCAGACTAACAACACCCTCACCAAGCAGACTAACAGCACCTGAACCAAGCAGACTAACAACACTCACCAAGCAGATTAACAACACCCTCACCAAGCAGACTAACAACAATCACCAAGCAGACTAACAACACCCTCACCAAGCAGACTAACAACACTCACCAAGCAGATTAACAACACCCTCACCAAGCAGACTAACAACAATCACCAAGCAGACTAACAACACCCTCACCAAGCAGACTAACAACACCCTCACCAAGCAGACTAACAACACCCTCACCAAGCAGACTAACAACACCCTCACCAAGCAGACTAACAGCACCTGAACCAAGCAGACTAACAACACTCACCAAGCAGATTAACAACACCCTCACCAAGCAGACTAACAACACTCACCAAGCAGACTAACAACACCCTCACCAAGCAGACTAACAACACCCTCACCAAGCAGACTAACAACACTCACCAAGCAGATTAACAACACCCTCACCAAGCAGACTAGCAACACTCACCAAGCAGACTAACAACACCCTCACCAAGCAGACTAACAACAATCACCAAGCAGACTAACAACACCCTCACCAAGCAGACTAACAACACCCTCACCAAGCAGACTAACAACAATCACCAAGCAGACTAACAACAATCACCAAGCAGACTAACAACACCCTCACCAAGCAGACTAACAACAATCACCAAGCAGACTAACAACACCCTCACCAAGCAGATTAACAACACCCTCACCAAGCAGACTAACAACACCCTCACCAAGCAGACTAACAACACCTTCACCAAGCAGATTAACAACACCCTCACCAAGCAGACTAACAACACTCACCAAGCAGACAAACAACACCCTCACCAAGCAGACTAACAACACCCTCACCAAGCAGACTAACAACACCTTCACCAAGCAGACTAACAACACCTTCACCAAGCAGACTAACAACAATCACCAAGCAGACTAACAACACCCTCAATAAGCAGACTAACAACAATCACCAAGCAGACTAACAACACCCTAACCAAGCAGACTAACAACAATCACCAAGCAGACTAACAACAATCACCAAGCAGACTAACAACACCCTCACCAAGCAGACTAACAACACCCTCACCAAGCAGACTAACAACACCTTCACCAAGCAGACTAACAACACCCTCACCAAGCAGACTAACAACACCTTCACCAAGCAGAGTAACAACAATCACCAAGCAGACTAACAACACCCTCACCAAGCAGACTAACAACACCCTCACCAAGCAGACTAACAACACCTTCACCAAGCAGACTAACAACACCCTCACCAAGCAGACTAACAACACCCTCACCAAGCAGACTAACAACAATCACCAAGCAGACTAACAACACCCTCACCAAGCAGACTAACAACAATCACCAAGCAGACTAACAACACCCTCACCAAGCAGACTAACAACACTCACCAAGCAGACTAACAACACCCTCACCAAGCAGACTAACAACAATCACCAAGCAGACTAACAACACCCTCACCAAGCAGACTAAAAACACCCTCACCAAGCAGACTAACAACACCCTCACCAAGCAGACTAACAACACCTTCACCAAGCAGATTAACAACACCCTCACCAAGCAGACTAACAACACACTCACCAAGCAGACTAACAACAATCACCAAGCAGACTAACAACACCCTCACCAAGCAGATTAACAACACCCTCACCAAGCAGACTAACAACACTCACCAAGTATGCAGTCTCAATTTAAGGGGCGTAGTCAGGAGGTTTTTACATCCCTACCTGACGCTCATAGCTTTGATTATGAATTTGTAAAGAAAAGCATCTTAAATGCTTATCAGTTAAATCCAGAGGCACACAGGCAAAAGTTTAGGAACCTAAGGAGGATAAGCGATCAGACAATAGCAGATTTTACTCGTCAGAAGACGAATTTTTGCAACAGATGGTTAAAGTCACTTTCAGTCACTGACTTTGATGATTTAAAGAATCTTCTTATAATGGAAGAAGTATTGTCATGTCTCCCAGACCAGTTGTCTACTTTTATGGCAGAACAAAAGAATGTAACAGACATTTATGAGCTGTCAAAGCTCGCGGATGAGCATGAGTTGTTGACTAAGGCCCAGTTTACGGCCACTTCACCTAAGTCTAGTCGTAGAGTAAATTATAATGCTCACCGAACTCCTTATCAGAATCCATCCCGTCCTAGTGCTCCAGTTACTCCCATGAGCTCTTCTCTTACAAAACCTAACCCTGCTACTTCATTGTCAGGAATGTCAAATAATAATAAGGTTATTTCTAAACCTACAGTTGGTTCTACCAGTGTGTCCACTGTAAGGTCCTGTTCCCATTGTAAGAGAAAAGGCCATGGAATTCATTCATGTTTTATATTGCACCCTGAGTTACGACCAACTGGTCTCATTTATTGCAGAGGTGTGCAAAATAAACTTACTAATAAACATTTAACTGTAAACCCCAATTGGGTGAAACAGTATTCACCATATATGTCTTCAGGTGAAGTTTTGTGTATTAATGGGAAGTGGAAGCCAGTGGTTATTCTTCGTGATACAGGTGCTTCCCAAACCATAATTTCATCCAGTATTCTTTCTGATGTTGAAAAGAGAGATACTGGAAAGTTTGTTGTTCTTCAGAGTGTTGCAGGATGTAAAACTGTACCTCTAATAGACATTAATTTCAGATCCACCATTACACCACGTTTATGCACTGTGGGTGTTAGTACACAGTTGCCCATCCCAGGTGTGGATGTTATATTGGGTAATGATGTGGCCATAAATCATGTTGTGTGTGAGAATGATCCCCGTTTGTGTAAACAGCCAGTTGCAGACCATGTTTATTCTACCTGTGCTGAAGTTAGTTCTATGAATGAACCTGTTGTAGAAGATGGTTTTGTCCATTCTACCTGTGCTGATGTCAGTACTAATATAAATCCAGTTGTCAGTTCTGATGTTGTTACTCAAGCATTTGTTCCAGTAACCAGTACCCCTTCAGTGGAGAAGTGGGATGTGGTTGTTCCAGATTCCTGTGTGGCCGATTTAGTTGTTGAGAGTAAGCCTGATACTATGACTCTGCTTTATTCCAATAAATTGGGAAAGGATGTCCATGTACCATTGTCTTGCCCGCTCACTACGAACGTTGTGCCAGGAGTTGAGAGAAACTTAAAAGCCACGACTCTGTATTCCAGCCAAGTGAATGGTTTAGGACAAGATGTCGGGTTGGCAGAAGTATTCCCGCTCACTCCAAGTTTAGAATCAGTTGTCGAGAGTAAGTCTGTTGTAGAGGCCCCGCCTCACCCTAGTCAAGGTGATAGAATAGGGGAGGAGGTCAAACTACCTGTTACTTGCCCGCTCGTTTCAGATTCCCTTAATTTAAGTGCATTGAGTAGAACTGACCCTAAGATTTCAGAGAGAAGCAAGGAGACAGTCTGTACTGTAGATCCAGTTTTGGAGAGTGTGGGAAAGCAGCCAGAGGATCAGCTTCTGTTGAGTAGATGGAGACCCATTGAGCCTCCCTCTTCAGTTGTCTGTGAGGATGTGACCCAGCTTGGTAGTGATATTATTGATTGTGAGCAGACAGTACTCCAAGCAGCTCCAGAAGTCATGGGAGGAAATTTTGGTAAAATCATTAAGAGTGGTAAAGTAGCATTTGGATCTAAGTTGCGGAGTTGTGATTCTTATTCTATGTGGAGTAAGTATTTCTCATTGTGTACATTGAGTCAGAGTGTGTGTAGGATGTTGAAATCTACTTTTATTCTGCAGGAGCCATTTTCTTGTGAAGTAATGGACTGTGGGACATCTTTGTCAAGCCTTGTGGTGGAGCAGAGAGAGTTTACTCAAGTAGGTTGTGCATCCAGTTCTGAGGAAGTGGTGAGTCATACTAGAGCCGTGTCTCTAAATTCAGATCCAGGTTATTTTGATGCATGAGTGATAAAAGTGTATGTTCCACTCAAGTGTGGTGTTGACTTTCAGAGTCATATTGTAGGTGAAGGATTAAATCATACTGGGGAGCAGATGTTTGAGGCTCCAGGTGTGTATTTCAAGTTGGAGGAAAAGGTTATCCTACCTAGAGTTAATCATTGTGAAGGGTTACAGATTGTCCTTGGGTGTTTCCCAGGTAATCTGCTGTTCATCTTCAAGATGTTAAGACCCTTAAACCTCTTGGTTGTTTGGTTGTCATCAGACGGAAATCATTTGGGAAGTGATGGTGAGGGTTGTAAAGTTTTCGGCATGTTTTATTTAGTCTTTTGGAAGACTAGACGGTTGATGATAGTGTGTGTTGTGTTCAAGTTCACCATCAGGAGGTGTGAACTTGTCTTCGGAGTTATGATTGAGATATGGTGCCTAGGCATATGCCTGTTTTCTTTCACTGATCGTTATGACAGAGTTATGAGGCAATTGATTTCTGTGTTCCTTATGGATCATCTGAGTCAGTTCGATCAGGTAGTCTTTGCACTTATCATGGTTGCATTTCTTGGTTTGAAGGTCAAAGGTTTGCTAAGTCGGTGTCTTGTGTTTCGGAAGGTTCTATGAATGGGAAAGTCTTATGCATAATTGTGAGGTTTAATGCTAATTTCTCTAATTTTAGTATCCATTGGGCGAGAGTATGTGTTCCACAGAGGATCAAGAGTGATGAAGGGCAGATGTCTGTGTCAGAGCATACCCAGGAGAAGTCCCAAATCTACTCAACATCCAGTCAGTTTCACTTAAGGAGTTCAGCTCCAGAAAAAGGGAGTAATGGAAAATGGAGTCTGTCTTGGAAAACTTCACCATGTGAAAAAGGGATCACCTGGAAATACGGAACTGATCTTGGAGAAATAGTAGAAACATATGAAAAGCTAA
This sequence comes from Procambarus clarkii, assembly GCF_020424385.1. Classification (NCBI taxonomy): domain Eukaryota; kingdom Metazoa; phylum Arthropoda; class Malacostraca; order Decapoda; family Cambaridae; genus Procambarus; species Procambarus clarkii. The sequence continues at coordinate 21,717,216 of NC_059592.1, forward strand.
ATTGCCATGATAACTGTGTGAAAGCAGCTACCTTTATTGACAATTCTATTCATGCTACTAATGATACTGTTGCAGATAGGAGTGTGAAATATGATCTGAAACAAAGTGAAATAAATGAGATAGTACCTTGGAGAGATAAATTTGCATACTCCAGTGACACATATGTAGAACATAGTCTTAAGACTGAAATTTCTGAGTTTCCTGTAAGACTATATTTGGAGTGTTTTTATTTTTGTCCAGAAATGTGTTCTTATTACTTTTACATGTTTGGTGTAATTGAGGCCATAAATCTCAAGTGTCATACATTTTACTTTGAAAAAATGCCATTGATCTTCAATCTATTGCATTTTTTTTCTTGGAGGTGGAAGTGTTACGTACTCCTAGCAGAATACATATATAAATTTAAAATAACTGGTTTTATTTTATTATATCATTGCCTGTATATGTACACACATTGTGTTTTTGGTAATTATCGTGTGGTGTGGCAGCGTCAGTGGAGACAGGAGCGCGGTTGCTTTACACACGTCTAGTACCTGATTGATTCGGGAAGCTGGACCTGTTCAGTTGAGAGTTCCAGATGTCACTTTTATTTAGTTAGGTAATTGTTTATTTTCTGTAATTAAACAGGTGGCATTGTACTTATATATTTTGTAAGTAACTATTATCTGTAATTTGCATTCTTGCGTGTTTTGAGAACAAGTGGTTGTTCAATTAGTTTTAAATATTAAAAAGTCCTTAGTTTCCATCCCTCATCCTGGATGAGGCAGACAGGAGGTGAGAATTTGGGTAGCGCCAGAGCGAGAGTTCAGTAGCTGAACGGGACTCGACGGAGTAACATGTGGGAGATAAGTCTGTTTATTTCTTGTTGTGCCATATTTTATTATGTTATATTAAGTGATATGACAATACTTTTGATTTGTTGTATAAGTTAACTTGACCATCTGTGTTTTTATATTATACTGTCTTGAATATATATCTATATAATATTTTGTATCTATTCTTCAGTCCTAAAGGAAGGTTTTTATTTATGTGCTCATTACTTATTAAGGGGTTATACTGGTGATCCGCTCTTGAGAACAGCAGTTTTCTCGTATCCCTAGACGTAATTAAAGCTTGGCTGCTGTAGGGTCACGAGCCGTAACGAACGATAGGTAACACCATGCACACTGTTGGGGAAGAATGTTGACGTCCCATGCACACTGTTGGGGAAGAATGTTGACGTCCCATGCACACTGTTGAGTAAGAATGTTGGCGTCCCATGCACACTGTTGGGGAAGAATGTTGACGTCCCATGCACACTGTTGGGGAAGAATGTTGGCGTCCCATGCACACTGTTGAGTATGAATGTTGGCGTCCCATGCACACTGTTGAGTATGAATGTTGGCGTCCCATGCACACTGTTGGGGAAGATCTGTACGGTAAGTTGCTTGAAATCTTCTCCTCCATTGAAAAAAATAAAATAATAAAACTCATACTATTATGTAATGTTTAAGTGTATATCATTCACAACAAAAACATTAATTTTGTTTCAATTATTTATTGCCATCTTGGTGTGTTTGTAGAAAGTTCAGAACGTTTAGCTGTCACATAGTGAACTACAAAGTGCTGATCTGAAATATAAATATTCGTACAGCAAACATATTTATTGTATATAAATATAAAATCAAACTATCTTCAACATCGCAAGATGTATAAATCATTCGATTAATGACACAAATATGTTTATATTTTTTTAACATTCTTTTGTATTTTTTGGACGCATATATATGAAAATTAATAATTTTTATAGTTGTATTGAATTTTTGGAACCATAAAAACATGAAAAGAACCATACCAAATCCTTATCCTGATCCCTTCCAGGTGTAATATAGTCGTAATGGCTTGGCGAAATTCCAGTCCTCAGATGCCCATACACACAATTTTCGATATTCAGTCCACTGTTTTGAAACCAACTGGCCGCTGTCTTGAATCCAAATTAGTTTCTGAAATAGCGCTTAAGCAAAGTTGGAAGCTTCTTATCACAAATTGTCACGTATTTAAGCCGAGAGCCATAATAGAGGAAGTGAAACCTGGCAATCTTGAACCGCAGACTACAGGTGTTGATGGATCATCTCCCAACGACCTGAAAGTACTAGTATAAAAAGCTATGATTTGTTCAGATCTGAAACCTACATCTATGGACAGCACAAAACGTCCACTAGACTGTGCGACACAGTGGTTGCAAGGATCAGGTTGGGTTACCGTTACCTGTGGCAGGTGGCTGCAGGTGACGGGTCTCCCAATCCTGAGCACTCCAGTTGCAAACTCTGTGAGCAGGAACTACGGCATGATCTCCCGCACTACATCACTGAATGCCCAATTATTAGACCTTTCAGACCAAGCTGCACTAATGCAGATCACCAAGCAGACTAACAACACCCTCACCAAGCAGACTAACAACACCCTCACCAAGCAGACTAACAACACCCTCACCAAGCAGACTAACAACACCCTCACCAAGCAGACTAACAACACCCTCACCAAGCAGACTAACAACACCCTCACCAAGCAGACTAACAACACCCTCACCAAGCAGACTAACAACACCCTCACCAAGCAGACTAACAACAGACTAACCTCACCAAGCAGACTAACAACACCCTCACCAAGCAGACTAACCAAGCAGACTCACCAAGCAGACTAACAACACTCACCAAGCAGACTAACAACACTCACCAAGCAGACTAACAACAACTCACCAAGCAGACTAACAGAACACTCACCAAGCAGACTAACAACACTCACCAAGCAGACTATCAACACTAAGCAGACTAACAACACCCTCACCAAGCAGACTAACAACAATCACCAAGCAGACTAACAACAATCACCAAGCAGACTAACAACACCCTCACCAAGCAGATCACCAAGCAACTACTAACAACCTCACCAAGCAGACTAACAGACACAACCTCACCAAGCAGACTACCCTCACCAAGCAGACTAACAACACTCACCAAGCAGACTCACCAACAGACTAACAACCCTCACCAAGCAGACCAACTCACCAAGCAGACTAACAACACTCACCAAGCAGACTAACAACACTCACCAAGCAGACTAACAACACTCACCAAGCAGACTAACAACACCCTCACCAAGCAGACTAACAACACTCACCAAGCAGACTAACAACCCTCACCAAGCAGACTAACAACACTCACCAAGCAGACTAACAACACTCACCAAGCAGACTAACAACACTCACCAAGCAGACTAACAACACTCACCAAGCAGACTAACAACAATCACCAAGCAGACTAACAACACTCACCAAGCAGACTAACAACACCCTCACCAAGCAGATTAATAACACCTTCACCAAGCAGACTAACAACACCCTCACCAAGCAGACTAACAACACACTCACCAAGCAGACTAACAACACCCTCACCAAGCAGACTAACAACAATCACCAAGCAGACTAACACCCTCACCAAGCAGACTCACCAAGCAACACAACACCCTCACCAAGCAGACTAACAACAATCACCAAGCAGACTAACTAAACCCTCACCAAGCCTAACAACACTCACCAAGCAGACTAACAACACCCTCACCAAGCAGACTAACAACAACAGACCTCACCAAGCAGACTAACAACACTCACCCTCACCAAGCAGACTAACAAACCCTCACCAAGCAGACTCACCAAGCAGACTAACAACCCCCTCACCAAGCAGACTAACAACACCCTCACCAAGCAGACTAACAACACCCTCACCAAGCAGACTAACAACACCCTCACCAAGCAGACTAACAACACCCTCACCAAGCAGACTAACAAGCAGACTAACCTCACCAAAGCAGACTAACAACACACTCACCAAGCAGACTAACAACACCCTCACCAAGCAGACTAACAACACTCACCAAGCAGACTAACAAAACCCTCACCAAGCAGACTAACAACACCCTCACCAAGCAGACTAACAACTAACAACACCCTCACCAAGCAGACTCACCAAGCAGACTAACAACAATCACCAAGCAGACTATCAACACTCACCAAGCAGACTAACAACATTCACCAAGCAGACTAACAACAATCACCAAGCAGACTAACAACACCCTCACCAAGCAGACTAACAACACCCTCACCAAGCAGACTAACAACACCCTCACCAAGCAGACTAACAACACCCTCACCAAGCAGACTAACAACACCCTCACCAAGCAGACTAACAACACCCTCACCAAGCAGACTAACAACACCCTCACCAAGCAGACTAACAACACCCTCACCAAGCAGACTAACAACACCCTCACCAAGCAGACTAACTCACCAAGCAACTCACCAAGCAGACTAACAACAATCACCAAGCAGACTAACAACAACCCTCACCAAGCAGACTAACAACACTAACAACACCCTCACCAAGCAGACTAACAACAATCACCAAGCAGACTAACAACAACCCTCACCAAGCAGACTAACAACAACTCACCAAGCAGACTAACAACACTCTCACCAAGCAGACTAACAACAATCACCAAGCAGACTAACAAAACTCACCAAGCAACTAAACACTCACCAAGCAGACTCACCAAGCAACTAACACACTCACCAAGCAGACTAACAACACCCTCACCAAGCAGACTATCAACACTCACCAAGCAGACTAACAAAACCCTCACCAAGCAGACTAACAACAATCACCAAGCAGACTAACAACAATCACCAAGCAGACTAACAACAATCACCAAGCAGACAATCAACACTCACTAAGCAGACTAACAACACTCACCAAGCAGACTAACAACACTCACCAAGCAGACTAACAACACTCACCAAGCAGACTAACAACACCCTCACCAAGCAGACTATCAACACTCACCAAGCAGACTAACAACACTCACCAAGCAGACTAACAACACTCACCAAGCAGACTAACAACAATCACCAAGCAGACTATCAACACTCACCAAGCAGACTATCAACACTCACCAAGCAGACTAACAACATTCACCAAGCAGACTAACAACAATCACCAAGCAGACTAACAACACTCACCAAGCAGACTAACAACAATCACCAAGCAGACTATCAACACTCACCAAGCAGACTATCAACACTCACCAAGCAGATTAACAACATTCACCAAGCAGACTAACAACACTCACCAAGCAGACTAACAACACTCACCAAGCAGACTAACAACAATCACCAAGCAGACTAACAACACTCACCAAGCAGACTATCAACACTCACCAAGCAGACTAACAACACTCACCAAGCAGACTATCAACACTCACCAAGCAGACTATCAACACTCACCAAGCAGACTAACAACAATCACAAAGCAGACTAACAACACCCTCACCAAGCAGACTATCAACACTCTAACAACACCCTCACCAAGCAGACTATCAACACTCACCAAGCAGACTAACAACAATCACCAAGCAGACTAACAACACCCTCACCAAGCAGACTATCAACAATCACCAAGCAGACTAACAAAACCCTCACCAAGCAGACTATCAACACTCACCAAGCAGACTAACAACACCCTCACCAAGCAGACTAACAACAATCACCAAGCAGACTAACAAAACCCTCACCAAGCAGACTAACTACACTCACCAAGCAGACTAACAACACTCACCAAGCAGACTAACAACACTCACCAAGCAGACTAACAACACCCTCACCAAGCAGACTATCAACACTCACCAAGCAGACTAACAAAACCCTCACCAAGCAGACTAACAACAATCACCAAGCAGACTAACAACAATCACCAAGCAGACTAACAACAATCACCAAGCAGACTATCAACACTCACTAAGCAGACTAACAACACTCACCAAGCAGACTAACAGCACTCACCAAGCAGACTAACAACACTCACCAAGCAGACTAACAACACCCTCACCAAGCAGACTATCAACACTCACCAAGCAGACTAACAACACTCACCAAGCAGACTAACAACACTCACCAAGCAGACTAACAACAATCACCAAGCAGACTATCAACACTCACCAAGCAGACTATCAACACTCATCAAGCAGACTAACAACATTCACCAAGCAGACTAACAACAATCACCAAGCAGACTAACAACACTCACCAAGCAGACTAACAACAATCACCAAGCAGACTATCAACACTCACCAAGCAGACTATCAACACTCACCAAGCAGATTAACAACATTCACCAAGCAGACTAACAACACTCACCAAGCAGACTATCAACACTCACCAAGCAGACTAACAACAATCACCAAGCAGACTAACAACACTCACCAAGCAGACTATCAACACTCACCAAGCAGACTAACAACACTCACCAAGCAGACTAACAACACCCTCACCAAGCAGACTATCAACACTCACCAAGCAGACTAACAACACTCACCAAGCAGACTAACAACAATCACCAAGCAGAGTGATGTTACACAGAATATACTCGACGATACAATTAAAGAAACCATTAACAATTTCATCTCACGTTTAACAGAACAATAATACAATAGTAATGTACAATAATACAATAAGTATGAACATTAATACAATAGGTATGAACAATAAATCAATAGGAATAAACAATATTAAAAGATGTATGAACAATTAGGTGAACAGAGATTTGATGTGTAGTTAGGTGGGTCATGTAGGAGAACACATTAGGTAGCTATGTAATAGGCAAGCTCGTTCAGGTGGGAACATTTAGGTGAAGATAGTGGAAGTGTACAAGTAGGTGTGTACAGTTAGGTGGGTAGAGATAGGTCCAGTGAGGTGAACGACCGTGGGGTTCGAACTAGGGACACCACAACTCCTACACCTGTGACCATATGGTCGGTACAGATAGGTTAGTATGTCAAGATTGTGTTTTGTAAGGGTCGGGAATGGGGAGTGGATGGAGGGGGATGGGGAGTGCTTGGAAAGGGATGGGACCTGTATGGTGGAGTGGGCTTGGAACGGGAACCTCCCCACTCTAAGTGGAAATAAATAAGCGAGTAACTTAACGACTACCAATGGGTTGAAGCTGATCGGAACTCTCTTCCCCATCACCTTACATGGTATACAAGTTAGGAAAACTGACCTGTAGTTCAGCGCCTCTTGCCTGTCACCCTTTTTGTAACACTGAAAAGCATCACTGAAAGTACTCAGAGTATGGGTAACGATGTGTATCAGTGCTATACCGACGGCTCTGTAGAAGAAGGTGGACGATGTACCGGATGTGCATGTAACATATTTGAACAATCTTCTCTCGTATATACAGGAATGAAGCGCGTCAACGACTGGGCAAGTACAACTCAAACCGAACTTGCAGGCATATACCTTGCCACTGAATTTTTAAAAGACAAAGGCAGTGGACTTATATACTGTGACTCGCAGAGTGCACTCCTGGCATTGAACGCACATGTAGTGATACCCAGAAAATAGTTAGTGATATTCGAATGAATGTTTTAGCTGCCAAAGAAAACAGATTTGAGATTAAATTCCTATGAATACCATCACATGTTGGCATCTCAAGGCATGACACTGTTGATAGGCTTGTTAAGACAGCCTGCAGAAAACCAGTGGTAAAAATTGATATGCGTGTTTCATTAGCAGTGACGAAGAGAATACTTAAACAAATATCTAATGAAAATCTCACCGACCTAACAAATTCTCAAAGACCTGAAAGTTGTAGCATTAAATATTATGATAGATATCGTGAGGAAACATTCACATATGGGACTAATAGAAGAAGAACCCGGCAATGTGATGTTATAGTGGCCAGAATACGCCTGGGATATAGACGTATCTGGCAGCTTTCTCAAAACCCAAATGTCGAGTACACAATGTGTCAACTTTGTGAAAGAGAAAACATGCACTCTCTTGAATATTATATTGTAGAATGTCCCATACTGACTGACTTTCGCCCTCCTGGGCTAAGGTATGCTGAACTCTGTAATTACTATATGAGTACTGGAACACTTGATGATATATTGGACTTGTATCCAAGATTGACCATGTAATATATCAATCATACAATGTATATATATGATGTAACTATATAACCTGAGCTTGTAAAAGCACCTTCATCACCTTCAGTGATTAAGTGCTTAATTGCACGCTAGTTTCTTTATCAGCTATCTCGCCCTGTCAAAGTAAATGAGACAAATGTATGTGAATGCATGTGTGTGTGTATATATGTATGTATATGTGTGTGTGTATATGTATATGTATGGGTATAAAGTATATATGGAAGCTGATCAGAATTACATTTCACCTTTGTGAATGTACATTAATGACACTATGTAAAAGACACATGAAACACTTTATGTAGGGCATACGTAAATCTGTGTATCTATGTATTTACGTATGTAGGTTAGCTTAGCATTTTAAAAGCACCGAATCACCTGTGGTTGAGTGTTCAATAAACCCATGAACTATATGTTTAACACTTCTTTAACCCTGTCCATAGAGGGCAGAAGAAAATGTACATATGCTAGTTAGCATTGTAAATGTGTGGTCACGTCTGTGGTAGAAAAAAAAAATACTTTTTGTATATTGGGACTACAGTAGCTGTCTTCCAGCTTTCCGGTAGGTCTCCTGTTTCCAGGGACCTGTTATATACCATAGAGAGGGGCACACATAGTGCTTCTGCACCTTCTTTTAGTACCTATGCTGAGATTCTGTTAGGCCCAACAGCCTTTGTCACATTCAGCTCCAACAGATTCCTTTTAACCTCATCATTGGTGAGGTCAAATTCCTCCAAGGTTGCTTGGCTTGTCGCCTCCTAAACGTATTTGATATATTTAGGGTATCTTTATCTTGAGATTATCTTGAGTGAAGATAATCTAATTAGTCCCTGCATTGTGAAGTGCAGGGACTTCACAATGTTCGTTTGTGAAGACCTCCTGGAATTTTTTTTTTTGGAATCTTTTCTCCCTGTCATTGTCTGTGTATCTGTTCTCCACTTTTCTCTGTTACATCACTTGTTCCTTCACTGTTGGTTTCCTCCTGATGTGGCTGTGAAGCAGTTTTGGTCGGTTCTTAGCTTTACTTGCGATGTCATTTTCATACCGTCTCTCTGCTTCTCTCCTCACTCTGAAGTACTTATTTCTTAAGTACCTCATCATAATCTTGTGTTCTGTAATTCATGTAGTTTCTCCATGTTCTTGTACTCAATTGCTTCGCTACATTACATTCTTGATTGAACCATGGATTCATATGTTGCTTTTTGTTTTTCTTTTTTTTAGGCCAGGAATAACCTGTCTTCAGCTTCCTGACACAGACATTCGACATCTCGTCATATTTTCGTCTTCGGTAATTTAGTCTTTTGCCTTCCGATCCAATCCTTGGATAGGTTATCCCTACCTCCACCAGATACTCAAATGTCAATACACTCTGGTCGCTCATTCCTATGAGAACATAAAGTTTGACTTCCCTTATTTCTGACACATTCTAGGTGAATATGACGTAGAGTCTAGCTGGTTCGTCACTGCCTCTCATTCATATGGGTTCCTTGACAAGTTGACTCAGAAAATTCCTTGTTGCCACTTCCAAAAGTTTAGCTCTCTATGTATCTGCACCTCCGTGTGGTTCCCCATTCTCCCACTCAATCTTTCCATGGTTGAAATCGTCCATGATTAAGAGTCTGGATCCATTCCTGCAGGCAACTGAAGCTGCTCTCTCTATTATATTATTGGTTTCTATGTTATTCCTATCGAACTCCTGTCTGGGTCTTCTGTCGTTTAGTGAAGGATGTTAAATGACTGCCATAATTATCTTAGGTCCACCCATTGTCATAGTTCTTGTTATGTAATCTCTGAATCCAACGCAGTCCTGGAATTTCCATCTAATCAAAATTCCATTCCTTCCTTATCTATAGTGCCCCTTCTCTTCCTCTTTCCTCTCTTTCCTTACTATATAGTAGTCCTTTGGAAACACAGAGTTTGTTATGACTCCTGACTATTTTGTTTCAGAGAGTCCTATTATATCTGGGGTTTCTTCCTGCGCCCTTTCCGGCAGTTTCTTGCTTTATTGATAATCCCATCGATGTTTGAGTACATTACCTTGAAGCTCACTTTCCTATGTCCATTTTCATCCTCCCTCGCCAAGGAAGCTGTTCCATGGGCATTGCTACTTGGGTAGGCTCATCCTCCTGTGGGGTAGTTGCCAGGGGTTTGGTGGTAGTTGGGTAGGGGGATGGGGGGGGGGGAGTTAGGTCTTGCCTGGGCCTTCTTCGGGCCGGAAGAAGACCAGGGATTGGAAGGCAGGGGATAGTGGGGGGGGGGGTGGAGGGAGGATTTGGGTGATATGGTGGGCCTTGTGCAGAGAAAAGGGAGAATTTATGCTGGGGGTACGGTGTGGGGCTCCTATGAGGTGATGTGTTGGGGTATTGCAGTCCCCTCTAGGGGTTCCTGAATTGCTGGATTAGGGTTCCCCACTCCCCTCTGGGACTGCTGGGTTGGAGGCTGAGGTTCCCTGGCTCCTTTCCCTCTCCTTGCTCCTTTTCATTGCATCTGCTGCCCTTATTATCTCGTCCCTGGTCATGTCCCTCTGAAGTAATACTTCTCTGTAATTCCTTGCATTTTTCAGTTAGCTCCTCTTTACTAGTATGTCCTCTTTGGTGGTTTTGTTCCTGAATACTACCTTGATCAATCTCTTTTTGTCTATGTTGTACTGGCCAACCCGGAAAACTTTTTTATGTTTAGTTCAGCCCCTTCAATTCCTATCTCCTTTAGCATTGTCCTTAGTCCTCCATTCTTCCTTCTTGGAATCTTCTTGTTCCTTAATACCTATGTGTCATGGTAGGTGTGGTGGTAGTGGTGTGTGTGATGGTGCAGTGTGTGGTGGTGATGGTGTGTGGTGGTGGTGGAGTATGTGGTGGTAGTGGTGTGTGGTGGTAGTGGTGTGTGGTGGTGGTGTGTGGTGGTGGTGGTGTGTATGTGGTGGTGTGTGTGGTGTGTGGTGGTGGTGTGTACTCATCTATTTGTGCTTGCAGGATCGAGCATTGACTCTTGGATCCCGCCTTTCCAGCAATCGGTTGTTTACAGCAATGACTCCTGTCCCATTTCCCTATCATACCTAGTTTTAAAAGTATGAATAGTATTTGCTTCCACAACCTGTTCCCCAAGTGCATTCCATTTTTCCACTACTCTCACGCTAAAAGAAAACTTCCTAACATCTCTGTGACTCTTCTGAGTTTCCAGTTTCCACCCATGTCCCCTCGTTCTGTTATTATTACTTGTGAACATTTCATCTATTTCCACTTTGTCAATTCCCCTGAGTATTTTATATGTCCCTATCATATCTCCTCTCTCCCTTCTTTTCTCTAGTGTCGTAAGGTTCAGTTCCTTCAGACGCTCTTCATATCCCATCCCTCGTAACTCTGGGACAAGCCTCGTCGCAAACCTCTGAACCTTCTCCAGTTTCTTTATGTGTTTCTTCAGGTGGGGGCTCCATGACGGCGTGGCATACTCTAAGACGGGTCTCACGTAGGCAGTGTAAAGCGCCCTAAAAGCCTCCTCATTTAGGTTTCTGAATGAAGTTCTAATTTTCGCCAGTGTAGAGTACGCTGCTGTCGTTATCCTATTTATATGTGCCTCAGGAGTTAGATTAGGTGTCACATCCACTCCCAGGTCTCTTTCTCGAATCGTTACAGGTAGGATGTTCCCCTTCATTGTGTACTGTCCCTTTGGTCTCCTATCACCTGATCCCATTTCCATAACTTTACATTTACTGGTGTTAAACTCCAGTAGCCATTTCCCTGACCATCTCTGCAACCTGTTTAAGTCCACTTGGAGGATCCTACAATCCTCGTCTGTCACAACTCTTCTCATTAGTTTTGCGTCAACCGCAAACATTGACATGTATGATTCCACTCCTGTAAACATATCATTTACGTAAATTAGAAAGAGGATTGGTCCCAGCACCGATCCTTGAGGTACTCCACTTGTTACTGTTCGCCAGTCCGACTTCTCGCCTCTTACCATTACCCTCTGGCTGCTTCCTGTTAGGTAGTTCTTCACCCATACTAGGGCCTTTCCGCTTACTCCTGCCTGCCTCTCAAGTTTGTATAGCAGTCTCATGTGCGGTACTGTATCAAAGGCCTTTTGGCAGTCAAGAAATATGCAGTCTGCCCAGCCTTCTCTGTCCTGCCTTATCCTTGTTACTTTATCATAGAATTCTAAAAGGTTTGTTAGGCATGATTTCCCTGCCCAGAACCCATGTTGGTGCTTGTTTACAAACCCAATGCTCTCCAGGTGCTCAACAAGTCTTAGCCTAATTATTCTTTCAAGTATTTTGCAGGGGATGCTTGTCAGTGATACGGGTCTGTAGTTAAGTGCCTTCTCCCTATCACCTTTCTTGAAAATCGGCACGACATTTGCCTCCTTCCAGCAACTGGGCAATTCTCCCGACATAAGTGACTCATTAAAGATCATTGCCAGAGGCACGGTGAGAGCCTGCGCTGCCTCTCTAAGTATCCACGGTGATACTTTGTCTGGTCCAACTGCTTTATTTGCATCCAGTGTTGTCAACTGTTTCATTACCTCCTCTGCTGTCACCTCTATATCTGATAGTCTTTCATCTAGGGTAATCGCTTCTAACAATGGGAGCAATGGGAGCTGTGTGTGTGGTGGTGTGTGCGTGGTGGTAGTATGTGGTGGTGGTGTGTGCGTGGTGGTAGTATGTGGTGGTGGTGTGTGCGTGGTGGTAGTATGTGGTAGTGGTGTGTAGTGGTGGTGTGTGGAGGTGGTGTGTGTGTGGTGATGGTGGTGGTGGTGTGTAGTGGTGGTGTCTGGTGCTGTGTGAGGTGGTGGTGTGTGTGTGGTGGTGGTGTGTGGTGCTGTGGTGTGTAGTGGTGGTGTGTATGTGTTGTGGTGGTGTGTAGTGGTGGTGTGTGTGTGGTGGTGGTGTGTGGTGGTGGTGCAGTGTGTGGTGGTGGTGGTGTGTGTGTGGTGGTGGTGTGTGTGTGTGTGGTGGTAGTGTGTGTGTACTCACCTAGTTGTACTCAACTAGTTGTGTTGCGGGGGTTGAGCTCTGGCTCTTTGGTCCCGCCTCTCAACCGTCAATCAACAGGTGTACAGATATTGTACAACAGATGTAGATATTGGGCTCTATTATATCTACACTTGAAACTGTGTATGGAGTCAGCCTCCACCACATCACTTCCTAATGCATTCCATTTGTCAACCACTCTGACACTAAAAAAGTTCTTTCTAATATCTCTGTGGCTCATTTGGGCACTCAGTTTCCACCTGTGTCCCCTTGTGCATGTTCCCCTTGTGTTAAATAGACTGTCTTTATCTACCCTATCAAATACCCTTCAGAATCTTCAATGTGGTGATCATGTCCCCCCCCTAACTCTTCTGTCTTCCAGCGAAGTGAGGTTTAATTCCCGTAGTCTCTCCTCGTAGCTCATACCTCTCAGCTCGGGTACTAGTCTGGTGGCAAACCTTTGAACCTTTTCCAGTTTAGTCTTATCCTTGACTAGATATGGACTTCCTGCTGGGGCTGCATACTCCAGGATTGGCCTGACATATGTGGTATACAAAGTTCTGAATGATTCTTTACACAAGTTTCTGGATGCCGTTCGTATGTTGGCCAGCCTGGCATATGCCGCTGATGTTATCCGCTTGATATGTGCTGCAGGAGACAGGTCTGGCGTGATATCAACCCCCAAGTCTTTTTCCTTCTCTGACTCCTGAAGAATTTCCTCTCCCAGATGATACCTTGTATCTGACCTCCTGCTCCCTACACCTATCTTCATTACATTACATTTGGTTGGGTTAAACTCTAACAACTATTTGTTCGACCATTCCTTCAGCTTGTCTAGGTCTTCTTGAAGCCTCAAACAGTCCTCTTCTGTTTTAATCCTTCTCATAATTTTAGCATCGTCCGCAAACATTGAGAGAAATGAATCGATACCCTCCGGGAGATCATTTACATATATCAGAAACAAGATAGGACCGAGTACAGAGCCCTGTGGGACTCCAGTGGTGACTTCACGCCAATCGGAGGTCTCACCCCTCACCGTAACTCTCTGCTTCCTATTGCTTAGATACTCCCTTATCCACTGGAGCACCTTACCAGCTACACCTGCCTGTCTCTCCAGCTTATGTACCAGCCTCTTATGCGGTACTGTGTCAAAGGCTTTCCGACAATCCAAGAAAATGCAGTCCGCCCAGCCCTCTCTTTCTTGCTTAACCTTTGTTACCTGATCGTAGAATTCTATCAAGCCTGTAAGGCAAGATTTACCCTCCCTGAACCCATGTTGGCGATTTGTCACGAAGTCCCTTCTCTCCAGATGTGTTACCAGGTTTTTTCTCACGATCTTCTCCATCACCTTGCATAGTATACAAGTCAAGGACACTGGCCTGTCTTTCAGTGCCTCTTGCCTGTCGCCCTTTTTGTATATTGGGATCACATTCGCCATCTTCCATATTTCTGGTAGGTCTCCCGTCTCCAGTGACTTACTATACACTATGGAGAGTGGCAAGCAAAGTGCCTCTGCACACTCTTTCAGTATCCATGGTGAGATCCCATCTGGACCAACAGCCTTTCTAACATCCAGATCCAGCAGGTGTCTCTTCACCTCCTCTCTCGTAATTTCGAACTCTTCCAAGGCATCCTGGTTTACCTCCCTTTCTCCTAGCACAGTGACCTCACCTTGTTCTATTGTGAAGACCTCCTGGAACCTCTTGTTGAGTTCTTCACACACCTCTCTGTCATTTTCTGTATACCTGTCCTCGCCTGTTCGAAGTTTCAATACCTGTTCTTTCACTGTTGTTTTCCTTCTGATGTGACTGTGGAGTAGCTTTGGTTCGGTCTTGGCTTTGTTTGCTATATCATTTTCAAAACTTTTCTCTGCTTCTCTTCTCACCCTGACGTACTCATTCCTGGTTCTCTGGTATCTCTCTCTGCTTTCTGGTGTTCTGTTATTCCGGAAGTTCCTCCACGCCCTTTTGTTCAGTTTTTTCGCTTCCATACATGCCCTATTATACCATGGATTCTTCTGTTGCTTCTCGGTGTGTGTGTGATGGTGTGTGTGTGTGGTGGTGGTGTGTGTGATGGTGTGTGGGGGTGGTGGTGTGTGTGATGGTGTTGATACCTGGTTGATACCTGGTTGATACCTGGTTGATACCTGGTTGGTGGTGTGTGTGGTGGTGTGTGGGGGTGGTGGTGTGTGTGATGGTGTGTGCGTGGTGGTGGTAGTGGTATGTGGTGGTGGTGGTGGTGTGTGTGGTGGTGTGTGGTGGTGGTGGTGTGTGTGATGGTGTGTGTGTGTGGTGGTATGTGGAGGTGGTGGTGTGTGTGGTGGAGGTGGTGGTGGTGGTGTGTGTGGTGGTGGTGGTGGTGGTGTGTGTGGTGGTGGTGGTGGTGTGTGTGTGGTGGTGGTGGTGTGTGTGTGGTGGTGGTGGTGTCTGGTGGTGGTGTGTGGTGGTGGTGGTGTGTGGTGGTGGTGTGTGGTGTTGGTGGTGGTTGTGGTGTGTGTACTCACCTAGTTGTACTCACCTAGTTGTGTTTGCGTGGGTTGAGCTCTGGCTCTTTGGTCCCGCCTCTCAACCGTCAATCAACAGGTGTACAGATTCATGAGCCTATCGGGCTCTGTCATATCTACACTTGAAACTGTGTATGGAGTCAGCCTCCACCACATCACTTCCTAATGCATTCCATTTGTCAACCACTCTGACACTAAAAAAGTTCTTTCTAATATCTCTGTGGCTCATTTGGGCACTCAGTTTCCACCTTTGTCCCCTTGTGCGTGTGCCCCTTGTGTTAAATAGACTGTCTTTATCTACCCTATCAATCCCCTTCAGAATCTTGAATGTGGTGATCATGTCCCCCCTAACTCTTCTGTCTTCCAGCGAAGTGAGGTTTAATTCCCGTAGTCTCTCCTCGTAGCTCATACCTCTCAGCTCGGGTACTAGTCTGGTGGCAAACCTTTGAACCTTTTCCAGTTTAGTCTTATCCTTGACTAGATATGGACTCCATGCTGGGGCTGCATACTCCAGGATTGGCCTGACATATGTGGTATACAAAGTTCTGAATGATTCTTTACACAAGTTTCTGAATGCCGTTCGTATGTTGGCCAGCCTGGCATATGCCGCTGATGTTATCCGCTTGATATGTGCTGCAGGAGACAGGTCTGGCGTGATATCAACCCCCAAGTCTTTTTCCTTCTCTGACTCCTGAAGAATTTCCTCTCCCAGATGATACCTTGTATCTGGCCTCCTGCTCCCTACACCTATCTTCATTACATTACATTTGGTTGGGTTAAACTCTAACAACCATTTGTTCGACCATTCCTTCAGCTTGTCTAGGTCTTCTTGAAGCCTCAAACAGTCCTCTTCTGTTTTAATCCTTCTCATAATTTTAGCATCGTCCGCAAACATTGAGAGAAATGAATCGATACCCTCTGGGAGATCATTTACATATATCAGAAACAAGATAGGACCGAGTACAGAGCCCTGTGGGACTCCACTGGTGACTTCACGCCAATCGGAGGTCTCACCCCTCACCGTAACTCTCTGCTTCCTGTTGCTTAGATACTCCCTTATCCACTGGAGCACCTTACCAGCTACACCTGCCTGTCTCTCCAGCTTATGTACCAGCCTCTTATGCGGAACTGTGTCAAAGGCTTTCCGACAATCCAAGAAAATGCAGTCCGCCCAGCCCTCTCTTTCTTGCTTAATCTGTGTCACCTGATCGTAGAATTCTATCAAGCCTGTAAGGCAAGATTTACCCTCCCTGAATCCATGTTGGCGATTTGTCACGAAGTCCCTTCTCTCCAGATGTGTTACCAGGTTTTTTCTCACGATCTTCTCCATCACCTTGCATGGTATACAAGTCAAGGACACTGGCCTGTAGTTCAGTGCCTCTTGTCTGTCGCCCTTTTTGTATATTGGGACCACATTCGCCGTCTTCCATATTTCTGGTAGGTCTCCCGTCTCTAGTGACTTACTATACACTATGGAGAGTGGCAGGCAAAGTGCCTCTGCACACTCTTTCAGTACCCATGGTGAGATCCCATCTGGACCAACAGCCTTTCTAACATCCAGATCCAGCAGGTGTCTCTTTACCTCCTCTCTCGTAATTTCGAACTCCTCCAAGGCCGCTTGGTTTACCTCCCTTTCTCCTAGCACAGTGACCTCACCTTGTTCTATTGTGAAGACCTCCTGGAACCTCTTGTTAAGTTCCTCACACACCTCTCTGTCGTTCTCTGTATACCTGTCCTCGCCTGTTCTAAGTTTCAATACCTGTTCTTTCACTGTTGTTTTCCTTCTGATGTGACTGTGGAGTAGCTTTGGTTCGGTCTTGGCTTTGTTTGCTATATCATTTTCAAAATTTTTCTCTGCTTCTCTTCTCACCCTGACGTACTCATTCCTGGTTCTCTGGTATCTCTCTCTGCTTTCTGGTGTTCTG